>CM028348.1:31502238-32062581 GCA_016618105.1 Dendrobium huoshanense | reverse complement strand
TTCTGCTGATTTTATCACAAAATAAACATTACATTTCATAATATTCCAACAATCCATCATAAAGATTGATATGGAAGCATGCATAATTAAAATTATCAAAAGAACTATATAGCTTATAAATAAACTTCAAATATAAATTTATAAGAACCAAAAGCGTTTAATTTACATCATATACATCTTATTTTAAAATACATCTAGTAATTAGTAATTAGAATAGAAGCCATAATTTCTGCACATGCTAACCCTACTAAAATTTAAATACTAACTAATATAGCTGCATTTTATTTTACCCTTGGCCACTTTCCCCTCCAGCAGTTTTATTTGGATTAAGGAAATTTTAAATATTGTTGTTTGGGAACTGCTTTATTTTTAAACTAACAAGTTGAATGTTCTTGAAGAGCTGCAAATGTTTTTTCCTGTGCTTACTTGGTAAATTTGGCAAGGCCATCGAATCAACAAATACCCATGAAACATCAGAAAGCACTTTGGTATAGTGGTAAGTTGGCTTGGTGCTCTAGATTGCTGTATTGTTTTTATTTTTTCTTGGCATTCTTATGTTCCTTTTCTCATGAATAGGACTCAGAGGTGCTATGGCCTTCGCCCTTGCTCTGCAATCTGTACATGACCTTCCTGAAGGACATGGAAAAACAATATTCACAGCTACCACGGCAATAGTTGTTCTAACTGTAGGTTTCTAATGACAGATTCCTGTCTTTAGTTTTTGTTGGTACAAGTTGAGACTTCTTCATGTTTTCTTAGATATATCTCATTCAATCATTTTGCCTTCTGCCTACATATTATTTTATTGGCACATCCATTAATGATCTGAAGTATTTCTTTTAAGGAGAGCAGCACCTCTCTGTAATGCAGATTTAATATGAAAATTGACGTCTGTATAAACAAATTTACCAAATTGGCAAAATGGGAAGTGTATAAAAGGGTAATGAGTTAACGAGTAAAATAGAAAGATCTGAGCTGAAAGAAACAGTCTGTATGTCAATCTGAAGAAAGTTGATAATTACTGAAGTAATATTTGCTAGGTAGAGTGATTTTTTATTTTTCTTGGGAAAATCTGGGTTCATGGATCTCTTCTTATTAAAGGAAAGTGGAAAAGATCAAGAGATACAAATAAGGTTTACATACAGTATAGTAAGGGGCACCTGATGTTCAAAACAACAAATTAAAGAAAAATACAAAATTTAAATACATCTCATAATTAACTTCTTAGGTGATCCAGAAAAAATTGAAATACGCCATCAGTTAGGAGATTTTATATATATTTTTTTTTCCGTTTCGAGTTTCTGTACCTAAAATATGTCAGGATATAATGTTGTACTAGAGAACCTTAAGCTCTGTGCCTTCTTTTCCTTCCAGATAAACTAAATAACATCAAGGAAAACGTGTCACGATCCGGCCCGGTTAGCTCGTATAGATGAGGCGGGAACGGAAATCGGACAGGCAAATAAACCATAACTTCTAAAACTTTTTAAAGACATAAAGTATAACTGTAAGAACTTCAACACGTAGGAAACAAGTGCCTCTAATCATCATATAAACAAATATAGCATTTCATATAACATATATGTACAAAGGTGGCAAAAAAAAAAAAATCTAACCAACATGATTCAGCCACCCAAAACAATCTAAACTATAACAAAACAACAAAAGAGACAAGTGGAACCTGTCACCCGGTGTACGACGGCTGTAAGTGAACCTTGGGTGGTCAGCCATCTCTCGCAGCGGTTTCTCTTGAAAAGTTTCCCAAAACTAGGGAATGAGCTAAGCTCAAGTAGGAAAAACTCTATCATATGTTTTCATATGCCTTCATGTTATAAAGAAAAGTTCTGAACTGCTTGGATTTCATGCTAGATTTCATATGCTTTACATATGTCATATTTTTCTCTATGCTTTATGTCACGTATGCCATGTCTTGTGTATGTAATTAATCAAGTCGTCAATTTGCCTTTACAGGCCATATTCTCCTTTTCATCATGTACATCATATATGCCTCGTATGTCATAAAATTTATGTCTTATACTTATGCTTATGCGTATGCTTATAATTGTTTATGCTTATATTAATTTATACAACCGTACAGAGTACCAGAGGTGTACTGATCAGGTACACCAATCATCTTTTTTGGCCAGTAATCTCATCTTTTGCCCCAAAGGGCCATATTGTGCTTTCGCACCATATTTGGTACTCCGAAACAAAACAAACACATGCAATCACTTATAATAATTATCAAACACTTTCAAATATTCATATGTTTGGTCATGAACGTACATGTACATGAAAGAACATTCTATGCATTAAAGTGCATTAAAGTAGTTGAACTTAAACACTTGCATCATCAATTTAACAATAAAAATAAACATAAGGCATCAATTTAAACATAAAGATACATAAAATAATAGGAAAAGAGATTCCTACCTCAAGGCTTAGTTATCCTTTCCTTTGCAAAGCTTTACTTGTCAACAATGTTCCCTCTTGAAACCTATGGATCCAAAAGTCATAACATAAGCCTCTTGCATATTAAGATCTCTCCTAACACTCTCCCTTAAACCTATTAAGAAAATTCCTATGGAAATTTCAGTTTTTACCTAAAAATTCCTAAGGTTGGAAACCAAATTTCTTCTAATAGCATTCCAATAGCATGTTAGAACCCTTCTCTTTCCTAATTATAAGATTAATACTCTTAATTTTCGGATTAGCAAAATTAGGAAATTAGGAAAATATTTTTCTTTTCCGAAATCTCATTTTCTTTAATTTAGAGGCCTCCTAAAGACATTGGAAACAATATATGTAAAGGTCTCTACACAAAAACTAATATTTTGGAGAAACCCTAGATTTGCCCTAAAATCCAAAACTCAAAAGAATTCAACGAAACTTCATTTCCACCGTTAAAACTTCGTTCTAAAGCTATCCTATTAATTTCATTAAAAAATTCTAAGTTTTGAGAAAGCCCTAAAATTTTACCTTGAGAAAAACTAGGGAAAAATGAGGGATTTTTGCATGAAACTCTTACCTTAAGTCTTCCCCTTGCTTTCCCTAAAGGAACCTCGCCGGAAAAGCCGTCGGCCGCCTCTTGGAAGGAGCTCCCGCCGCTTCCTCCTCTCTCCCGTCGCCCTCTCTCTTCGGTCGGCCGAAAGAAATGACAAGGGACCGAATGAATCGGTCCCTAGGCAGTTGTGGGCTTAAGGAAAAAAAAATGTTTAAAGGCTTAAGATGCATGTGCCCTTCTCCCTAAAGTTTTTCTTAAAGGCTCTAAGGGTAAAATCGGAAGTTTACCAAAAATTTTACTTAAACTATCTTCGTTGATTTTTAATTCTCAAACCGAGCAAAATTTGGTATGTGTTCTTTATACCGTTTCGATCGAAATTTCGAAACGAATCTAATGAAATTTATTTCGTCAATTTCCGACGATATCGAAATTTCACTTAAGTTAGTCGCGGCGCATTGATATGCGTGCGACGCACTCAAATGACGAATTTCGGGTTTTACAAAACGAGTCCCATAGATGTCAGATTTCCCTTTGACAACATTTATCTTATTGATGCATCTGATGATATTAGTAATGCTACAAATATTTTAAAGTATATCCCAAATGCTAGAAATGGCAGGGCAGCATAAAAAAATTAATACTCATCTTCAGGGTGAACCTTACTGCATGTGACAGTAGAATAATTTTCATTTTATGAATATGGATTTTGCTAGAAATTTTCCTTTGATTGATGATCCATGCTAAGAAGAAATTTTGAGAGGAACATTAGATTTACATATCCAATTAGTGTTAGCTTAAATAATGCTATCATTGAAGAGGAATGTGTAAAAAGTGTGGGCTCAAAAAAGACATGCTCAGCTTTGCTTAGAGTGTTTAGGTTCTGTATGAATTTTTTAGATGTCAAATTAAATTGTGTAGATATGACACTACATAAAAATTTTGCCCTTATTTTATGAGGGATTTAAGATTTGGTTTCATGTTTCCTATAGGCACAAACCCCTTCAGTTAATTATTCACATTGATGACGAAAACGAATTTTAGATTAATGCTAGTTGTTAGATAGAAGCTAAGTGATTAGCATATAGTAGCAATAGATTTGCCTAAGGATTGACAAATTTACTACCATAAACTTAAAGTGGATGGTGAGGGAAATGATGACAAACCTCATCAAGATCCAGTGGTTTCATCATCCTCGGTTGTCATAGATTCTGGTCTACTTATTTCTCGGTAGTAGTTGATCTAACCTGACCAATTGATCCTTGTCGGCAGCTATATGTTACTTCTTCCAAGGTAACCATCTTATAGATTATGAGATGAATGCTAGTCAAAGAGGATGAATTTAAGTCAACTTTGGTTGTTAAAGGGCTTTGTGTCCTATCAAGTGCACCCTATGACTCATAAATCAAGAATTTTTAAGCCATTGGTAAACTTACGGTCTCTAGTCGTAACTATAATTTAATGGTGTAATTTTACGACAAAACTATCCTCTCAGGGATCCTCAATTGTAATAGTTTACCTATGGTGTCTTTTGGTAGCAAAATTACCTTTAGAGGTCATATACCACATCTTTACTAGCAAGAGATTGTTTGAGTGTGAACGTACTGATACACATAACAAGATATGAGCTCTTTGTGAGATGAGGTTATTCTTAATTTATCTCTCTTGATAAATTGTTGTAAAATATAGATGGATATTACTTTAAGCTTTGGAATGGTAAATGTCACTTAAGATATTTTTACGTTTTGTTATAAGCACAGGAGGATGCTTTAATATTTCTACTCTTGCACCTTTTTTTATGCAGATACATGACATCCTTGCATATTTTTTGATGCATTTGTGTGATGCACTTGCACATTTTTGATGGACTTATACAACTATTGGTGACCTAATATAGCGCTTTTTTCATTTCTCAAGATTAGTCAAACATAAATTTATTTTTATTTTAGCTCGCACAATATTCTCAAACCTCAAATTTAAGAGTTTGATACACTTGTCATAGCACATGCAAATTTGTTTGAATTTAAAATAGGGTCTGTGAACTTTCAAAAAGATTGTCTAGTTTTTTAAAATAATTACTCGACTCTCGGTCCCTGGTGAATTCAACTTTCATTTTATTTTTGGTTTGTGTAACCTTCTCAGATTTTATTTTTGGGATCGAACTCTTCAGGTTCTCACCGTCTATGATGATGAGGAAATTGGGAGGGAGGTGAGTGTATGGGAGAGAGAGACGGATAGAGAACAAGCTGCATCTAGATGTTATGGAGGTCTCCTTGAATTCAGTGGTGTGATTCACTCAAAATCATACCATGAAGGTGAAGGGAGAAATATCAGACATGGAGGTTGTGGTGTTGATTGATAGTGGGGCTACCCATAATTTCATCTCCAACTAGGTCGTGGACTAATTGGGGGTGACATTGGTGTATATAGGGTGTTATGGAGTGATGATGGGTATAGAAAAGGTGGAGATAGGTCAGGGGATATGTAGGGGAGTAGTGTTCATCATACAGGGGGTTCAGTTGAGGGAGGAATTTCTCCCATTGGAGTTAGGGAGCACTGTGTTATCCTGTGGATGAAGTGGCTGTAGACCTTAGGGGCCACCAAGGTCAACTAGGGAGCATTGATGATGAAGCTGATGGTGGAAGGGAGAAGGGTAGTGATCCAGGGATATGCAGGGCTCACCAAAGCCATGATATCACTTAAAACCAAGGTGAGGAGCATACAGGAGGTGGGGGAAGGTTATTTGATGGAACTACATAGGTTGGAGGGGATCAGACTGGAGGAAGGCGGGAATATTTCTCTTTCAGTATAGCTATCGATTCAACAGTTCAGTGTGGTTTCTCAGCCGCCTCAGGGATTGCCTCCTCTGTAAGAAAAGAGCATGCTATCATCTTAAAAGTAGTTTCTCCTCTCAGTGTTCATCCGTATTGTCATCCCCAAATCTAAAAGGATGAGATAGAAAAATTGTCGAGGGAGATGCTGGAAGCAGGGATCATTCAACCCAACATTAGTCCATTTTTCAGTCAAGTGTTATTGATCAAGTGCTTTGGCAGCAATTTCCTTCGTTCCATCTTGAGGATAAGGTGACACTTTGAGAGAGGAGTATTGTTAGATCGTTCTAGTCGGTCCATACAGGATCGACTTACGAGCGAAACAGGCAGAACTTCCGCCTCCCCTGTACACAACGATCTCACGCCCATTTCCGAAAAAGTAGTTTTGGAAAGATTTTTTAGGGTTTGGGATGGAAATTTGAATGTAGGGACTATTTAGAGATTTCCTTTTGGATTGTTTGCATTAAATATTTTGTTTTCCTAGGGTTAGGGCATTTTGAATTTGGCTGAAATTTGTGATCTCTTAGGTTTAGATTTTTGGGCTCTAGCAGCGTCTTGAGATTGATACTCCTCTTGAATAGAGGATCAATTGTAACTTGCTATTTTTCGTTTCTATTTCATCAAATAATACAAATTATCTACTGTTTTCGTGGTTTTGTGTGGGATTTTGTGGAGAATTCTCGCTGTTTTTCAAAGATTGATATGAAATACTCTAGATCTACAAGTGTTTCCTATCAGTAACCTTCTCGGATTTTAAGTTTGAGTATTTAGCACATTTGTTGAAGCATATACGAATAATTTAACTTTAGCACTTCTAAACGTTTTTGTATGTAGATGCACGACACATTTGTATATTTCTCGACACACTTATGTGATGCAATGGCACAATCTTCAATGCGCTTACGAGACATAATTGTGTGTTTTTAATGCACATACATGATGCACTTGCATGCTTTTTCGAGGCAATTCCTTGAAGGTAATGATGAATAACATCATTGCATCACTAATATCAAGAAGTGAAATAGTCATTTCAAAGAAAGCAACTTTGATGAAAGCAAAAATTAGGACAACCCCCTAATTTTTGCAAGCAAAATAGACACTTCCTAGGATAAAAGAAAATTACATAAAATGCCCCAAAATAGACAAAATACTGTAATTGAACCAAGAACAACTTCGCTTTTATAAAGTAAAAGGACTTACAAACTTCGACGCTTACAAACGACACAAACAAATTTATATAATAAAAACCTAAACTTGCATTTCATTTGCTTTGAGAAGAAGGATACAAGTGGCATCGAACTTGCGGATAGAAGAAGTAAATTACAAGCCGAGACAAAATGGAGGAGAAGCTCGCAAGATTTTTTAGAAGAAGAGGAAGAGGTGGAACAAGCTCTCAAGCTTTTCCATGACGAAACCCGCAGGTTTAGGCTCCCAAAAATCACATTATATCACTCTTTTTATTTACCCAAACACCTTATATTTATAGGAGAAAAGAGGCCAGCCAAACAACCACCAAAACAGCACCTGAAAAACCACCAAAAAGGGGCAGCATTCACTCCAAAAACAACAACCTAACAGCCACATAAATTCTGGGTAAAAGCAGCCACAGGAAAGGAGCAGGCACCCAATAAATCGGGACAGATAAGGGGAAACGGAACATCCCACGGGAAGGAGCAAGGAATAGCCACGGAAAACAGCAACCAGGGAGGAAACCAAAGGGACTGCACAGGAACCGGACCAGCAGCCAAGCAGGGAACTGGAATAGCAGTTAGGGGACTGGAACAAACAATAAAAGGGGGAGGAATCAGCCATGGAAAGGAGAGCTAGGTGGGGGAAACAAAGGGGCAGAAAATGGGAGGAATGAACCTCAATTTCTGAGCTAAAAAAGGCTCTCTACTTGACATTAATGAGCTAATTCTAGTAGAGAACCTAGAAGCTCTCCAAATTTATAATTCAAAATGTTTTGACGCCCATTTACCTACATCAAACTTGGTCAGCAAAATCCATCCTTTCCTTGTACAAATCCAGCTGAGAGATTTTGAACTTCATTGGGGGCTTAGCCTAAACAATATACCCTAAGAAGGCATGGATAGTTGATGACCTCTTTTTAATTCTCCTTTCTTCCTAACGAAGAGTCGAAGTCAACTTGTCATTGTTCGAGTAATGTCTCTTCATGACTAAATTAGGGGTGAAGGCTCTATCTCTAGATAATCTCCTTCTCCTCATAAAAGAATTAGAGGATCCTTAAGGCAATTATACTCAATGAGTGGTTCTCAACATTCTCTCCAATGCTCCTTGGATCATTCGAGTCATACTCTTCTTGAATTCAACAAGTTGATGAATAGTCATGAACTCTTGAATCTCCATGTTAACATATTTTTCTCCTCTTATTAGATGTTATTTTGCTTCATGTAGTACTATTTTTTTATTTACTAGTATGCTCCATGCATACCACGTCTTTTAGGATGTTGAATTCAAAATTGTCCATGAATAACATCCAACTATATTTTGAGTATTGAGTGAAAGTAGAGAGGAAAAAGAATGCTGGAGTAAGAAGCTCAGGGATTTCTGCGAAATGTGCTCAATTATAGAAAATTATGTAATCAAAACTCACCTCTTAACCACTTATTTATAGATTTAGGTTGGGGTTTAAGCATTATAAATTTGGTTACATACTTGGCTATAAAAAGTTAAAGAAAATATAATAATTGTGTAGCCTGGTTGGAAGATTCGACTTGATATAGTAGTCTGTCAAGTAATCAAATAATTGAGTTAATGATCAATAGTTTGTCTTGATAAGTCGTTTGAATAGTTGTCAATGCTAACTTATGGATAGTAGTTGCTACTGTTGACTGATAAGTTTTAGTTGCCTATGGGGATGAGTTCTTGGATTATGATCATCTGCTTGAGGTGAATTCTCTCGTAGATTGGCGAGTACGAGAACGAGTAAATTAGTTAACTTGGCAAGAACTGGGTTTTTTTATATTTGGGTGTATATGCATCTTTCTTAATTTCTTTATAATTCTATTAAGTACATTTTGCCTTTGGCTTTTCCTTTTCGTATTCAAATTCACATTTTTGCTATAGCCTTTTATCAAGAAAATCAGTGCTTTAAGCCTTTTTGTGAATTATTTAGGTACTACTAATAGGAGGTTCTACCGGGACCGTGCTGGAATCTCTGGAAGTTGTTGGTGATGTACATGATGATTTAGTTGGAGAGGTATCTTATAAGTCTAAGTTAGAAATTTGCTTTCATTCTGTCCTTTTTTTTGTCGCATCTGTTTTTTATTTTTTTGGAATGGGTGCTTTTATATATCTAAGAAACGAATGTAATTGAGAACATCTCTCTTTTCATTTGTTTTTGCTCAAATCTGTTCTTATCCTTTTGGAAGCGACTGGTTTATTTTATTTTGCTTTGACATTTTGTCTGATTTTCATTCTACATAAAACCTTGTGTAAGCATGTGGATCCGTCCTACTTATTTTCTGGTTAGTTACTCTTTTTTTTTTTTTTTTTACTTTTTTCTTATTTGTAACATTTGTTGCCTAGTTATTTTACCTTCGTAATGCTCGTCTCCCTGTCAACAAAGTTGATGGAAATGCTGCTGTTGTTGACTTTGTTTGTTGCATTGTCAAATTTTAACTGTTTTACTATCTTTGCCAGAGTTTTGAGGAGAACAATGGCTACATTGCCCCATCTTATGACGAGGGGGCATCATCTGGAAGCAGGCTCAGAACAAGACTCCAAGAATTTCATAGAAGGTTTACTAGCTGTGTTTTAGTTGCTCTCTATTGCTTCTTATGCTTGCTAGACCAAGGTTGGATTTAAGAGGAACTCGAAGGGCCACGTGGTGTCTAAATTTTAAAAATATTTATCATATATATATATATATATATATATATTTACTATTAAGTGTTTTCAATAAAAAAATTAATTTGTGCCTTCTTCAAATTATAAAACTAAAGAAATTTTTTGGACTCCGTCATTGACTTGGACTGTTTTCTTGTTCTGCTGCAGTGCTGCTTCTTTCACGGCTCTTGACAAAAATTATCTTACTCCTTTTTTCACTAGCCAATATGATGATAGCGAAGATCTCGGTAAGAATGCATAACCACTTAAATTAAGGCCTTTAATTTTGCAGTTAACTATAAACTTTGGGGAACATAGCCATGCATTAAAATGTGCTTCATGTACCGTGGGCAAGCCTTTGTGTGGATTTAATGTCAGGTTCTGACCATCTTTTATATCGTTAGCCATGTTACTTTTGCTCTTATATTTTTCCTAATCCTCCCTAATCCTTATTATTTTTTTTTCCATTTTTTACTTCTATACAACCCCATACCACCTAGGTCTATTTTCTATTACATTTAACTTCAATTGATGATACTTTCACAATCTCTTTTCTATAAATTTTTTTTATAATTTATCCTTTATAGGTATGTCCTAATACCAACTTAGCATTCACACTTTTGGTTGAATTTGACTATCACTACTTCTTTCTTACTACATTTAGATCCATATAGTATAGTCTATCTAATTTCAATTTTACATAATTTTTATTTTGAGTCTCTGTCATGTTCTTTTATTGCTTAATACTCTGGAGATATTTAATTTAGCCTTTTACTTAGAACTCTAAAAGTCAATCCTAATTTATGTTGTTATTATTTTGTACAATAAATTAAAGATACCAAACCTATTGCACCTAGGTATTAGATGATCTTGTAGCAATATTGACTCATAGTTATCAGTGTCACAATCATTAAATTTACATCTTAAATACTCGATATTTCTGCTTGTTAGAAGAGAGAATCGGAAATGATTTCATATTTATTAAATTTTACATATATATATATATATATATATATATATATATATATATATATATATATATATAATTTCCCAGATATTACGAGTTCCACAAAGAGCGTGGCTAATTTGTCAAAACAGGGTACTGTAAATCAGACACATAGGATTGGTGATGGATTTGTGTCAAAGGAGATATTGATAAAATTGTTGAATGATGTTTCAAGAGAAATGATTAAGGTAGAGTATTATCAAAGTGGGCCTCCATAGCATCAACAGTCTTAAGGACTTAATTCACCAGCACAGATTTTAGAGGACAAATAGAGATTAAGAGGATTAACGGATGAAGGTTATGATGAAGAGGGGCACTGAGGCTGATTTGCTTTTGGTTTTCTTGGATGAGGAGAAAGGTGAGCTGGTTAAGTAGGTCTGCACGTGGGTGCCTAATGACGTAGACAATTTATGGGGGGGAGTATGGAAGGGACTCTATTGATTAGAGCTCATATAGACCTCTAGGATCTCGAGGATGTGATAGAGTAGGATGAGAGCAAGATAAAGCATGAAGGTGATCCTGGATTGGTAAGCAGAGTGAGCATGCTTTGAATCAAATCTTTGAGAAAAAGAGCTAGTAGGAAGGATGACATATTTATTGAATTGCCATCTTAGTACAAGTATACATGCTTCTATATGTTACCATGATAAGAAAAGAATAAGAAAAATACAATAAATGAGAATATCTTCAATAATGAAGAAATGTAATAATAATTAGCATAGATTTCTCCTATAAAGTTAACATATATGATGATTTAGATATGATAATAGTTTTAATTGTCAAATAGTCTTTATTTTCTAAAGATTTTTCCCATCATTTTAACTAATCATGTATTTCAATAGAGGCCTTACAAGTTAACATTTAGAACTGTTCATCTAGAAATAGTGCACATTTAAGTACCTCACATTGGATGTTCATTGTGAACTTCTCAGTACCAATACAGAAAATAAGAAGTAAATGTAACTATACTGATTGAGACACTTTGGGTTAGTCTGTTACTATAATTAATACTAATTAATGTGTATTATACACATCTTTAATAACTTTAACATAATTTTGTCACACTTTTTGTTTTCTAAAAACACACCTAATATGTTATCTTAAGACTTGATCATATGTCTTAATTTAGAGAAAAAAAAAAAACCAAAATTGTTCCCTGACTCTTAGTAAGTACCCAATTTAATCCAGAGTTTCGCACTGTCCTAATTGAGTCCCTCGAACTATTGAAAATTGATTCAATTTAATCTCAAGGTTGAAAATAATAATTGAAGTTAACAAAAAGTTAAATGTAAGGGTATTTTAATAGTGTAAGTATTTGTGAGATTCTATTTCTTATGTTGCTCTATTTTGTAATTTAGTTAATTAAATATAAAAATTATATTAAAAATTAACCTACTAAGTAATAAGAGTGAATAATTAGTAAAAGAATATTATCTATTAAGTATGCCCAAAATCCCTCTTACGCCCCTTAATTTTTTTTTTCAAAGACGATGCTTTGCCACTCGCAGCTCTTCGGGAAACTAATTTGCTCAGACTTCGCCGTTCGCACCCACAATTACAAATCTTAGCTTCTCTTGCATGCTCTTGTCAGATATCGCCTCACGCTACTCATCGATTTTTGCCACACAATGCTTCAATTAATGACTCGTAGCTCTCAATTGAAACACTGCAATCCTTCAGTCACTTGATTTCGCACTTGCACAAGATGGTCCTAGAACTAGATAAGCTGTGGCATTGTAAAAAATAAAAGAAAAATTTTATTTTTTTATTAAAATGCACCCTCACATTATGAGAAGTGGGAGATCTGCAGAATATTTCATTAAATTTGATAGATTTTATAACAAAAGGATTAAATTGGGCACTAATTAATAAGCCTCCGTGCAAGGGGGTGGGGGACTATTTTGAGTTTCTTCTCATAAAATTTATGGAAGGATCATTTTTGCTTTGTATAGCTTTCTCTTAATTTGTCTTAGTACAAAAATTATCTTCACCCGGATATTCCTTGCATGAAACCAATATGATTTTTCAAAGCCGGTACTCATTTATTCACTTCTATGCCTTCATCATATGACTCTAAAATTTGATTAACCATAGTTCCCATAATTGTGAGGTACTTTTTCATTCTTAAATTGTTATATCTAAATACATCTTTTCCAATTATTTATTATCTCTGTCTTAAAGATCCCATTGAAAAGATTTGTTTATCAAATTTCTTTAATCTCTTTTCACTCTCCAAATTTCAAGAGATATCACAACATATGAACTTAAATATTCACTTTTGTACTTTGACATTAAAGTAAAATAGCGTTTTTATCAATCTATGCAATATTTTATAGTTATATTTATCCTGTCATTCTTAAAGGATTTGTCCTTTAGAATTCTCATTTAATATTGTTCAAAGTAGAATTTTGGTATTTTCTTAATATCTTCAATGTTTTATAAAATGTTAATTATCTTGTCTTCAAATGCATATAACATGATCCAGTACTATATCTTTTGTCATTTGTCTTATATAATTCATCTATCTCTTTTTCTTTTACCTATCTTTTCTCACCCTTTTACAAAATCAAATATAATTTTTTTATAACATTTCTATATTTATTACATACCCAATAGGAATCATGTCATAGCTCATCTTATTAGAATTTATATAAATATGCAATAATAACCCTCTTCTTCAAGTATAGTGTATAGGTATTGATTATAAGCAGGCATATTGACTAATCATATTTATTATATTCTTATTAATAATTGATTAATATATATCTTCATATGATTATTTCTATTAACCTTAATAATATTTTATCATATTCCTTTTGCTAAACTTCACTACATAATTATAGACTTAAAGGATACATTTGGGACGATGGTAACTTTTTGTAAAGGTGGTTATAAAGTTATTTTGGGAAAAACTAAAGCTGTAAAAATTTTCTTGGAAGCAGTGAAAAAGTAGTAACAAAAACTATGGGTGTCAATATTTGGCACGACCCGAAAACCCGACTCGAACCTGACTCAAAAATTTCGGGTTCGGTTTCAACATTTAGACCCGTTTCAAAAATCGGGTAGGGTTCGAGTTAACCCTTTGACCTGAAATTGATCCGAAATTGACCCGATTTTGACCCGACAACCCGAGATTGACCCGTTTTTAACCCGAAAAAGAGGAGATAGACCCGTTTTTGACCTGAAAACTATTAATTTTTTTGTTGGAAACGGGTCATGTCGGGTTGACCCTGACCCGAAGCGGGTCGGGTTCTGGTCAGGAAAATTGACCCGTATTCAAAAACAGGTCGGGTTCGGGTTGACCCGAATAGTGCCGGGTCGGTTTCGGGGTCGACCTGAATCCGACCCGTGACCCGAAATTGACACCCCTAACAAAAACTATGGTTTTGGCCTAAAAAACAAAATAGTAAAAAAATTGTCCCATACAAAACCTAAATCACGCAATATTTATTTGTCTTCAAATTGTTATTCATGTATTTTTTGGTCTATTCACTTGAAGTTCTTAAATTTCATTTTAGTCTTAGTATTTTAATATTAGGGTTTAAATTTATCATTAACTAATTTGTTAAAATCCTTATTGCATAACAGATGAGCAGCCGCAGAGGACGAGTAGAGCGGGCTTCAGAGAACATTAGATGTTCAACTGTGCAACTAATTTATTGCATCAAACTCAAGGTGTAAAACGATATGGTAATTAACCAAATAGTAAGCTTCTGTATTATCGTTATAAATTTGCTAATAAAAATAAAATCCAATTTTCTCTTACCGTGGAGAACAATGCAATAGCCAATACAAGTTCGAAGTTTTACTTTTTTTGTTTTTCAATTTTTATATGTAAATAGAGAATCCTAAATTGTAGAGAACCTACCATTTTATAATGATTTTGTTTCCTCTACTTTATGTTCTGCTGTTACAAATCTTCAAAAAGGAAGAACTTATGGCCTCTTTTTTTTTTATCCCGGGTAGGGGATTCGTGCATGGATCGCTGGGAGGAATTGCTTCCGTCGATCAACTGGCTGCAATACCATCCCATTATGATCTCTTTTTTGCTTGGCTTTGTGAATATTATGCAACTTATTGGGAAAAAAATGTTAAGGTGGTGTTAATCTATATTTAGAGAGAGAAAATGTGAAAGATTTTGTGTTTCATAATCTTGCAAACAGGAAATTTTTTTTGCATGGAAACTTCTATGAACTCCTTTATAAGATTATTGACAACAACCAATCTTAACGTGCGTTAAAACTTCTACATGTGGCATGTGCGAGAAGAATAAGATATCTGAAGCAATTATAAATAATAAAATCAGAACAAATGGCAAAGTTCTAAAAATAAATAGCAAACCTAGGGGTGTCAATTTGGGTCAACGGGTTGGGTTCATGTTCAACCCAAGTTGACTCGGGCATAAATGGGTTGATTTGAACCTGACTCATTTAGCTAGATAGGTCAGGATATACAACCCGAACTCGACCTGTATGGGTTGAAGGGTTGACCCGACTTGCAAACCTGATTGTTGAGTCGTGTTCGCGCCACATTACTGCGTAGGGCCTGGGCATGGGTGAATGCATTTGCATGTGAGGCGTAGTCTTGCGGATTGGCGGAGCAAGCAACATGGCTTGTTTAACTGTTCATGGGTGCGGGTCTTGCCGTAGGCCGGAGGAGGCGGGATACGCTGATGCGGGCAGTGAACCACAGGGCGCGTCGTAGGCCGAAGCAGGAATAGGCTGGGTCTGTTTGGGTTGGTTGGAGGAGGGTCACGCTAGGTCAAGGTCACGATTCTGACATGCGGTCCGTCCCTCCGTAGTGACTGGGTTAGGCGGAGACGAGGGTCACACTAGGTCAAGGTCAAGAGTTAGTCAGGTCGACCCGCTGATTTTTGAGTTAACCCGAACCCGAACCGTTTTTCATACGGGTCAAAAATTCGAATCCGGACCCGACCCGTTTTACAAATGGATTGACTCGACTCCAATTTTTTTCCGGTTGGATCCGAGTCAGATTTCAGGTGGTGTCAACTTTTGACACCCCTAAGCAAACCTAAAATTTATATGCATTGATTTTGATTTCTAACATGTCAAACATGCGTCAAAGTTTTGTGCTTCACCACCCAAGGCGAATTGGGTTTGTCAAACTTTTATTTTCCCATTATTTATGGCTTCTCACAAGGGATAAGAGAATTAAGAACTAATATAGATTTATATTAGTTAAGTTCAAATTAATCAAGTCATTATCAGGACTTTAAAATAGGTTCAACAATTTATTGATTATGAATCAACTTGAACTATTTATAACTCAAAACTCATTAATATTGAAGCTGCCCAAAGCCTCAAGTTGCCCATATCTAAGTCTCATCAAGATCCCCAACATGTCTTTAACTCGGTCCTTAGTACTAAGCGCCTGAACATCCAAGGTAACTCTTGAAGGCGACGTCACTCATAAGTTTAGGCCATTCTTCCAAAGAATTAAAAAACTTACTCAAAATATTTGCCAATTATCTTGTGATTTTCACTAAAATAACTTGCTAAGGGTACTCATCCTAAATTTAGAACTAGATTGTAGTTCACAATTGTCCATGAATTATAAGCCTAATGCGCCCGCTACATCGAGTTCCACTTTTACAATTTTTATATAATTGTATTATGCAACCAATTCTATAGCGTCAACCTTGATTTACACTTGTGTTGGGGCTCATTGTTTGGAGAAATGATTTTGTGTGGAATCCGGACGGAAAGAATCGTCTGAACTGTGAGTGTACACACTGTGTATAAATAGTGTGTTCAAAAAATTGATACATGATGTATATAAATTTATACACAGTATGTATACTTATATGTCTGAACGATTCTTCTTATCCTGACTCCGCACGAAATAATCTCAATTTAATTGAGCGGGTAAACATATAAAATCTATCACATGAAAAAGTCTCATTGAAATCATATAATATCTCTTTTTCCTAATTGATTATTGATAGTTGAGGTTGACTCGCCTTTATCTACGAAAAGAATTTGATCATACTCGATTAATTATTTCAGAGATGAATTGAGACCTAATTTTTTGCTCTCCCTTTTGCTTTTTAGGCTTAATTCATTTTTTAGGAAAGCCATGAAATTTTTTTATGAACAACTTTGAATCTTAAATTACTGTTAACTAATCCTTTATAAATAAATTATTGCACATGAAGTTACAAACAAATTTTAAAAGCAATTATATTTATTAAATTTTGTCATTTAATCGGATATAGTTAAAAATCAAAATATTTTAATCTCCACAAATATTTTTAAGTCTCCTCAAATAATATATTTTATTTTATATAAAGAAAGTAAAAATAAAATTAATATTTTCTAAAAACATAAATTTTATTTAAAAGCAAAACAAATGAACTCTCAACAAAATTTTACTTGCAGTTAATTACCTAAACCCTAATGTTATCTCTGCCTGCGATTGCGGTGTTTCCGACCGTTTGCAACCGAAACTCTTTTAAATTTGTCAGTCGCGTACAGAAATCCACCCCTAAATCGTAGCCGTTTTCTTAAATCTCTCTCTCTCTCTCTCTCTCTCTCTCTCTCTCTCCCCAACGGCTACTTCACCCCTCCGAACAAAAAACTCTGAGAGATAGAGACATTGCTAAGCGAGAAAGGACGACGGAGAATTCCCCCGATACCTCTCTTCTTGCTCCTCCAAACCCTAATCTTTCTTATTTCCGCACCTCTCATGGAAGCAGAGAAGTTTGATGAGCTTCTCCCTCCTGCCATGGCCACTGCGAAAAGAACCAGGTTCCGAACAAGAGAGGTTAGTTCTCGTTACATGATCCCACCATCTCCACGCTCCACACCTTCATCTCCCATCCACCTTTCTACCACCTCCTCTTCCATTAGAAATCCACTCAATAACCAGAAAACCCGAGTTCCCTCAGTCCCTTCTTCCCCTGATGCATCGGATTCCGAATCCGAGTCCTCATCACGCTATGCAGATGAGAACCAACACAGCTTCGTCACTCCCCTTCGTGCCATAATGCAGGGAAAGGGCCAAAAAACCCACAAGAGGTGTGTGGTAAGAATTTTGTCTGACAATACGCGCGATACGTCACTGACGCAGAACGTTGAACAATATAACAGCAGGCCCAATACTAGGGTTGTAACCCCGATCGCACGTGATCGTGGCCTTGGCACTCCGCGGCCGGTCCTTTATAGTCAAACTCAGTTCAGATCGATGAAAAAAACTGCAAACCATGAAGGCAGATCGAAGACCTTGACTCCTTTTCCAGGATTGATGGCTAGCTCTTCGCAGAAATCTTATTCTTCGGTTGATTCAGGAACCGAGAGCTGTAGCATTAGCAGTCTAGGCGGGTTATGTAACAGCCCGCCAATCCGAACTCAGGGAAAATGCAGGGCACGGAAAGCTTTAGAATTACGGTCTTCCATGCCTGAGGCTGATTCATTGCCAACTAGTTCAAGAAAGTCGGCTGAAGTAGAGGAATTGATGCTTAGGCATTCACTTAATTCGGGTTTGTCAATTTGCCAGCCTAATCCTCTCAATCTTGCGAAGATTGGGAGCAGCAAGACTTCAGTTCAAGAAATGTGTAATCTAGGGAGGGTTTTTTGGCCTCCGCAGTCACCAAGCACTAGATTGGGGTTAGACATGAAGAAGGGTAAGAAGGGATCTAGCGCGAAGGAAGATGTTCAATCTCTTAATCTTCTTCATAATCAGTATCTACAATGGAGGTTTGTGAATGCAGTGGCGGAGTCTGCTGTTAAAGCAAGGTCCAACACTACAGAGGTTGGATGAAATTTTCTTTTTATTAAGAATGATGTTGTTTGTTTCTTTTGTATATCTCTTTTGCTATATATAATTAAGTTGTGCTTGTTTTTCACCAGAGATCACTATCTGAAGTTGCTAAAAAACTAGAAGTGTTGCGGGATGCAGTCATGGAGAAAAGAATGGAGCTTGAGAAGCTTTTAAGATTGAGAAAATTGTTTAACATTGTTGATGTAGAGGTATGGCTTGTCCAAAAAATATTTGAAATATTATTTTAATTATTTTAAATATTCTCTTTTTGTTTTTCTGTTATGGCGTGACATTGTTTCTTAGGAATTGGAAAGGAAGGTTATATTATGTTCAGTGTGGATAGTCACAATTAACTTTGAGTAAGCATCATTTATTTCGTTGATGGTATTTAATGTGAAAAATGAAGTCAAGGCTTCTGAGATGAAACACTAAGCATAGGAAGTGCCATATTACACTTAGGTTTTATTTGGCCATCTTTTTGCTTTGTTCTGTACTCGATTAAAGTGGGATAACTATTTGGTGAAATGACTCTTAATTTTGCTGTTTAAAGCAGTAAAAGATTTAATGTTGTTCAGTAAAAAATATTATCACATTGTTATGAGTTGAATAAATGGCTAAAATACTTATTATCATAAAGTTCAGATAAGATTAGTTTATTTCCTAATCATTTGCTAGCTCATAAGTAATACACACTTATCTTGTATCCTAATAATTTAGACTGTTATATTTAGAGGGATTTACGTACAAAGCACTTAAAATATTAACATTTGCATATTTAGTAACCAAATTTCACTATTTATGCCATCTAGCTCTTCATTAATTGTGTTAGCAAATCTCACGTGACACATCATTAGGCTTGTCTCCGCATTTGCTTGAACCCTGTCAATGTCTTCCCCTAGGCTAGTTGTCACCGTTGTTATGCTCATCGCCACCATCTTCACTTGCAGCCATTCTATTTTCTTGCTTCTATGTTGCCTAGGGCTTGGGAAGTTCAATGGGAGCGTTGTTGCTTCCAGAAGCTCCTAGGCAAGGGTATCGACTGGTCTACGGGAGCTCGCAGGAAAGGTATTGATAGGTCCAAGAGGAATGGAGCTCATAGCTGAGAGCATTGACGAGTTAGGCATGGCGAGGGTATCAATGTGCGCAATAGGTCCATCGGATGTCATGAAGGCATTAGGGATTTTTAGCAGGAAAGTGCTATTTTTTATTTTATTTGAATATTTTATATGTTATGAATGTGAATGTTAATATTTTGAGTGCTATGCATTAACAACCCCCCCCCCCCCCCTCTCTCTCTCTCTCTCAACACACACACATATTTAATAAGTAATAAATGTATGAATATGAATAATTAAAGCATATTATTATATTAATAATAGATAGCCTAAATATTGCCTAATTACATCAGCTAATTAGGCTTAGTAGTATCCTGATTGTTAATCAATATATAATTAATTATATTTATTATTGAATAATTATTAGGATAAGAAGCGTTCTAATTAGTCATATATTAGTTAAATTAAAAATAATGTCTCAATGATTAGGTATAGATTAAAGAAAAAGGTATTAAATGATTTATTAATTAGGTTAGCTAGGCTTTAATTGAGCTAATGAATTAGCTTATTAATTGCATTAATGAAACAATCTGTGACTAATTGAACTAATTTATTAGTATAATCCTTAGATATTAACTGATTAGCCTAATTCATCTTAATTAGCTTAATTAATTGATCAAATTCAGTATCTAAACTATTGATTGCCCTTATATAGTTTGCATTATTAATCTTTATTGACCAATTCAATGGCTTAATTTAATATCTAATTTTAACTAATGCCTAATCAAGGACTCTTGCACTTATATTGAAACTTAAAGCAGATAAAATCTAAAGACAATGTTTTTATTCAAATCCAATTCATCGTAGTTTATGTAAAACTAATTTTAATGTTACAAAAAGCCAGGCTTTCTCTCATAACAGCTGTTATGCTCGTTGTCAAATACTCAAAACCTAATTATGTTGCCTGAAAATACAAGAAGATAGCAACAATCATTGCCAACCCGAGCCTAATCACTTCCTAAAATTAATTTAGAACTCCAAATTGGTTTCAGACATTGCCAAATAAATCCTAATCACCTTTTGGCAAGTACAAGTTTTCTAGGTTGAAAGCACATATAAGATACATTTTGTCTTTATTATGAGAATACTCGATAAATGTTCAACCAACAGTTACCTAGTCTCTTGTTGAAATATAAATATGATAATTTTCCCAAAAAAAAAAGAAATATAAATATGATGAGATTGATATGACAATGATGTGGGGGCCCATAAAATTTTCAGCATATCAAGAACCTTTCAGCTCTCTTGTGGGTCCCATGACCTCCTTTATCACCTATAGGAGAAAAGGCTTTGGGGGGAGCTCTTTGAAAAAGATGTAAGGGGCATTTATTATGGCATTTGGGCTTATGAATCAAAATAAGGAGGAAAGTAGGAAGGTTTATATGAGTGTTAATAGGATTGTTTTATTTTATCATGTTATGTGTGTTTGTTGTGGTTTTCTTTGGAGTTATTCCTAGCGGCTCCTAGGGTTTGTGGAGAGCCGATCTACCTCTCAAATAGTAGATCAACTTTTATCTTGGTTCGTTATTTTTTATCTTGTTCTTGCTGTTTTTTGTTGTGTGGAGGACAAATTCCTATCAGACAACTTCCAATTTTAGATAATGAGGCGTCTAACTTTTATAGAGATCTTGCTTGCTCTGCAAGCTCAATATTTTTCCTTGACATCTACCTTAAAACGTACCAATAGGAAGAACAAGCTTTAATAATTACAGGTTTCTTCCAAATGGCTCTCTCTATTCCTTTGTCAAGCTCTTCATTAATAGGTTCACAGTTGTAACCACCATTGGTGACTTAAGGTCTGTTTTTGTGTGGCAATAGCTTTTGTAAAGATAGTTGTAAAATTGTTGAGGAGAAAAATAACTTTTGTGAAAGATGTTATGGGTAATTTAATTTTTTATTTATAAAGTCTGACATTAACTTTCTCATAACTATCACACTAACAATTCTAATTATAAAAAGTTGACATAGGATTCGAGAAGGGTTCCTCTTATTTGAAGTTGATGTTTGCATGTATAAACTATTAAGATGTTTCAAAAGCTACTGAATTAGGTGTCCGGCATCCAGGATTGAATTCTTGCCCGTGCTGCCCAAAGGCAAAGGAGCCTTTCACATAGATTCGAGAAGGGTTCTTCTTATTTGAAGTTGATGGTTGCATGTGTGAACCATTTCTTCCTTCTTGTGCTTAGGTTGCAATAATTGCTATTAAAGAAATGTCCTCTAGTTAGACAGTTCAATAACTTAAACCACACATAAGAAATCATATTTATGGAATTGATGATACTGTTGGTTACCTTTAGCATTTATCCTTGCTTTATATTTTGTTTTGATATGTTCTTTCGATGCTAATTTCAGATGCCGTATCTGGAAGAGTGGGCACGCACAGACGGACAATATTCTGATTCACTTTCTGGGACAATAAAGGCATTAAAGGATGCTTCAATTAGACTCCCAGTAATTGGTGATGTGAGGGTAGGATGGCTCACATTCTCCTTGTCTGTCGTTCATCCTATATGAAGATAGCAATCTGATTGTAATATTTTGATCAGGTAGATGTAAGGGAGCTCAAGGAATCTATTCACTCTGCAAATAGCATGTTAGAGTCCTTCTCTTCCTCCATTGAAAGATTATCACCCAAGGTGAGAATTTCATTGCAGCAAGTTTCAATTTCTATCTGAGATTGGATCATAATTTTGATCAAAAAATTTGATTACACGGATTATTTAACTCTTAATCCTGTCTATTTGGTATTGGATATATTTTTATTTTACCGATTGTACTTAGACTTACTGTTAAAGAAGAGTTAGCTTTCAATATTAAAAGTGGCAAGGATTAGAGAGTTTCTATATATCAAATAATAATTTTTTCTTTAGAACTCAGTGAGGATCTTTTCATAACTTTTGCTTTGTTTTCAAATGATTTTCCGAGGAAGCAATAAAAAGTGTAAATGACATGATCATCTTTTCACCTAGAATTAGCAAAAATTTCAGCACTAAATCTAAGAAAAGTTAGATTTCAGTAAAGTTAAACGAGATGAGCATTAGATATCTGTAGATCTTTAAAAAGTTTTATTTGTTTTGAAAACTGTTTTCTCCATAATCTATAAATTATAAAACTAAATTAATTACCATTCTTTGATCCATATGAATATGGTGTAAGCAGTAATTATGGCGAGTAATTGAGGATCTTTAAGAAAGTTTTATTTGTTTTGAAATGATTTTTTCTGTATCGATATGAATATGGTGTGAGCACTGATTACTGGTGAATCACTGGGGATATTTAAAAGAAATTTTACTTGTTTTGAAATTATTTTAAACTGTTTTGTATAATAGGCCAATGGAGTTGCAAAAGAAATGTCTGAGTTGGCAAAGGTAGTCAGCAGGGAAAAAGCTCTGATCGAAGAGTGTGGAGGACTCATATCTGAGGTTCAGAGATTGCAGGTATTTCTTTCTTTTCATATAAAACCAAACGACTTTATATACGCAATTGGCTAACTTGATGTCATCCATTTGCTTTCAACAGGTTAAGGAATGCAGCTTGAGAAGCACGTTGATGCAAGTAAAAAGAAGCAGTATAATTTGAAGCCTTACATCATCAAATACTATACTGTTAGAAGTTTATTCTTTTGTTCTTTCGCAGTAATAAGATGAGAAAGATGAGTTGCACGGTAATATCTAGTATCTGATTCATCAGTATATGTATTCTGACAACTTTATCGTTAGAGCTATGGCTTCGTTTGAGAAAGCTTTTCTACTGCTTTCTAAAACGACTTTTTAGTACAAAATTTTTTTAAAAAAGTTGTTTCAGAAATCAGTGAAAATACTGTCCCAAACTCATCACGAATCTAAGGGCCTTTCAGGATCAATTTTTCATAGTGCTTATAATATAATCTTTTTGGCATGCGCTTCTATTATCATCATTTTTGTTTTAAAGACGATGCATTAAGAACTTGTGGGTTTCCTGATAATGATTTATAACAAAAATGCTTATAACTGCCACCACCTTAGTAAAGATGTTATGATAGGCCTTCACAAACTTCAGAGTGATCAATGGTTGATTACCACAAATCAAATCAGATCAAAATTGATCTTAATCGGCCCCATTTTGAAGGCAATTTAGGTTTGAATTTCTTTTAAATTTAGATTATTTTGTTAGATGTATTTCTTTTGGATTACAATAGTTCCAAATTTAAAATATGTTGGAATTAGACCAGTTAGATTGCTCTTATCATGATAATCTTATTCTATAAATAAAGATTCATGATGAGCATGTCAATTATCATTGATTGAATGAGTGAAATTGTTTGCACTCGATTGAGTTTCAATTCCAAGTTTTACATTTGTTCTTCCAACACTGTCGTTGTCAGGTCTCATGTTTTGAATGAGAAAAGTTGAGTGTTGCGTCAACTAGCTAACATCAAGTGCAAAACTTATCTAATAATCATAACATAAATCATTTAATATATTGTGTAGAGTTTTCTTCTTCCACTTCCACATATGCTCGCTACCGACCTACGCCTCCTACTCTGGCACATATTAGGACAAATATGGTGCTTTCCACTCAAATTAGCTTTTTCATGATCCTGCTACTTATCCTACCTATTGAGAATTAGGCCAGATTACGCTCCTGCTTATTGCTATGAATTGAGTTATTTTTTATATATAAAGACAACTGATTTGATTTTCATTGCGAAGAAAATTAATTATTTTTGCACTAATATGTGCCAATATTTACTTCCAGTAAGACTTCGTTTGGGACTGCTTTATTATTGCTTTTTAAAGTAAATTTTTAGTACAAAAATTTATATTTTTTAAATAAAAAATTGCTTTAAAAATTATAAGAAAGCCGTTCCAAATGAAACCTAAATCAACTTGTATGTTGTGTTGTTATGATTGCATTAATGTCTCTCATTCTAGAATAAATCCAAGATAATTTTAATGAACATCTTGGATAAGTTAATTGATTTAAAAAAGTACTAATATACTCATTGTGTTAATATAAGAGTCATATTCTTAGAAATCAAATGAGGATGAAGCACCACTAGGCTAGCTAGGAATTTTTTTTGTGTCTGGAGCGTACTGAGGGTACCGAGCGCGGTACCGAGCTCTGGACATGTTTAATTTCCGGACAATAATTACTCCTAGTCTAGAGACTTGCATAGCCATCTCCCAACAACCTGCCTCAAGGGTCTGGTCGACATCGCCCCCATGAATGCAACACGATGCCAAAGTCTGACCAAACCATTGGATCCACACATTAGATGTTGTCGACCGTTATATATGACAAAAAACAAAGTTGCAAAATTTTAAAAATTCTAGTTTAAAATGCACCTCGCTATCTGATGGTTGGCCAAATAACAAAAAAATTGTAGTTTCTGATAACTCATTATAGATTGGGTTAGTCTTTTCGGGCAATTAACCTGAATTATCTCAATCTCTTGAACTTATTTGGTATTTGCTCGATTCGAAAATTATGATCCTTCTAAAAAAATTAAATTATGAGATACACTAATATTCCATGTATGTTTCAAATAAAAATTATATTTCATTGTTATGAATTGAATATAGATAATTAAAAATCTGATCTTACTATATAGTCTTCGTATCAAACCTTGCAAAAAATTAGAGAAATTATTAGGTGTGGAGATCGGAAGTAGAGCTATGTTCAGACTCCAATAAAATATTGACATGTGGAGTGTACACGTGGATTTTCAATTGGAATTATTTTTTAAAATGCAATAAAAAAAGCTCAGTAAAAGAGCTGTCAAAGCCATGGGCGGAACCACATGTAACCCGGGGGGCAATTGCCCCCATAAAAAAAAATTAATTTATAGGAGAGTAAAAAATTATTTTTACCCCTCTTAAAAAATCTATTTTGCCCTCCTAAAAAGCCTTTTTGCCCCTACCTTCCATTGACAACTTGATTCATCTCTACTATATATTGTATTTTTTGCCTTATCTTCTCCCAATGTATATATATTCTATGTTTTTTAATTGCTATGATAATGGGTAGTAATGAATACTCCTTTTTTTATGCAATAATTTTAGTTTAGAAAGGCTTTTTGAAAGTGAGATAATTAGTGCAATAAAATATGTAGGATTTGATTAAGAATATCAATTATGTATATTTGTTTTCTGATTCTGCAATATTTTTTTTAAGTTTTTTTTGACTGAAAATATGGTGATGATTTTGATAGATATTTTGTTTGTATTTGGAAGCTAAAAAATTTGTTTAGATCAAATATAAAGCTAAAAAATTTTAAAACAACTTTTCATAATATTATATATATAATTTTTTTAGTAATTAATTATTTTTTATTTAATTATTTTTATATTAAAATTGCCCCTCTCAAAATTAGAGCTGATTCCGCCCCTGATCAAAGCACACAAAAAGTACAAATAAAGAGTAGGTAAAAGCGCAACCAAAGTGTACTCCACATGTCAAATTTTAAGTGAATGACCATATTTGTTTGGGCATTTGCCTATGCACCAAGAGAGAACAAAATGTGGATATGTACAAATATAAAATTTTCTCTTTGCCAAGAAGAAGATGCGGTATTGATTCTCAATATATATATATATATATATATATATATATATATATATATATATATATATATATATATATATATATATATAGAGAGAGAGAGAGAGAGAGAGAGAGAGAGAGAGATGATATTGATTAACTTTCTGAAAAAAAACTTAAAAATTTAAGAATTATTAAATATAGAAATTAAAAATAATAAAATATTAGTAATGCTTTTGATCAATTGGGGTTGAAATTTTGAAGATTTAAATTTGGGATTTTTAAATTAGTCATGTCCTAAATTTTTTAATTAAATGAGTAATTAATAACATTTGGAATTAATCATAAAGTATGGGTGATTAACCAACTTAATATGCACTTGACTTTGTTAATATGCCAAATATGCTTAATCAAGTTAAAAACTATTCCCAAAATTTAGGATTTCTTTCTCTAATTATTTAATATTTTTATAATTGTCATTTAAAATCCTTTGAATTATGAAAAATTTCTAATAAATTATAAAATTTCTAAAAATATTTGGGGATGTCTAATATTAGTCCATTATTTTAGTGTCAGACTTTTAGGAGACCATTCGACCATTAATTAAATTTAAATAGAATATTATTTTACAAAATAGGGTCAAATTGGCTGTAGAGTATTTTTATTGCGAAGGGCAAATTTTCAAAGGGAGCAGATACCATAATTCATTTAACGGCAGGAGCATCAAAATTTTTAAATTTAAAAGGGAGCATCCACGCATACAGTAATCACGTTTTTTGAAAAAACGCAAAGGAGGCTTGCGTTTTGTATAGAAAACGTGATCCTACACTGCGTTTTCTGTACAAAACGCAAAGTTATTGTGCGTTTTCTATGAAAATGCGATGACATGTTACGTTTTGTTCATACCATATCGGTATTGTTCACCCGTTGCTCATTGGGCTCATTCCGGTCGTTCCATGAAGCAAGCATGAGGCAGGAAAAAAAAATTTATCCGTTAAATTGGTTATAAATAGCAAGAATTATATGTAAGATGACTTAGATTATTTAAAAAATTATATTTGATGAGAAATTGAAATAATATTAATAAGAATAAATATAATATGTTAATGTTATTTATTATTTTTAAAAAAGAATTTTTAATGTAAAATTAAAAATTAATTGAAATAAAATTATTATTCATAATTATAATGTTATTAATCATAATTATAACAATTAAATTTAATATAGTTTAAATAATATTAAAGTTCATTAGTAAAGTATTTAAGCTAAATTATTAAGCATGTTACTTTATAAATTTTTAAATTATGTATGAGTAATATATTAATTTTGTATAATATTAAATTATATTATATATATGAATTGTTAAAACCAATAAGTTTATTAGTTGTAGTCGTTAAAGTTTTTTAATACTTTTAAATAAAAAATAATTAAAATATTTAAATAAAATAGTTTTATTGTTATTTTTAAAATAAGTTTAAAGTAACCATCTTCGAAGTCATCCATAGTAACTTTGTGCTTTGTTGAGTATGTAGCTGAGGTGGTAGATTTGCAAAAATTTATTTTATGAAAAAGAAATATATTTTTCATGTTATCTGAAAACATAATTTTTTTTTTGTAGCATAAAAAAAACTAAAATATATATCGAATTTCTGAACCCATTAGAAAGAATATGTTACATAATCTGAAATAGTTACACATGATAGTTTAAAGACAATACATCATTGAGTATTCCGAAATTTATACTACTGCTTCTTTCTAGGTTTGAGAGCATCTGTACCGGGGGTGTATCTTGAGGGTACCCGCCTACTCCTCCTCTGGAGTTGTGGTTCTTCTTCTTCCTCTTGATGCCCTTCTTCTTCTGCAGTGTGGATATCAGATTGGACTTCTTCCATAACTATGCCATGCTGGGATGGAGTTCCTGACCATCCAAATAGTGTCGTCCACACGGGATTATTCAAGTCATATGGAGCTTCTGGCCCATACGAAGATGTTGTACCAGCCCATTGTGATTCTGGGATAGTCCAATGCCTTCCTCCTCTTGCTTGAGATGAACTCCCTTCACCACGCATTATAGAAGAGCCTGCTCCCGTCATCTCAAAAGGTTGGCCATAATCAGCTGATCCTACGTACATAGAGTGTCTTGGCGGATCTATAGGATTTGATTGTAATCCTGAAGTATGAGATATAGATCTCCTACCAGGCTGCTCCGTCACTGAAGTTCGTTCTCCTCGTCGAGGTTGTCGGCTAGTGGTGTCTATATTACAGATTGCTCCACTTGTCTTGCAAGTTCAACAATATCATCATATCCTTGATTTATAAACCCTCCACTCTCTATCTGACCCGTAGCATATGATTCAGCAATTTCTTTACTACGCAAGAAGTAATCGACCTATAAATGCAAATTTATTAATAAGTATAATATAATGTACTTGTATATTATGTGACATTTAAATATGTACTTAATCACGTACCACTATCCTCTCCCCTGGTGACCTAAGATAAATTATTTCTGGTGGATTTATTTTCATCATGCCCATTATAGCGGCCGAGTAAGGCATAAATATTGCCTGTATTGAGAGAAAAAATACCTAATTAATATTTACTAGCATGATTGTCACGACCCGACCCGACCCGAGACGGATCCCGTTCGCACTAGGCCGCGACAGAAAATATCTAACCAGGATCTGGCTTTGAAATTTGCTTCAGAACTGATTCTTCCAAACATTTTAAATAAAACAAACAAACACAGAGCTACTAAAAACATCTAATGCAGCGGAACAAAACATCTATCTTCTCTTTTCCTCAAAATAATCATTTATAAATACAGTACATGGCTTTTAGACAGAAAGAAAGACAGAACAGAAAAGCCATGACTGTACAAAAATCAAAAGGTACAAAACAATACCTATACTGATCAGACTCTGAAATCTATTCCTGGACTTCCTTCCCTTTCCCAGAACCTGAAAACCACCAGAAAGCAAGGGTGAGCTCAACAGCTCAGTAAAGCAACAAACCTCCAATCAAAATTCTCAGAATCTCAAAACCAACACATTAGATAAATCCGTACAGAAATCAGAACAGAATCGGACAGATATCAAAGCGAACAGATCGTATCAAATTAGAAACAGAACAGATCAGACAGATCAAATCAGAAACGGAATCGTACAGAAATCGGAAGTTCAGATCATATCGGAACAGAACAAAATCGTATCAGAATCATATCAGAATCAGATATCAGATATTATTTAATTCATAGCTAAATTTCCTGACACTGACTGAATCTCATAGGATCCAGGCCCCTTATGCCTCCCTTTGTGCTCACGGCACCAGAACAGATGTGCATATAGCATCAGAATACATATATAGTGTATATAGCACCTAAACAGATTTCCTCGGATCCGGAACAGAACTGATATCAGATTTCATATTGAGCTCATTTCAGATTTCCCAGACACTAACTGAATCTCATAGGATCCAGGCCCCTTATAACTCCCTTTTTATAGCATATACAGATAGCATATCAAATAAGAAGAATTCCAGACAAATCAGAAATTACCCAAAAATCAGGCAGCACAACGACAGTATACATAATTTACACAATTTTCCTGAAAATAACAATTTACCAAATTTGCACATAATATAGATATCAACATTTCAAAACATTTATTCTACTACACAGAGAATTTCCAAGTTCACAGAAAAATCCAGTCGACTAAAAATACAGTCAAATCAAAAATACCCGAACAAAAATCTTTAAAATATAATCAAAACGTGCACACCCGGCACGGTAACAATATACAGAAAGTTACATGGTAAAAACTGAACCAATAAAAAGATACGAACGAAAATCGCTAACGGAAATAAAATCCGGACAGAAAATACCGCCAAACACGACGGTTCTGAAAATTGAGAAAGGTGGAATGTGCCTTATCTTGCGTACAAAAATTTCCTGAACAGTCTCGTCGGACGAAAACGGCTCCGCATCGTCCGAAAATCAACTTTTCCAAGATTCACCTCGACTTTCTCTCTCCTCAAAGATATTTTATAAAAAATCTGATTTTTCTCTCTCTTCAAATGACAGAATTTCCTTAAGTAAACTTCAGATCGGCCCGGCCGATCGCCAGATCGTCCCGGGACGATCAGACCATTTTGATCATCCTGGACAGCTCCCAGGGCTATTGTCCGGCCGATATTATGAACAGTGCCAATCGGCCTGGCCGATGTCTCCAATCGGCCTGGCCGATGTCTCCAATCGGCCTGGACGATGCCTACAGAAAAACACCTGGAACAAATCTGGGCAAATTCTGGAGTAGCTTCTCAATTGATCGTCCTAGGACGATCCCAGATCGTCCTGGACGATCCTGGAGCAGATCTTGATATTACAATCTCCTCAACTCAGAAAAATATCGTCCTCGACATTATCCAATCCAAACTCAGTCAAAACAAGTACGGGTACGACTGTCTCATATCAGACTCCTTCTCCCAAGTCGCTTCCCGTGTAGTCCGGTGCTTCCACTGGACTTTAACCAACGGAATCTGTTTATTTCTTAACTTTCGGACGTCGTACGCTAAAATCAACTCTGGCTCTTCCTTGAACGCCAGATTCTCCTGAATCTCAACCTCATCAGCAGATACCTTCTTCCCAGAGTCGGATACCCACTTCCTCAGAGTGGATACGTGAAACACATTATGCACGTCAGGCATCGAATCAGAAAGCAATAGTCGGTAAGCAGATTTTCCAATCCTTTCCAAAATTTTAAAAGGTCCAACATATCTTGGACTAAGCTTGCTCACCTGGCCAAATCTGCTCACACCCTTCATCGGGCTTACTTTGACATACACAAAGTCTCCAACTTGAAACTCGACAAACCTGTGCTTCTGATTGTAATACTTCTGCTATCGATCCTGAGCGGCTTTCAATCTTTCTTTTATCAAACTGATCTTCTGAACAGTTTCCTCAACAAAAGCGGCACCCAAAGCCTGTCTATCTCCGACCTCCGTCAGAGTCAAAGGAGTACGGCACTTCCTGCCATACAGAGCCTCGTACGGTGCCATACCGATACTGGACTGAAAATTGTTGTTATAAGCAAATTCAATCAGCGGGGTATGATCCTCCCAGCTTCCGCCAAAGTCCAGAACACAAAGCCTCAACAGATCTTCCAGTACCTGAATAGTCCTCTCAGACTGTCCATCTATCTGAGGATGAAAGGCTGTACTGAAATGCAGTTTCGTACCCAAGCCTTGCTGAATGCCTTTCCAAAGTCTGGAAGTAAAGCGTCCATCTCGATCAGAAACAATCACTCGAGGCACACCGTGCAATCTGACTATCTCCTTCACATATATATGTGCCAAACGATCCACCAGATCGGTCTGTCTGATCGGAAGAAAATGGGCGGACTTTGTCAATCGATCTATAACCACCCAAATAGCGTCGTGCCCTTGTCTAGATCGAGGAAAACCCATCTCAAAATCCATCGTTACCTCCTCCCATTTCCACTCAGGGATAGGCAACGACTGCAACAGTCCACCTGGTCGTTGATGCTCTGCCTTCACCAACTGACAGGCTTCGCATCTCGACACAAACTCTGACACATCTTTCTTCATTCCAGGCCACCATAACGAAAGTTTCATATCAGCATACATCTTACCACTGCCTGGATGTACAGTGTAGCCTGAATGATGAGATTCGTACAGAATCTTCTGCCTCAAATCTCCAAACACAGGTACCCACAACCTGTTCTTACAGAAAATAACACCAGAATCAGAAATTCGAAGTTCATGAGTTTTATCAGATCCAATCTGAGCAATCAACTTCGAATAGTCAGAATCTGACTTCTGGGCTTCTCGAATCTTTGTCTCCAAAGAAGACTGAATGCTCATCTGAGCTAACTCCAAACCACTGGAGGAAATTACCTCAAACTGCAATCGCTCCATATCTCGAATCAGAAAGTCATCACAAGTAAGCTGAATACCTGATAATCCAGAAGACTTCCTGCTCAGAGCATCCGCTACCACATTCGCCTTCCCAGGCTGGTACTGAATAGTCAAATCATAGTCCTTGATCAACTCGAGCCATCTTCTCTGTCTCAGATTCAAATCCTTCTGAGTAAAAATGTACTTCAGGCTCTTATGATCAGTAAAGATCTCACATCTGACGCCATACAGATAATGATGCCAAATCTTCAAAGCAAATACCACTGCAGCTAACTCCAAATCATGCGTCGGGTAATTCTTCTCATGTGGTTTCAACTGTCTCGAAGCATAAGCAATTACCTGACCATGCTGCATCAGGACACATCCCAATCCTTTTAGTGAAGCATCACTGAACACTTGAAAACCTTCCGTACCTGACGGAAGTGCTAGTACCGGAGCTGAAGTCAGACAATCCTTCAATCTCTAAAAACTCGCCTCACACTCCGGCGTCCAAACAAAAGGAACCGACTTCTGCGTCAGTCTCGTTAGAGGCGTCGAAATCTGTGAAAATCCTTTCACAAACTTTCTGTAATACCCGGCCATGCCCAAGAAACTACGTACCTCAAATACTGTAGTCGGCCTTGACCAATCAGCAACTGCCTGAATCTTCTGGGGATTTACAGAAATGCCTTCTCCGCTAATCACATGCCCCATAAATGAAATACTCTTCAATCAGAATTCACACTTGGAGAACTTGGCATACAGCTGATGCCTCCTCAAAGTCTCCAACACAATCCTCAAATGTCTGGCATGATCATCCTCAGATGCAGAATATACCAGAATATCGTCGATGAAAACGATCACAAACTGATCCAAATACTCCCTGAATACTCGGTTCATCAGATCCATGAAAATAGCAGGCGCGTTGGTTACCCCAAAAGGCATAACCAAGAACTCATAGTGCCCGTACCGAGTACTGAAAGCTGTCTTCACCACATCAGCTTCCTTCACCTTCACCTGATAGTATCCGGATCTCAAATCAATCTTCGAAAATACCAAAGATCCGGAAAGCTGATCAAACAAGTCATCAATCCGAGGCAAAGGATACTTATTCTTGATTGTGACCTTGTTCAAATCTCTATAATCAATACACATACGGAGTGTACCGTCCTTCTTCTTCACAAACAAAACAGGTGCTCCCCAGGGCGAAACACTAGGACGTACAAAACCTCTGTCAACCAACTCTTGAAGCTGAACTTTCAACTCATAAAGTTCTTTCGGTGCCATCCTGTACGGAGCTTTTGATATAGGAGCGGTACCCGGAAAAACATCGATAGAGAACTCCACATCTCTATCCGGAGGTAAACCAACCAACTCCTTAAGAAAAACATCAGCAAACTCCCGTACCACAGGGATCTCAGAAACAGAACCAACCTCCAGGTTCAGATCCCGCACCGAAGCCAAAAACACTGGGTATCCCTTTTTCCACATTCTGCTCACTTCCAAAACAGAAATCAGACTGGAGAGAATACCTCGTAATCCCTGAAATACAAATCTCTCTCCATCCATAAGCAAGCTCACTTGCTTCTTCAGACAGTCTATCTGGGTTTCATACTGACTCAGCCAATCCATTCCCAGAATCACATCATATGAGGAAATCGGCAACAGAATCAAACTTGATTTCCACTTCTTGCCAGAAATCTCAATCTCACACAAACAAAACTTCCGAGCAATCAAAGGATTCCCAGCCGGTAAAATCACAGACAAAGAAACCGGTAAAGCCATCGAATCCGAATGTAAAGTCTCAAAACATCGCTCGGACAAAAAAGAATGACTAGCTCCAGAGTCAAACAAAACACGACAAGGCTGATCAGAAATGTAAATCGTACATATCACAACATCTAGAGCATCACGAGCCTCCTGCTGACTCAGACTATAAACTCGTGGCTGAACTAGAGCAGGAGCTGAAGCAACTGAACTACTCTGCTCCCTCTGAACCGTAGGTGGTCTCCGTGGTCCAGAACTAGATCCACCACCTCTGCCAGCAAATCCCTCAGGGCGTGGAGGAACAGTCCTCGGTCTTCCTGCTGCTGAACCGGCAGGTCTGACAAAGCCCTCAGATCGGAACTCAGAACGCTGATAAAATCCCATATGTGGATATTTTGTAATCCGATGTCCTGGCTGACCACATCGGAAGCACAGACCATCCATCCTATAACACTGGCCAAAGTGTCGTCGTCCACAGTTCTGGCACACAGGTGCCGAACTGACTGATCCAGAACTCGTCGTACTGGTAGCAGTGCCAGATGACCCTCCACTCCTCCTGGAGTCTCCAAATCCTGAGCCAGAAATAAATCTCCTCTTCCCAGAGGAACCACTGCCAGAAGCCTCACCCCCAAATCTCTTCCTACTCGCAGTCCACCGCTGCTGAGTAGCTGTCATGTCATTCTCTATCAGACGAGCTCGCTCCACAAGCTCAGAAAAATCAGTGATCCAGAACGGTATCAGGGGCTGTCTCAGAGTGTCTCGTAATCCCCTCAGAAATCTGTAACACCTCTCAGCAGAAGTGCTAACCAGCTGCGGAGCGTACCTGGCTAATGCAGTAAACTCAGCCTCATACTGCATCACCGTCTTGCTCCCCTGAACAAGTCTCAGAAAACTCTCCTACATCTGCTGTAGTACAGAAGGGGGAAAAAACCAATCTCGAAACACCTCAGTGAACTCTTCCCAAGTGATCAAATAGTTCAGTCTGCCCTGAAATCTGGCCTCCTGCTGGCCAACCCACCAGTGCTCAGCCTCTCCGTCCAACAGAAACACTGCTAACGGAACCTTTCTATCCGCAGGACACTGCATCCCGTCAAAAGTCTTCTTTAACCTCCTCAGCCACTCCTCAGCAGCTCTGGGCTCAACAGCGCCCTCAAACCTCGGAGGTTTCAACCTTAGAAACAACTGCAAATGTCTGTCAAGATCATCAGATCGGACAGTAGAAGCTCTACTCTGAGTCTCGCTCATCATCTGAGCAACAAGTGTAGCAAACTGTGAAAGCGTGTCAGCACCGACCACTGGGGCTGTACTCTCCACTGGTGCTGCCTGACTAGAACTCTGCCCGTCTGTCATGTCTGGGTCTGGCTGATCCATACAGAAAAATCCAGAAAATCTGGAAAACTATCACAAAAACAACACAATAAAAAACCGAACAAATCAAAACTACCCCCAGACAGACTCACTGATCACTTCCTATAGCTCTGTTTCACACAATCCCAAATTCCAAAACCATTGCTCTGATACCACTAAAGTTTGTCACGACCCGACCCGACCCGAGACGGATCCCGTTCGCACCGGGCCGCGACAGAAAATATCTAACCAGGATCTGGCTTTGGAATTTGCTTCAGAACTGATTCTGCCAAATATTTTAAATAAAACAGACAAACACAGAGCTACTAAAAATATCTAATGCAGCGGAACAAAACATCTATCTTCTCTTTTCCTCAAAACAATCATCTACAAATACAGTACATGGCTTTTAGACAGAAAGAAAGACAGAACAGAAAAGCCATGACTGTACAAAAATCAAAAGGTACAAAATTTACCTATATTGATCAGACTCTGAAATCTATTCCTGGACTTCCTTCCCTTTCCCAGAACCTGAAAACCACCAGAAAGCAAGGGTGAGCTCAACAGCTCAGCAAAGCAACAAACCTACAATCAAAATTCTCAGAATCTCAAAACCAACACATCAGATAAATCCGTACAGAAATCAGAACATAATCGGACAGATATCAAAGCGAACAGATCGTATCAAATTAGAAATAGAACAGATCAGACAGATCAAATCAGAAACGGAATCGTACAGAAATCAGAAGTTCAGATCATATCGGAACAGAACAAAATTGTATCAGAATCATATCAGAATTAGATATCAGATATTATTTAATTCATAGCTAAATTCCCTGACACTAACTGAATCTCATAGGATCCAGGCCCCTTATGCCTCCCTTTGTGCTCACGGCACCAGAACAGATGTGCATATAGCACTAGAATACATATATAGTGCATATAGCACCTAAACAGATTTCTTCGGATCCGGAACAGAACAGATATCAGATTTCATATTGAGCTCATTTCAGATTTCCCAGATACTAACTGAATCTCATAGGATCCAGGCCCCTTATAACTCCCTTTTTATAGCATATACAAATAGCATATCAAATCAGAAGAATTCCGGACAAATCAGAAATTACCCAAAAATCGGGCAGCACAACGACAATATACAGAATTTACACAATTTTTCTAAAAATAACAATTTACCAAATTTGCACATAATATAGATAACAACATTTCAAAACATTTATTCTACTGCACAGAGAATTTCCAAGTTCACAGAAAAATCCAGTCGACTAAAAATACAGTCGAATCAAAAATACCCGAACAAAAATCTTCAAAATATAATCAAAACGTGCACACCCGGCACGGTAACAATATACAGAAAGTTACACGGTAAAAACTGAACCAATAAAAAGATATGAACGAAAATCGCTAACGGAAATAAAATCCGGACAGAAAATACCGCCAAACACGACGGTTCTGAAAATTGAGAAAGGTGGAATGTGCCTTACCTTGCGTACAGCAATTTCATGAATAGTCTCGTCGGACGAAAACGGATCCGTGTCGTCCGAAAATCAACTTTTCCAAGATTCACCTCGACTTTCTCTCTCCTCAAAGATATTTTATAAAAAATCTGATTTTTCTCTCTCTTCAAATGACAGAATTTCCTTAAGTAAACTTCAGATCGGCCCGGCCGATCGCCAGATCGTCCCGGGACGATCAGACCATTTTGATCGTCCTGGACAGCTCCCAGGGCTATTGTCCGGCCGATATTATGAACAGTGCCAATCGGCCTGGCCGATGTCTCCAATCGGCCTGGACGATGCCTACAGAAAAACACATGGAACAAATTTGGGCAAATTCTGGAGCAGCTTCTCAACTGATCGTCCCAGGACGATCCCAGATCGTCCTAGACGATCCTGGAGCAGATCTTGATATTACAATGATATAATAAATTTAAATTATAGATACCTAGCTTAGCTGAAGTCCATCCAACTCATCTCTGTAGGTCATCGTGTTTCCAAGTGGAACTTCACGCACTCTTTCTTCAGCCCACCTATAATAAGTTTATGTTCGTCAAATTATTCATTTTAATAAGAATACATCATAAGATGTTTATTGAATGTCAAATTACCTTAAAGCAAGGGGCTTTCCGATGATATCCCGTGGGTATGGAACTCGAAGTGTTGGCCTACCAACATGTATCCTCTCCCAAGCCCATACTTGCAACAGGGGTAGGCATCCAGCTATGTACATTCTGGAAGGTCGTGTTGCTAGATTCAACTCTCGATACAGATGTGGCAATACCGCTAAACCTAGAGAGTAATGAGCAAAATTCTTGATATGCTCAAGTAATGGTAGATACTGCATATGGATGTGGGATCCTGAGGTATCAGGCAATAAATAACAGCCAAGCATATACATAATGTATGCCCTAACATGTCGAATGAATACATGTCAGGGTAAATCTTCATATGACTCTCGATAAAAGGTCCATCTAAGCCATCGAAGCGGTATAATTGAGTACGCTTGTGAATGCCCCATTCTGAAGATAACCTCTACATCATGATCGTCAGGATCATGGTACGTAACATTTGGGTCTGCGTGGGAACCCAATAACTCATTGCAGCACTCAATCCATGTGTCCCAACGTAACCCGTCTCCTACCACTGAACTACCAATAATTGGAGCAGCATCTATCCTAATGCCCAAGAGCAACTGAACATCCTGTAATATAATCGTCATCTCCCCAACCGGTAAGTGGAAGGTGTTTGTTAGTGGACATCACCTTTCAACCAATGCACGCATTGTTACCCCAACATCCTCCATGGGCGGTGCTTCTGGCTCCCCGCTCGAGTTTTCGCTTGAACCGCTATACATCGTCTCATAATCGGGTAGTACTGCTTCGCTGTTAGGATGTGTTGAAGGTCCTTCAGCTGGTGCACTACACTCCCCCATATTATGCCCCATCGAAGGTGAGCCTAATATATATGTTGGTATGTTGAGGTCGAATGTCGGTCGTGAGCTCATGCTCATCCGACGTGAAGATGGAGGCTTGGTATCCATGGGTGTGGGCCTACAAGCAAATGTTAACCAATGATACCATAATTAGATTATAACTATGTGATGCGTTTGTGCAACATCACTAAAGTATCAACAACGAATTTTACCTGGATATGTAGGTGGAGTGGCAAGGGTTATCAAATACTATGTTTGGTTGTGAATCATGTCGGATGACTGGCGCGAGTAATTCTTCAAACTCCACGTACACGATCACGGTCCTTCGTCTTCCTTCTGTCAGTACGAAGGTACATACCTCATCATCTGTAATTTGTACTGCAGTGTGACCGCCATTATTCCGTGATCGTGTTGACATGCGAGATTCACCGTGTACGTGGTGTAATCACGATGTAATGCTCTAATAATCCTAATTTTAAGGTCCTCTAGAGATATAATGTCGTTAATCTGTAGAGGTCTATTTCTTCCACCAATATATGTTGGTGTAAAATCTTCTGCGAGTTGTAGGGCCCCGTCAAAGAACAGTATGAGTCGTGACATAGTTTCTGATGATCAATGAGAAGATACGTAAATCACATAAAAATACTTATTTTATCAATGACATTTTACTACTAATTCATTTTAAAAATATTCAATATTATTCCTTTCTTTTAAAAAAAAAATAGATAAATTATAAAAATTACAATAACATTTTACTACTAATTTATTTTAAAAATATTCAATATTATTCCTTTCTTTAAATGTACATTTATTCAACATTAAATTTAATCAATCTTAAAAAAAAAAAAAAAAAAAGTTAACCCATTTTAAAAAAATAAAAAACATTTATTTAAATATATTACATATTTTATTTTTAACTTTTTTTAAAAAACAAATGAATAAAGTTTCTATAAATAAAGTTTTAATTTAAATTGTATAAAATTTAATGTTTCTAATATCTACGTATATATTTTTCAAACAAATGTATAAAGTTTATATTTTACAGATTATTCAGATATTAAAATTATTAATTACATGACATTTATCGATTTAGTAGAATTAGTAAAAAAATTAACTAATGTTAAAATTTACTCATACCAAACCTGATAGGTTAATTATTACAACTAAGCTAATAGCTCAATCTTATAGTTTTTTGAAAGTCTGCCTTTATTTAATATTTGATTAATTTACTTAAAAATGGATCTAAAATTTGTTCTTTTTTTTTTCTTTTTCTCTCATATTCATATCGTCTTTTTTATCTTTCATTTTATTAATTCTTTATTTTCATGTTAATAAAAATTTATTTATATAAATCATATCAAATCCTCCTCGTATAAATTTTATTAACTCTTTAACATCAATTATAGAGTATAATTGTCTATATAACTATATTTAATTATCTTTTTCATATTTGCTCTTTCTATTTATTTTGGTTTTTTAAATATGAATTTATAATGTATTTTTAATCTAACTCACATTCTCACTCTTAATCTCTCTCTACCTCTCTCTTTGTCTGCAAAATGTATTTTTTTCCAATGATTTATCTACCAAATATTTTTTTTTCATGGCAACAATTCTCACAACTAAAACGCACTATTTATATAAATATACATGATGGGAAAAATTAACACAAATTAAAATATACATACTAACAGCAAAATAAACACATATATAAATTTTTCTATTCTAACAATATTATTTTATTCAACAATATTGCCAAATTTTTTCATGTCATTATATCAACATATTTTGCTCTCAACATCAACTTCTCAACAATATTTGAAAAAAAAATTCAACAATGTGCAAATATGATGTAGAATAATACAAAAAGTATTACAACAAAAATTGTAATAACAAATTGCAAGTATTTCTTTAATATCAAAAATAACACTAATTGAACATTATAAGATCTAAAAAATTAAATGTAAAGACTAACCTTAATGGATGCAACCGTTGCCTTATACTCAACCTCAAACAGCAAAATATTCTTCTCGTTATGAGCTGCTATTTATAGGCAAAATAAAGGATTAGAAAAAAAATTTCTTCATGAAATGAGTGCTTCATGGACCTTTAGCAAGGGGAAATCACGGGTTCCTCACCTGTGACCAATTCCGCCTGAATTCTCGCATAGACTGGTCCGGGGTTCGGGCTCGTGTGATGAGGAAAACGAATGCCACCTTCGCATTCATTTTGATGAAGAAAACGGATTGCATTCATTTTGATGAAGAAAACGGATTGCAGCTTTGCATTTTCTGAAGAAAACACAAAGAAGGATCGCATTTTCTTCAGAAAATGCGATCCTGCTTTGCGTTTTCTTCAGAAAACGCAAACCAGGATCGCATTTCTGCTCCTTTTTAAATTTAATTAATTTCATGCTCCTAATCCTAATATATTTATTAACTTTGCTCATTTTAAAAATTTGCCCTATTGCAAACTCCATAGCCAGACATATTTCTAATAAAAAGTAAGTTATTCAATTAACTAATTAAGTCGCAACATACTTTTAAATAAAATCCTTGAATTATTAGCTAGGGTTAATGCCAGTCATCATATCATTTTTAAAATCCTTTAGATGATCTAAAATTTTGCTTGTCCCATTGCCCGGGTAATGAACCAATGATTTACCAATATAAATTCTTCTTCCATAGAGGTTCAAATCTAAATTTCTCATTTTTAAGGGGGGCCTAGGGCTAGGTTTTATTCACATCATCATTAATTTAATCTCTTCGCATGCAATAACTCCTAATGACTAGCTAGGGTTTATACCTACATGATTTTTTGCATCCACAATTTGGTATCCCTCACCTTCATTGAGAAGAACCTTATTAAGGATTCAACTGAAATGGCTAGAGATGACAGGTCAACCAAGCTAACCACTTAATTTTGTACTTGCTAGTGGATGGAGATCATTGGGCATGCTAATTGTAACTGAAGAGCTTAGGAAGATCTTAGGAGCTCAAAGATGGAGAGCAATGCCACATTTGCCTCGCTCGATTTACTTAGTTGATCATGTTGGTTTTCTTGCCACCTGGCTTTGGGAGGCTTGAGTATATGACTATGATTAATTGAGGCAGAAAAGGACAGTGCTAGGCTTTGGAGCTACTTTATTCCATGAGCTCAATCATGAAAAACAAGGTCAAATGTTCTACTCATAGGTTTATCAAGCATGTTAGGTGGCATAATAGTCCTAGGTATCCCTTGGGAACATGTGGTTTGACAAAATAGGTCTTGTTGGTCCAACTCGTTCAAGTTGACTGAATTGACCAATTTTGAGCGAATTCTTAGGGTAATGGGCATGCATTGGGTTTGGTTGAGTTTAAGGCTTCATAGGGTTTTTTTTATGAAGATTGTATTGAACCAAGTTGAAGGCTTGATGTGATTTAGTCCAATTGAACTCATAGGTCAAATCAATTTTAAGGGGTCCAATTGACAAACTCATGGGGCTAGTTGGAGACTTGGAGCCAACGAAATGTTGCTGATCTATAAAAATCTCATGGGATTTATATGGTCTGTTGATTTGATCAATCTTGATAACAGGTCTAATAAGCCATGGTTAAACTTTTTGGTGATCTTTTAATAAAAAACAAAAGTTAAAAGAATGTTGTAGTTTAAGGTTCTTGACCTTACCATATTCAAGTTTTGCCAATTTCTTAGTTAGCATGTTCTATGAGAACTTTTGTAGAGTGAGATGGATGAACCATACTTTTTTTTTTTAATCTTGAATTGAAAGTTCATTTTCATTACAATGACATATAATATCTACTTCAACTCGTCTTTATTCTCAAAGAGTTGGCCAAAATTGTAATTGATTAGAGGACAAAATCAAGCATGATGCCATTATATCAACATCCATGACATGAGAGCACTTACAGGCATTGATCGTTATAGCCTTATAGGATAGGAGTATTAATGTGTTCTCCATAACTTAAATTATTTATTTTAACCCTAAGATACATAAATAATCAGAATATATTAACCATTTATTGGTTTTAGATTGATCATAAAATGAGGTTGTAATCTCTAATATACGCTTTAGGATGAAAGCATCAATGGAACTACTATTATAAGCAGTCTATATATCTGTATAATACAAAAATGTCGATATTTGATGTGCCTATGGAAATAATTTATTAGCATTTAATTTTATATTTTTTTCAAAATGGTTTAATTATGGATGAACTATATTCTAACATCATCAGAACATATTTGAACATTGGTGGAATTATTTTCATATAATGTATGAACATTCTTTGATCCATGATTGAACTATGTTAAAAAAATGATCACCTTATTATGATCATGTTGTTAAAATATTTACATGAAATATAATCGGATCTTGTTTGATTAATGATCAAAAAAGTTTTAAAGATCATTTGAGTAAAAATAGAACAACATTGTCTTTGATATTATCAAATTATATTCAATCATAATTCAAATAAGATCCAAACATTCTTTGTGCATATATTTCAATAAGTATCAAAACACGCTCTTTGCTCCTATCTTGCTCTATATTAGACCTCCTTCAAAATGACATAATCTACAATACATTGTAAAAGTGGTAAAAAATTATTATCCATTTATGTTGAAGTCATTGGTGAACAACAAAATTTGAGACTTTATCGATGAGGTCTATCATAAATGAAGAAATCTTATATTAAAATATACTGAAGATATTAAATGAGAAAATAGAAGTGAAAAGTGAGTATATCATTTTTACTGTAAAGCGGGATATAAATAACAATCAAATTATTTTAATTTTGAGTAACCTTTTAAATATATTTTAATAAAAAAATAAATAAGATATAATTTCTTCTAACCTCTATAACATTTTAGGCCATTGTAAGTCATTTCTAAATTTGGGGATTTAAATACATATCACTTTATTTCATGTTATTTACATATCTAACATTCAAAACTTTAATATTATATTCCTACAACTCATAAAAAATCTTAATATAAATATATCACTTATATATTTCATTCTTATCACATATACTATTCTATAAATTTTAATATTTTATTTTATACATTTATATTTATTTTATAACCAGTGAGTATATAATATTAAAATTTTAAATATTTAAAATATAAATAGTATAAAATAAAATGATATATTTGTAAATCTCCCCTTCTATATTCGATGGTAAAGTGGCGGCTTTACGACGAGGGTTTTAGCTATCCTTGCATTTGTGCTGACTACGTTTCAGAGGCCGGAGGTGACGCATCAAACTCTCTCTATAACGATGAGATCCATGGCAATGTCGCCGCCGGTCCCCGCTGCCGTTCTCGGTCGACGATATACTCATTTCTCCGATGATCCCATTTCTGCTTCGCATCTGTTTGCCAGGTCTGGCCACCTCCCCATTCTGAGATTCGAGCTGCTTACACGACGCAGTATTGTATTGTTTCGAATTCCCGGTGTCTGAATGGAGATTTTTTCCCCTTACTTTTTGCATGCAAATATTCCCTCTTTTTGTTCTCCTTTTGTGGTTTTGTTTCCAATAATCTGCAGCCGCTTTCTCAAAAGTAGTTTCGCGTGGTTCGAAATGGTTTTAAATCTCTTTTACCAGATTGCTTCCTGTTGTTTGCTAGAGTTTTGCTTGTTTATCATGAAATAATTGGTTTTGGAGCTGTGAATTGGCGCCATTTATGGAGTCTCCACTTGCTTTTTGCACCCTTTATTGTTTCTTGTTGCTGTTTTTGTTTTATTGTTCTAATGAAAAAAATGCTGTTGTGCAGTACAATTTTTCTACAAAGCTGTGCTAGAAGCAAGCCAGTGGGATGGGCTTGTGGTGGTGGTCTGAGGTTAGTTGATAAAGATCATATTATTTTATTTTAATTTTTAATCTTAGGGGATCAAGTAGCTCACGTTGCACAATTGTAGATTCTTTCATTTTTATCGGTGTGGTAACTTCTACATTAATCTTTATAAATGTACCTACGTAATCCCTGTAGAAAGACTCTAGAAGAGTTAATTCTTCCCTCCATAAACCTTTGATTTTATGTATTCTTGCTCTTCTGAAGGTGGTCCTAAGCTGAGAGCATTATTATTTAACAATTGTGGAGTAGGTTCAATGCAACCCAATCTTGTGAAGTTTAAAGTATAAAGTTGGACTGCATTGGAAGTGTCACTGCTAAGACTTTATAGTAAAATGCTAAAATTTGTTGTCATGTGAAAGGATTGAGCGTTCTAGAAAAGGTGTAGCAGGATTACGGTTGATTAAACCATAGTTTTTAGCGCAAACTCATTTGATAATGCAGGTTTTTGACATTATAACTGTCTTTCAACTGACATACTTTTTTCTTGAAATCATTGGAAGTGTCAAACCTTTCGGAACAATCTGAAGTTGGAAAAATAGTATTTGAGAAACATGAGTTCTGAATTTCGGAAGAGTTTTGAATACTAGATTACGTAGAAGTAGAAGTAGAGAAGAACTAAACAAACTTTTGCTCCATTGATTTAATTTCCAAGGTAATTTTGGATTTTCTTGTACACTATATCCTCAATTTTGGTGACTAGCATTTTTTATTGTTCTTAAAGCATGCCATGCTTGATAACATTTTATAACCTTAGTGGGCTAAGAAAGCATGTACTTGGAAAGGATCATGCATGTGGTAATGGACAATTTGCTATATTTCCTTAAGTATTTTGTTTTACTAGTGACAACCAATTTAAAGGAATATGTATAAATATTTTTATAAGAAGAACCTACTGCACATATAGTTCCGTTTGAAAGTTAATATATTCTTATTGCATCATTATCATTGTGGTCATTAACCTTATCTCAACTATTTGAGCTTGATTATGCCCCTTTCCCTTCATAAACCTTTCACATTAATTTTATTCATTCATATGGTCGGTCCATATTCTTCCCTCCATTATGCATTCCCAAACCACTGAGTATATATTCCATTTATTATGTTTAGTAGATGTTACTTTCATCATCTTTTGATATAATTATTCCTCAATATATTATTCCTAATTTTACCATTTTAAGTTTTATTGCTCTAAATTTGTTTATCACTAAATTTTCTGTGCATAAGAACTGCGATTCATGTGGCATGGCTAATCGTATGGTAATTAATTAATTAATTAATTTAGTACCAGTACATTCTCATATAATTTCTTGAGGCACTTGTTCAATTTAACGACTTAACTTTAACTTTGGAAGTTATGCCATCATAGATTTCTTCATTTCTTATTATATAAAATCCAGTGCACTTAAAATCAAATATACTAGGTTCTACTTGGTCATTCAATAATGTTGACTTAATAATATCAACTAAAATTATATTTCGTGCTCTGCCTTTTTTTATTTCTAATAGATCTAAGCATTTAATCTTATAAAGTTTCCTCTTTTGTCTGACTTTAGTGATTTTGGTGTTAAAACTATTCTAGCATATGCTTACCCACAAACTAATGTTGGGTGTCTTATATTTTACAAGGTGTTTAAACTGCATCTTACAACTTATGAACATTTTTTTTACCACAAAAAATAAAGGATTTGATGTTTTATTAGTCTTTAAAAGTTTTTTTTTAAATAAAAAAAATGAACACTTTCCATTCAATTTTGCAAATAAACATGCCTTATTGTGATTAGGATTTGATGTTTTATATAAAAACACCCAGACATGCTATTTTTTATTGTGCTTGAGTTGATTAATAAGAATGGTTATAGCTAATATCTCACATGTGAAACATTGAGAATATCTAGACGATTTAAGTTTGATAGTTACTGTAGCCTGAAATATTCATGACAATAGAGAGAAGAGTTTATCTCTTAGGGTTGAATGAAAATCCCCACTGCATATTAAAGTTGAAAGAAATTCCTAAGAGGTGATATTTTTACATGAAAAAAACTCAGGAAGGAGAAAACCAAGTGGCCAGACTTAGTTGAAATGATTCCATTTGTGTGGATCAAATATTACAATAAACGTCCTTCAACATAATTAGAGAAGATGATAATAAGATTTAATAAACTTGAACTTTGGAAGATATCTATTGTGATGGTAGTAGGGGTTTTTAGTTTGAGTTTTCTTCAAGAGATTGTGGGTGATCAACTTGCTAAAAAATTAGGTGATTGGGAAGATGTGCGATCAAGAAGGTGAGGGATTAGGAAGACGGGCATTGGTGGTTTACAAATGTTAGTTCTTAGTTGTTAGTTGGCTCAGGTGATGAGTAATGAGGAACAATGAAGGTCGGTCAATGTTGGCCGTTTTGACTCAGTCATTCTCTTTATATAAGGGGATACTTGATGATTGAAAAGGCTTGCGTTAGACATTGGTGGTTGAAATTCCTCTCGGCCTGGTCATGACAAAAATTAAAATTTTTGTTTATTAACTAACTATTTTTAATACTCTGAAAGAGCCACTAAAACTTCAACTATATTTTGAACTTTAAAGTAAATACTATAATACCTTTCTCTCGAATGTCATGTCTATGATACACATTCTCTCCTCTTCCACTCATTTAAAATTTTAAGATAATGCATGTAAATGTTTTGCCAATATGGAGTAAGTCATAACACAACTCAGTGAGCACGTCATGTTTCTAATTTACAATAATACAAGATATTTTTAACAATTTACATCTTTATTAAAAAATCATAAAGTAATTCTATATAAATTTATTTTAAAAATGACCATCAATGTTATGCATGTCTATACATGACACAAATGCTATATTTTTATCTTTTATGTAAATAATTCAATCGTCATAAACGACATTCTAAAATAATGCCAGTGGAGGTACTTACATTTCCATTTTTTTCATAATCTTTTTCCAAAACCTTTTTCCATTACACACATGTGGGTACATTGCGTTCCTAACCAATACCATAAGGTGGTGTACTGCATCATTCAATCATGCGCATGCAAGCATTTTTATTTAAAAACTTTATTTGTTTTATCTACTTATTTAATATCTTTAGACATAATAAGCAGTATATGACTTGTGTTAAATGATCAAAGCATGATAAGTCGATATCATCTAATTCAATATGGCCAATTGCGTTTCATAGAAATAACACGTAAGTGATTTGTAATAACAACAAGTAGTTAAATGAGCTTAGAAGAAAAAACAACATTATTATTATAAATTAGGAGCATGAGTACTCATCTTGATTTAAATAACATTTTTCTTTTTTGTCCTTGCTCTCTGACTTCAATAATATGACACTTATAATAATACATAACTCCATAAGATTATTTTAATTTATATATCTAATCATATATCTCTCTGTTTAGTTAGTAATTATTCCTAAATTACTTTCATTTCTTTTAAAGAAAAATCTTTAATCCATTCATTTTTATTTTTTATTTTTAAAAAGTATTACTGATAATAATTTAATTAAATGAAATCTCTCATGAATATATATACTAAAATTTACACATATACTCTCGCTCTATCGCTTATTATTTATTTCCCATTAATTATCATTTTAGATATCTTGGGTCTATTGTTTAGAGTGATTGTGAAATAGATTGGGATATTATTAGTAGAATTCAAGTTAGATGGTTGAAGTGGAGGAATGAATCAAGCTAGTTGTGTGATAGAAAAGTCCCTCTCAAACTCAATGGAAAATTCTATAAGATGGTGGTGAGACCTACAATGCTTGATGGTGCAGAATGCTTGCCAATAAAGATGAAGCATAATATTAAGTGTTGCAGAAATGCTTAGGTGGATGAGTGACTTTATTCTTAGAGACTGGATACAAAATGAGCATATACATGAAAAGTTTGGAAAGCTCTAGTGGAAGATTAGATTAGAGTGGACTGCCTTAGATGGTTTGGTCACATAAAACAACGACTTTCATTGACCTGGTTAGGAGAGTAGATGTATTAGATTTGGCTTATGTTAAGAAAGGTAGAGGTAGACCCAAAATGACTTGGTTAGAAAATATTATAAATAATATTTCTTTATTAGATTTAAATGAGAATTTGACTCTTAACAAGACACAATGAAGAAAAATGATTCATGTACCCGATCCCACATAGTGGGATAGAGGCTTGATGATGATGATGTTGTTGTTGTATTGTTATTTTCTAAAATAAATTAGGATATTTTACAGAAATAAATTTCCACCCTTTAACATATATATTCTCATTTTTTTATAAAGCAAAATTCTCTATTCTTATAAATTAGATTCATAAAAATTAACTTATTAATTTTATAATTAAAATCATATAGAAATATTGAATTTACTCTTTCTCTAAATACATGCATATTTATTAATACTAATAATTTTAATCTAATAATTCTCAATTTATAAATTCTTATGATCTCACATATGTGTATAGATATTAAACATATGAATATTCTCTTTTAGTCAGTTTAAGCTCTAATTATATTTTAAATCATAAATATATTTTCTTATGCATTTTTTTTCTAAATTATAATCTATGTTTAGAGAAAGCTGTAATAAATAGAAAAACTTACCTTTGACTCCTCAAATCGTTGTGAGTGTATGAGCTCACCTTTGATCACACGAGACCCTTTAGTCCCCCCTCTTTCGCTCTCGTAATGCATACCACTCTCGCCCGCTTGTCACTACCAGTTGTAGGATGCTCAAGCTCATTGTTCAAGCCTGCCGACCTCACACACAACTTTGCCTTTGGTGTGGAAAAATTACACTTGAAGGTTCTATCCCTCTATCTCTTGATCTTCTCCACTTTCCCCCTTATCGTTCGCTCAGTCTCTTTTCGTCACTCTCTCTCTCTCTTGGTTTAAAGAGATGAGGCCTCTCGTCTTCCTCAAATGACCAAACAACAACCAATCCTCCATCTCCTACACAATGGATTCAATTTCCAAATGATGAAACAGACGTACTCTTTTTATCTCCTTCATTTCCAAACAATAGATGAATTCTGGCTTCAAAATGATGAGCTTCTCCATCTCTTTCGCCTTCTTCGATTTCTATGACTCACCAGTTTAGGATATCATTGTTTCTCTTTGCAAAGAGGCTAAATATTATATTGGAAGAGGCATAACTATGAGTGACTTTCGATGTTCATAATAAATGTGGTGAGGTTTAGCTTAACTATGTTGTATGTTCTTGTTTGGATGGTTTTAATTATATATATATGCCCTCCACAAGGAATTATGCATGATATATAAGGTCCCTTGATCTATTAAATATTTATTAAAGGCTGGTTAAAAATCCCCCAATCCAATGTGTTAGTGTCTTACTGCAAGGAGTTGTACACAACACATAGGTGGTGTTTTGGTTATTTAAGTTCATTTAAGAACTTTTTAAATTCAATGCTAATATGTCTTCCCAAGGAGTTATGCACAAAGCATGAAAGGCTCTTTAATTATTTAATTAATATTAATAATTAAATTTATTTAATTAAAGTGGATTTAATCATATAAATTATCAAATTTAATTTGATTTATGTTCATTTAAAATTCAATTATTATTCTTGGATTTTTATTTGGAGCAAAAATCCGAGGTTCATAATCTATGCGACAAAGCTGCAGTATTCCTCTGAAAAAGGGCTTGACTGTTCTTGTTTGGATGTATTAGACATGAAGATAAGTGTCCGAGGTTCATAATCCATGTGTCAAGGCTTTAGTCTTCCACCATAAAAGGGATCATTGTCTTTGTTTGGATGAACTAGATCTAATTAGGGATTTGAGGCTCATAAAATATTGCAGCGATATTTCACTCTTTCTTTGAAAAATTGATTGATTGTTCTAGTTTGGACAAAATAAATTTGAGAGAGCTTCATTTGAGAAGGCTTGGGGTTTAACATTTAAGCACTTGATTTTTTGTAATTTTTATTGATTTTTGAGAGAGCTTCCTTTAAGAAGGCTTGCTTATTTCTAACATCACCAGCTATCCTTGAAATTTTTTTTGTGCTAGAATATTGCTATTTTAGAGGGTAGAAAATTTTAAATTTGTGTCTTTACAAAATCTATCTTTTTGTTGATTACATGATTGAGAATTTCTTATGAATTGTATTTTTATCAAAATTGATTGAATTTTTTGGAGACTCTCCCCTTAAATGAATATTATATGAAAAAACTTTTAGATATTTTTCCCAAAAATATATATTTTTAAGGACAAATTTCGAAGCAACTATTTGTCAACAATTTTTTCAATTCGTTATCAGTGTAGAAAAATCTATTAAGGAGCTGATTGAGTCTTTTGATGTTCTTGGTGTTTTGGAAACGAGGACTCTTTTATTTACCTATTTCTATAGGTCATTAGGTTTATTAGTTCTTAAACTTTTATTTGTATTTCTGATTATGATAAAAATCAACATCAAATTGTTTCAATGCGGTTATGAATGTCTCATGATGAAGAGAAACGTGCTTCGAAGCATTGATAAGCTATGTGGATTTTTTATAAATAGAGACCATGTGTACCACATGCCGCTATGGTAGCTTTATAGTGAAGACCCTATTCAACACTAGCTATCCTTCATGCTTTCTAAATTGGCGTGCCTTTTAGTTTTCTAGATAAGTAGTTATGTTGTCTACCACTTTTATGGAGACTTTTAGTATGGGCTCTGTTTAACATTAGTTACACTTAAGGCTTCCAAATTGGTGTGCCTTCAAGGTTTTTATTTTTTTAAAAAATGGAGCCCTTATTGGGCTATATAGGGAGATGAGTGTATCTTGAAAATTTATTGTGAAATTCCTCCTATACGCAAGTAGATATGGAAAACTAATAGTTTGGTCTGTGTCACTCTCTCAACTACAATCATTGCTTGGATATCAATATGGATATCCTCTTGGGACAGTAGTTTAAATAGTATCTCGAGCCAACTATGCCATTATGAAGAACTGTTCCTTGACATTTGTTACGCCATTTTGGGCTAATTGGATTGTTCTTGAATGCTCTCCTACAATCATGCTTGAGACATTAATGTGAATGTGTTTTTGAGATTGTTGTCAAAATTTGCCTCTGCTCTTGATTTGTTTTTTATAAATTATGTCAAATTATTGTGTGCTAGAATATTCATGTTGATAAATTGTAGAGTTTATCATTTTAGCATTGAATAAAAATTCCATGCTCACATTGATAAGTTGAAAGAAGCTACCAAGAGACATAATTTTTTATGTGAAAAATTCAAGAAGGGCAACACTATTGGGGCCAATTGTAATGATTTCACTAGTATGAATAGAATGTCACAAAAAAAGTTTTTCCATATAATTAAAGAAGACGATAATACAATACAATAAATTTGAATTGTTATTTGTTAAGAATATCTTCGGTGATGTTAGTAGGGTCTTGACATTCTTGAGTTGTTATTAGGTGATAAGGGGTGCTTAGCTTAGTTGAAGATTGAAGGACCGAGAGGTTGGGTTGGTGGCTGCAAATGTTGGATGTTGGTTAGTGTTAGGTGATGATCGATGGGGACGCTGGAGGTTGGTAGTTAGTTGGCAGTTTTCTTGGTCGCTTTTCTTATTGAAGGGGATATTTGGTGATTGGGAAGAATGATGTTGGATGGCAATCAATGTTGAACGTCAAAGGTCATATGGTTGACATGGTTTGCTTTTCTTATAAAATGGGAGACTAGAAGACTAAGTTGATGGAGATCATAAAGTCCTCTTAAAAGGAGGGCAAAATATTTGGGTAGTGTTTTATCTAAAACCAATATGTCTCTTGAAAAATTTCCCTGGAACATAAACTCGTTAAAACTCCCCCCGTCAACAAAAAGATGATGCGAAGAGGCCGGAGCGCGAATTATCGGAGCCCACAACATTTCTTGTTGAACGATGTTGGGCAGTGCTCTTTTGTGTGTTTTGGGTGACAAACAATGATGAATGTCAAAGGTCAGGTGACTCCTGCCACCTTGACGCTCCTCGTAGGAAGGGAGACTTGATGATTGTGAAGGTTTTCGTCAGCTATTAGCGTATAATTAATGCTGTGCATTATTTTTTAATATGCATAGAGCAACAATCGATAAGGAATGTTGGAGGTCGAGCAATGTAAGTTGTTCTTAGTTAGTCATTCTTTTTGTGGGAGAAGAGATTGGGTGATAAAAAGATGGGCATTGAATATCAATGACTAACGTATGTTGGATGTTGATGGTGTGTATATGTTAGTTAAATAGTTCTCCTTATAGAAGAACGTTGAATGACAGTGGTTGACAGATGTTAATAGAAGAATGTTGAACGACGAATGTTGAACGATGGTGGTTGACGGGTGTTAGATGCTGCTCTTTAGCTTTTATTAGTCATTGATCAACAAGGAACAACAAAGGTTCGGCGACATCATGCAGTCTAATTAGCTCATTTTCCTTGTGGGAAGGGAAATTTGATAATAGGAAGATAGGTGTTAGATATTTGTTAGTGGTATGTCTAGGGTGAAGGTCGATGAGGAATGTCAGAGTTTGATCGATATTAGATGATTAAATTAATCTTTTTCTTATAGGAGGGGATGCCGAATTACGAAGATGGTTTGTGTTGGATTGATGATTGGCGTACATCAAAAATCAATCTTTGGTAATTGTTAGATGACGATGTACTAGGAGCATTGAAAGTCTGATGATGGTTAGTGATTAAACTTGATTATTCCCCTTATAAAAGGGGAGATTAGTCAATCAATAAGATTTGTGTCAGATGATATTGGCTGGTGGATGTTATAGGTCATTATTTAATAAATGTTGGATGATGTTAATGAGGAATGTTGAAAGTTTGGCAACAATCAACAACAACAATTTGACTCCTTTTCTTCTCCTTACAAGGAGGGAAGATCAGTAAGTAGGTAAGGCTTATATTTGATGGTTGTGGGCATAAAACATTGATTGTTGGCTAATGCTAGGCGTTGGTATGACGGGCATTAACTTTAGTTGACAAATAGTATTTGGCAGTGTTGATAGTCGAAGTTGGCATTGGTAGACAATTGAGACCTCATAATGACAACCTATGGGTGCTGGCATTGGTCAACGGTTGGCGTCAGGCGGTGGTGATGATGTAAGAATCAATTTTGGTTGGGACTAGTGTCTTAAGCTCTATAATTCTTTAAATCCAACGATTTTCTTCACCCAGTGTCATTCATGAATGTGTAAAGACCATCTATTTATAGATCTATAGTGGTCGCATTATGTTCATTTCTATTAGAAATAAAGGCTCTCAATCATATGGTCTAATTAACCCCCTTTGAACCTTTGTTTTTTTTTTTTTTTAAAATATATTTTTGTCATAATGAACTTAGAATTGACAAATCTAGGGTTTGATAAGTTTGCCTCAACGAGCAGAAGTTTGCTAAAAATGGAGTTTGGTTGATCTTGCAATCAATTTCCGAAATTTATCACCTAAATACTTGGGTACTTTGAGTTCCATAAATTCAATCAAAGGTTATACTTGATTAGATGATTTTTTGGTGGTGCATCAAAGATTCTGATGTGAAACCACATGCAAGGAGCTTCTTACGAAAATTAAAAGTGAATGACAACGTAATTTCAATTAATATCTTATTGAGATAGCAAGAAAATCATTAAAGAAATCGTGCTATTAACTAGCTTAGGCGAAGAAGTATGCGTAGATTGACCAAAACTCATGGATAAACAACGATAGTAGCAACACCAAAAGCTATTAAACAACAATCCGTAATTTAATAACGAGAAGTTCACCTTGGGGATTAACCACTCAACTAAATTAGGCTTAGCAGGAGAAGATTTTCAGCACACCAAATGATGCCACGAGGAAGGTTGCAATGCCAAGGGTCTTGAGCCACGGAGAGGTTGCCGATGGTGGAGGACACACGGACGGCGTGCTTTCAATAGTCCACCCATAATCTTCGAAGTCACCCCAAGGAGGATGGGGAGAGGATCGGCCAAGGTGGGAGAAGGGGAGGGGCGGCGGGTTATGAGAGGAGAAATTGGGTTTAGATGAGGGGAGAGGGAGAGATCTAACCAAATCTGAAATTAATTCAGATTTTGATTAAATTAGGAGGGAGGTTACTTAGAATTTGAATTTCAAACCTCATGCGATCAATGCCTTAAAGTGGCATTTAATGGGCATTAACCCCAAGCAAGGCCGGCGGCCAATAGAGGGGAGAATAGGGATTAATTCCCAATCCTAAAATTAATTTCAGGATTAAGTAAATTTGGAGGGGAAATTTATTTGAAATCAATTTGAATTTCAAATATGAGGTAGCATTAAAGGAGGCAATCAATGGGGGAGCCCATCCTAGGGTCGGCGGCAAGATGAGGAGGAGGAGAGGGAATTTAGGGAGAGAGTATGCACTTTCCAATTGGGTCGATGCCACCTAGGATGAGAGTTATCAAATCCACATGTCATGAGATTTGGAGTGAATCATTCAGAACCTTCCATTTTGGAAACTTTCAAATAAGGAAAGTTTTGAATTTCAAATTTTGAAATTCAAAAGTAGTAACTCCCTTAATTATTGTTAGGCAACAATCAAGGAACCACTAGGAGGATTGATGGCATCACCAAGGGGGAAAGCTATGGATGGCCGGCGGCTAATGGAGAAGGAGGGAGATGGAATTTAGTGGAGAGCTAGGTTTCCAATTGGAGGTGATGATGTGGCGATGGAATAAAGATTTCAATTTGATTTAAATTGAAATTAAATTTGTCATAAAAACTTTCCAAAATTGGAATTCCAAATTAGGAAAGATTTTGAAATTTGAAAATTCAAACTTCAAATTGGAAACTTGGATGGATGGTGGGATGACGGGTGGAGAGAGGGGGTCGCCGGCAAGGAGGTCGGCCGGGAATGTGAGGTGGTAGGATGGCCGGCGGCTAAGGGGGGAAGTTAAGGTGGGCGGGTTGGAGAGAAAGAGGGGAAATCGGATATGGGGATAGACCACGAGCCACGGACTCTTCCAATGACTGGTGGGTGTTGCTTTTGCCCTCACCTTGGGCTCTCCATAGAACTCACACAGAGATCTAGGAGAAGAAGAACTCACTAAGAGATCTTCAAGACGGAACTCACAGAGAGAACACAAGAGCCAAATTTTCATTCAAAAATATTCATTAGCTATTACAAGAGGAAAGACTCATATATATAGGTCTTAAGCATACATGAATAAATAAAGACTAAATTGCCCTCAGGGCCCCAACATAACTCAACTCAACATAAGGGTACAATAGGAAAATATAAAAATAAAAATGCATAAACAATTAGAAAAATAAGCTCTGAATCATGGCCATCGATCGGTGATGCACATGTTTGGACTTTGGATCGATGTCCTCATCAGATTCAAATTACATAAGTGTGTTGAAGAACATGATTATGATGCCTAGATAGGAAATGGCTTCAATGTGTTGGGTTCATTATTGACATTTAACCATTGGTAATGAAGAAAAGGAGATAATACTGTTAAACCTATGCAAGTAGGATAGATGGGAGGACAACTGTATTGGATATGGAATTTTAGAAGTTGAACCCGTAATAGAGAATGGTTCTAATCATGATTATATACTTTAGTGCTTACTGTTCATCAGTTAGTAGGACAATATGGCAATACTGTAGCTTGACATTATATAGGCCAGCAGTAGGTTAGATCCTGGTGTAGAAACTATTGTTATTGAAACACCAGGATATTTATCATGTGCTATTTAAAATGTCAGGATATTTACCATGTTGCTTGTAATAAGTTTCTTTTATTGCCCATGCTCAGGAATTGCATTTCTCTTTTTGAGTTGCTATTTCTTTGAATAAATTGCAATTTTTATTGGCGTCCAAGACAATTCACACAGTTTCCCCTTATTTAAGGTTGAAATTTGAATTTTACTAGTTGCTTCATCCTACCGGCTTGTACAATGTGAATTATCTCATAACTTTAGTAGCTGCTTTCTTGGTGGATATAAATTTCAAAGAGATTGCCCCATAATATGACCGATGATATTATTTTCAGAAGTTTTGATTGCTTTTCATTTGTATGATTGTTCTGTTAATCTTCATCTTCTCACCATGCGGTATTCTTTTATGAAAAGTAAGCTTCAGTAGTTAGTTGGCTATATTCCGTTGTTTTTTAGCATTCTCATAATACCATTATATATTGTTTACGATTATCTAAGCTTCTTTTAACAATTCAGGATAAGCTGTTTTTCTAAGAGAGTAAAAAGGGCCATCTCAAATAACCACATATTGGCTTCTATTGCAGGTACCTCTCTTTTTGAGTTATTCTAGAAACTTAGGTTTTATGTCTGTTAGCTGTGCATTTTCCTTTATCAGGAAAATATTATTTTATTTTGTGTTCCTATCGGGAACATAATCTGTTTATTGAAATAAATGTATAAACTTGATCAAGATGACACTTGGAGTAGTTTTCCTGGTAAACCAGTAAAAATTGGAAAATATGGATAGAAATAGGCAAATACCTCCAAAATTATTTTGAGAAATCCAATCAGAGCTGGACTGGATGGCATGTAGAATCACATGTTAGAAGGAAATGGAGATTTGATTCTTTCTCAAGGCACAAGACGAGATGTATGTCTTGTCTCCATTAACGGCTGATGCTCTTTGTTTGTGTAGGAGGAAGAGAATAATCCCAAAAGCCTGCCTCTTGAGCAGTTGAGCGATTAGATTATCTGCATTATTTTCTTGTTCGTTCGTTGTTGATTTCTAAGTTGCACCTCGAGTCCAATAAAAAACAGCTTATATGAATCATTTTAACTGTAGCAATTTTTAGTATCAATTGAGATTGCAACAAGATTGTTGAAGCCAACGGAGGCTATTTTTGCACGTGAAGATCTAGACATGGGCTTTAAGGATTGCGTCAGCTTATAATGCATGCATATGCAAGTGCACAACTATGGTCTATGATGAGAAAGAGCCAAACATCAGCCTCCATCCTTTTTCTGCTATCTAAAGCAACCAAATGTTTACTTGTTGAATCAGTTCTCTTTTCTCCATCTGTAGTGGAACCTAATTTTGACTTATAAAAACTGTCCACATTAACTGTTGTAGCAGAGATTAACAAGGCAAATGCGAACACCAGCCTATGCTATGCTAAAGCTGAAACATCTAAACAGTTTTTGGCATTGAATACTCTAATTTTAGTGGAGTGGGTGGCTTAATGTTTTCCATTTGGTTCCAAATTTAAAGAAAAATAAAAATTACTGTAGAAGGTGATTTGAAATTAAAACTTATAAGATAGAGTAAAGGGTCCTAAAAACCAAGTGTTTCACAACATGGCCTCAAAATGAAACTTAAACTTGATGTTGATGCAGTAATTACCAAAGTCAGCTCACATAATTCTCTAGGTTTTACACCGGAGAAATAAATATGTTTGATGTTTGAATATTTTATTAACAGAAAAAAGTAAGCATCATTTCATTATTTAGCATTTTATTTAACCCTAATCAAAATATACAAAGAGCTACTTAGCTTGTTTTTTCAGTTTCTTTCTTGTTGTTTTCTTAGTGCTGCCAGCTATTTCTTTTTGAAGATCTATCCATTGCTTAAAATGGATTTTCTAAATGTTTTTCAATGTGAACATTATAATATCTCCAAGTCAAAATCCTAGAACAAATGCATAGTAAACTTGATAGGAAATACTTGAGTTCGCAAGTAACCCTAAGGGAATACTTGAGTTTGCAAGCACACCTACCACTAATTGGAAGAAAAACAGCGGGAATAAAGCGAAATCTGGGAGAAATCAGCCCAAAAATAGTGGATTGCAACAAGGGAAATAAAACAAAACTAACACAAAGCAAGATACAAGTGATCCTCTATTCGAGAGGAGGATCGTTCTCTCCCAATCTCTAGATGCAAGGTCTAGAGCCCTCAAACCTCAAAAGACTCCAAGAAATACTCAAATCTAAGCATACCTACCTTAGCCTCTTTATGCCCTTTAAATAGCCCTCTCCACCTCCTTAAAAACTTCCTAATATAAGACATTATTTAATTAATACAAAAGGTATCAAATCTTTTAATTAATTAAATCCACTTTCCTAATATAAACTAATTTCAAAATTCCTCCCCCTTTCTCATATTGCTGCCTCAAGGTGGGCCCACAAGCTGGGCGGAAACACATCAAGGAGGCGGCTTAGCCCGTCTCTTGTAGAACTGAACTAGCCCCTCCTGGGCCGGTTTGGTTGGTTCCATAACAAAACTCTAAAGCTGAAGCATGTTTGTTGAGGTTCAATTGATCTTAAAGTTCATTCTATTCTGGGGCAAAGAGATTTTAGATTTCACAAGCTAAGCATTATCTGCCTTCTATTCTTATGTTCCTGCCTTTTTTTAATAAGCAGGTTGTTTAATAGTTTTAGATGAGAATTTGACCTTAACATGACACAATGAAGAAAAATGATTCATGTAACCAACCCCACATACTAGGATAAAGGCTTATTGTTGTTGCAGGTTGTTTAATAGTTTCATTTAAGCAGCGAGTATTTTTTAGTTAACCTTTTTCTTGTCCTTGCGTCAGGTTTTGAGAGGATTTAGTAAGTTTATGACCTATTTTTTTTCATATTTTCTTTTTTCTATTTTTTCTACAGATGTTTCCCTTGATCAAACCACTGAAATATCTAAAGTGCCCAAAGGTGATATGTGGTCTGTTCATAAATTTGGTGGAACGTGCATGGGTACTGCCAAAAGGATTCAAAATGTTGCAGAAATTATTCTGCAGGATTCCTCTGAAAGAAAGTTGGTGATTGTCTCTGCAATGTCGAAGGTTACAGATATGATGTATAATCTTGTATACAAAGCGCAGTCTAGAGATGGTTCGTATGTTTCAGCACTTGATGATGTTTTTGAGAAGCACTTGTTAACAGCAAAGGAGCTTCTTGATGTTGATGACCTGGAAGGGTTCCTGTCTCTTTTGCATAATGATATCAGCAACCTCAAGGCCATGCTTCGTGCAATATACATAGGTTTGAACTTTTAAACATTTTTCCTGAGTTGAAGAATTGGATATGATCTAGCAGTCTTCACATTTGACACCTACTTTGCTGCTCTTGTCAACTTAATTTTGAGTTATCAAATGCTACAAATTTGATTATGTATCTGTTGGTATCGTATCTTTATCTGGTTGACCTTTTCCAAGTTATTTAGAAGTGTCAAATTATTTCATATGTCCATCCATTGAAATTGGGTGCTGAGCAACAGTTACACAATATTTTTATTCGTGTTTATAAACAAAATGTTATTTCCGATGTCTTCCAAAGCTTTGTAAATGATTTTGTGAATGAAGCCCTGTTATCTTGTCATCAGGCTCCTTCCATTCATATATTGAAAATAATATTTAATTGAGTTTGGCATATGATATTTTATGCGTTGGTTTGAATGAGGTTGTTCATTTAGAAAAAAATCCTCATCTTTTTAGCTTCTTCAACATTATGAAAAATAACTTGGGCGTATTTTTTTTTCGAGGTAGATTGAATGTAGTTACCTTGAGTTCCTTTCCTAGTCTTGGAGATGTGGATCTAAGGCTTTCAATTATTATGGTTGGTTGCTATGGATGTGTGGAACACCCCTAGATGATTGTGTACTTTTTCTGTGGATTGTGGAGTATTGGCGAAAAAAGAGGGCCGGCCTAGAGCTAGGTCAAACCAGTATTAGAACTACCTCTTATAATTTCACTTTTAGGTTTGTTGCATAGCTTTAAGGCATGGGATCCTCTTGGAAGTTGTAGGGAAAGGTTAGGGGATGTGATCTTGAGTTTTTTTGGTTGGCATCTAAGTAGTTTAGGGGTGGTAAAAAGGGGAGAGCCAAACTAGGTCAAGGTTGCCCTAGTTTTGATGGACCACTAATTGTATGATGCTTAGGAAATTATTCTTGCTGTAGATGATGGGGAACCTGTAGAAAGAGGCTAGGGAAGTGGGGGGAGAATTAGTAGAGGTTGGGAGAGATATCAACTTGATATAGCAAGAATGCCTAGGTCTTTCACCAAGAAGAATCTAAATAGTCGGCCACCATGCACATAACTCTAGAGATTTCATCCTCAAAATTTTTCTAAAACATCAAAAGTTGATTTTTAGTTCATCAAAGCTAATATTTAAAGCATTAGATTAAGTCCTAAGAAAAGAAATTAAAAAAGAGAGAGAGTTCAAATCAAGGAAAGAAAGTGAGTAAGGCCACTCCAATCTTGACTCCAAGGAGTGGTTGTCTCCTACCTTTCAAACAAAGCTAAAACAAATAAAGTGGAAATTAGTAATAAATTCATCCACATTGAAGAAAATGATTAATATAAACATTTTAATTAATAAAATTTAATAATTTAAATTTAAAAATTTAATCATGCATATAATTTCAAAACTTTCCAAATATGAACTTATTTAATTTTTCATGTTTGATGAATTTCATGTTGGATGAATCTTCTATGACTCTTGATCTTGATCTTGTGATGGGGCCATCATGGCCTTTGTTTTTATCTTTAACCCTTAATCATACTATGGTAATGGGGCCATGCTAAATTTTAGTTTGATATTTTGCATCAACTCTTGTGATGGGGCCACATTGTTCATTGCTCTTACTTAAAATTTGATATTGCTCTAGTAATAGGGCCATAATAATTTTTAGCTTGATATTTTGTATTAATTCCCCTCGGCCCATTAGAACTCTTCCCCGCAGAGTTGAAATCCAAGTATTTTTCAGCAACTCTCGGTGCTAACTTCTCCAAATCTTCTTTTGTGATCTATGTGTCCTCACTAGGTAGCTTGTTCTTTCATTTGTCCAAAAGCTACTGATCCTTTGTTTTGTTTGTAGGTAACTGTTCTGTAATGATGAGTCCACTTCAAAGATGTTTTATGGTGAGAATAACTACGAATTGTCCAAAATCTCTCTTTCCAAAGAGCTAGTTGCATCTCTTTAAGATTGGTTAATTTCTTTAAAAGAAATGATATTCTCAATATTGAAAATTTGACTAATTAAAATGTCAGATGACAAATTTAGATGATATGTATTAAGTCCAAAATTTCTATTAATTTGTAATGGGCTGCAATACTTAGCTTGTGTTTTCTTATACTTGAGGATGGATCTCTCTCAGGATAAATATGAATCAACACATAATCACTTTCCATAAATTCTTTGGAAGAATGATTGTAATTTATTTTTTTAGCACTTTGTATTACTTTTAACTTTTGTTCCCTTACTTCATTGTGAAGAGCTTGAGAATTTAGATGAATGGAATAGCATAATTTGAAAATATATGAATTTAGAAGATCTTGAGAACTCTAACCCTAAGTATCCAACATCCTATGAAACTAATGCGCGCAAAGACTAGTAAGAAGAGGCAAATTGGAGAACACCCAGACAAACTTAAACCAAACTCGATTCAATTATAACTTGCAAACATCCAAACAAACTTCGAGGAAAACAAAAGTGAAAATCAAATGAAGAAGAAAACAAAATAAAAAAAAAACACTATCCTCAGTAAACTCATCCAGCAAGTTTCCTCACATGCAACGAATGTAGGAAAATATAAAATTGTGCTTAGGCTTGCAAACCAAGGGTCCACCACTGCAATTGAGTCCAACGTCCTACCAAACTCCTCCGGCAAATTTCTCCAAATTTCAGCCAACATACAACTTCCAAAGCTCAAGAAGAAGGATACAGGTGGATTGGAACTTGCATAGAGAAGGGGTTAGAAGCCAAGACGAAATAGAGAGGGGGGAAAAGGGGGGGGGGGGGGGGGGTGGAATAAGCTCTCAAGCTTATCCAAGAGAAGAACCCTCAGGTTTTTATAGAGAACTTTCTCCCAATATTCAACAACCTATTCCTTGCCCAAACATCTCCATTTTATAGGCAAAAGAGAGGAACCCAAATAGCCATAACACCTCCAACCAAACCAATTAGATTTAGGGAAATGAAAGACCAACAGCCACAACACAACAGCCCCCATAAGACATAGGAAACAGAGATATGAAGGCCACGAGACCCAAGCAGGTAGCTACGGCAAACCAAGCGGACAGCCACGGGAAAGCAGCCAGCAGGAGACCCGAACAACCAGCACAGGAGGCTAAGCACCAGGGCACGGGAAACCAACCAGCACATGAAACAAAGGGGCTAAGGCACGGGAAAACCAGCTAGCACAGGAAACCGAGAGGACAAAAGAGAGGAGAAGAGACACAAGTCCACTCCAATAAATCCTTCAATAATGAGCTTGAACTAAAAGCATACATTTATGATTTAATGAGCTAGGAAGTGCATACAATCTCCAATCATTGGACTAAACTTCAGCTTAAGCATTTATGAGCTAACACTAAGTAGAAACCAAAAATTTCAGCTCATCACCAAGCAGCCAAGACCAACCGGAGAGCACAACTAGCTCCAACCCGTGAACAGCAAGCAGCCCAAGGACGAAGTGGACCCAAAAAACCAGCAAACACAAGGTTTGTCATGCCAAGCACATTCCTACCATGATCATTAGAGGCCCACCATCATTGGATAGCTAAAAAATTATAAATAACACAACTATATATTGTTCAATTACATCAAAATAAAAATAGATTAAAACATGAATGCATCAGAAACACCGACACGAACACGGCGACACAGATACGACACGACACAGACATGACATTTTTAAAAATATAGGCCACGGGTGTGGCGTGGACACGACATTATATTTTTTTTAATATAATATATAAAAATTAAGATGACATCATATTATAAATGACAAGCAATAATAAATTAATGTCATGATAAATTGTTTAGCTTATAACATAAAAATTTTTAGTACCAAAAGTCTAGTACAACCATAAATATATATATATATATATATATATATATATATATATATATATATATATATATATTAAAAAAAACAATTTAGTACAATATGAATATTCAACTACTCAATAGATGGAATGATATAATTAGATTCAAAGGTTGGTCTTTGGCCTTTAATATCATCATCATTAAATATAATTGCTTCCAACTCTGGTTAATATAAGATTTGCAACATCCAATAATCCCATATCATCAAGGCACTCGAACCCATCTCTAGCAACATTTCAGATCTTGTTATCACCTGTCATATAAAGCGGGGTCTTTCTTGATAGAAGATGAAGATTTGTATGCACATAAACTAAATCTTCAGCTTGTTGTGGAGTTATTTTATTCCTCTTCATCGATTGAATAAATGAGTATGTGTCCAATTTCTCTCACAACAATAAGAGGATGATACTGGACCAAAAAGTTTTATTGCTATTATTTGAAGAAGCGGTGCTGAAGCTCCATGAATAAACCACCACATTTTAGGATCCATCCTCCATCTGCCAACCAAAGATTCTTCATCACAAAAATCCTCTAAATATCCAAAGAACTTTGCAAGTTTTATATTAATCTTTATTCTCTCCTCATTTGAAAAATATCATTTGAAGTATATATTTCTCATATTTGACACTTCTAAATCTTTTTGTGATGAGATATGTTGAGGGTCTTCTTGAAGCCATTCTTTACTTGAGTACCTTCAAATAATATAAAACATATAAAATTATTTATTCATTTACCAAGAAATTTCTGATCAAAACAATATCATCTGCAACCACTGTTATCCAATGACATTCATCATAGATGTTTTAATTTGCCTATGTGTTCTTTGCTGCACATATTTTTTAGAGCAAGATTTAAAGTGTGCACAACACATGAAGTCCATAATATATGAGGATAAGTTTGCTCCACTAACAATCCTACAGCTCTTTACACCGGTGCATTATCTGTTATAACATGCACAACATTTGAAGGCCCAATAATGACTAATCATCTCTTTTAATCAAATTGGCAATGAAATATTTATCATTGTATTCTCCTTCACAATTCACAGCTTTAATAAACATTGAACAATTCTCTGTAACGATCATGAAATTAATGAGTGGTCTTCTTTGAGGATCAGTCCAACCATCACACATCAAAGTTAGTCCTTTTTCTTTCCACACACCTTTAGTTGGTTCAAGTAATATTTCAATATGTGATATTTCCCTTTCAAATAATTTTGATCTTAATGCATTGTAGCCAGGTGGAACATAACTTGCAATACATGCAAAAGTGAATGCATTTTTGTAATGAGGATTTCTTGCAAGGTTGAAAGCAAGTCCAGCTGAAAAAAACATCATTGTAATTTCATCATCCAATTCCTCTCACTGCTGCATGTTAAAAGTCTTCTCTAAAGCACTATTGACAATTCCTTTTCTTTTCTTTGAATCATTTCCTTCACTTCTATATGATAATGAATGATCAAATCTAACAGATGAGGAAAAAGCGTGGGATAAACCATGGGTAGATGACAAATATATCTCTTTAGAAAGTGCCCTTTTGATCCTAAATTCAACTTCATCAACTTGTCTATTCAATTCAATCAACTGTGACATAGTAATCTTAGGACACATTTTAATTCCATGGACAGAAATCTTAAGTAGATGTACTTTCACCCTAGAATAAGATCCTTTGTAGGTGCCACCACAATAATTGCATTTGAATGACACATTCCCTCCTTCAAAAGTTTTTTTTTTTTCTAATTTTATAGCATGAATTCATAATGACTTATTATTTTCTACAGATTGCTCTTTTGAACCACTCCCACCGCACTAGAGCTCATTTTGCTTTTAAATTCACTGGTGAAGTAGAAGAAAGAAAGGCTTAATAAATTGGGTGGCATATTGTAAAACAATTAAAAATTATCAAACAAAGTTAAAAAACAATTAAAGAACTATTGCATCATGTGTTTTGACTATTTGACTAAAAAATAATTAAAAATTTGCAGCTATGCAGGGGGTCCAAGGGGGTGCTGCCCCTTGGCGGGGTTCGACTTGCGCGGTCAAGTCACGGGGTCAAGGGGCAGCGCCCCTGCAGGGGTTTCCGGGGGCTGTGCCCCCATAACAAATTTTAATTGTAAGAGTGAAAGCGCAGTGAAATCATAGCATAAGCGCAGTGAATGTACAGTAAAAGCGCATCAAAAGCATAGTGAAAGCATATTAAATAAACAAATTTTTATTGTAAGAGTAATTTTAATCAAAAACAAGTAAAATTGATGAGGTCATCGATAGGAGATTTCGGCGCGCTTATCAGAGACGACCACGGAGATCGACGGCCGTGATTGCTAGCCTTTATTTTTGATCTCACTTGTATCTTCAGTTTTCATTTTTATGATTTTTATTTTCGTAGTTTCCCATTTTACCTCTGAGGGTAATAGTTGCTTATGTAGCCCCAAGGGGCAGTTTAGACTTTGCGCATTATTTTCTTTTGGGCCTATTTATATGGCCTTTGTATCTTGTATTGGGATTTTTTTGAACAATTGGATAAAATTTTCTACTTTGGATCTCTTTGTGAGTTCACCTCTTACTAGTTCACTTTGTGAGTGCTTGGGAGAATATTTTGGATCTCTTTGTGAGTTCCGACGTGGTTACGATATCTCTCTGAGATCTTGAAGAGGGGTGCGCAAGGGTAGGAAACCCAAATTTTCTCCACTGTTTTCTTACTGTTTCCCAGCCCAGAATTTCCCCTTTCTCCATTTCTTGTGCCGCCGGCCTGGCCAGGAAAAATTGGCCACGGGTTAACCACCCATCACGCTATCAAGCCCTGCCGTTTCCTCTGTTTTTTTTCCCTACCCAGCATACTCCCGTGACATCCCAACCCGCCGCCCAGCTTGCTGCATGCTGCTGGATTTTCCCCCTTGGACCCAACGTGTTTGAATTTTCAATTACCCCTAATTAAGCTAATTTCCTAATTGGGTATCATCCAATTAAGAAAGGCATTTAAGGGGATAAATGCTTCTTTTGAAATTCAAATTCAATTCCTTCTTAATAACTCAATTTTGGGAGTTACTTAAAATATAATCAAGGCTGAAATTACAAATTCAGATTTGATTGGAGGAATTATTTATTCAAGCGTGGGCCCCACTTTCTAATTCTCAATGCATATTTCATTGCCATATGGCCGGCCACCCTTGCTTCTCAATTATCTCCCTAATTGCCACCTAATTACTTCCTATTATTCCAGTTATTCCTCTCTCCCGCTAAACCCAAATTGCAATTTCAAAATCTGATGTGAATTAATGCCCAGCCGTTATTCCCAAATCAAAGCCTGACTTGAAGTCCAGGATTTGATATTTTCTTTTTTTTTGTTTCTCACACAAAGCAGCCACCTTTCTCCCGTCTCTCCCTCCCCACCGAATTTCCAAAGCTCCTGTAAACCCACGGCTCACATCCTCTCCCCTATCCCAGCCGCCGCCCCTCTCTCCCTCCCATTGGAGATCTTGTTTGCGGCAACCATCCAGATCCACTCCAAGGATGCATGGACGAGCCTGAGTGGAATTACGGATTTGAATACGACCGCAACGGGAGAGTCGACATCCTCCGATTACAGTTCTTTGACGTCGGATTTGACTTCGACGATACCGTCGAAGACTATTTGGGCCGCATCGTGCCGACGCTCATAGACTCCATCGACGAACACTTCTCCGCCTACACTTGGCTTATCAAAGGTCGAACTACTGTGCCTCCTCCACCTCCGAGACCTTCTTCCACGGCAACGTTCCTTGGCGCTTCCATCTTAGTGGCAACCTCCATGCTAGCTTGGACAATCTTCCGCCGCTTAACCTAGTCTCCGTAGGAAGAGAGTGTTAAAGGACTCAAGGTGTGAACAACTTTGTATTAATTGTGGGAATTTTTATTTACTAGCCATTGTGTTATTTTTCTTTCGCTTTTGCTTAAAGGGTCTAGCCCTCTTGTCGTAGTTTCTTTGCCTAGCAAATTGAACATCGCGAATATTTTTATTAACTTAACTTTGAGGCATAACTATATAATTCGGGGAGCTAAAATCTGATTTTCTTTAAAGATCTTGTGTAACTCCTTCATTGCATCGCATCATTTTGGTATCAGAGCATGGTTTACCATGCTTGACATGCATAGAACACATCCTAGGGTTTAGTTCATTGTGGTAGATTAAAAACTTCATGCATATCATTGTTTAGATAATTTAATCCACTGTTTTGCTACTGTTTTTCTGTTTTTCCAGCAAGCATATAGTTGAATTAAGGCATCTTAACTTGCATTGTAGTGTGACCTTTTTGTTTAGTTAGATCATAAGTGTGTAAGACAACTACACCTTGTTTAACCTTGCTGGTCTCACAAATTTCTGCAACTGTTTTCACTATTAGGAGGTCCAAACAACTATCCATTTGCTGCCCTTTATTTTCCTAGCTGTAGAAGGTTGCTGCCCTCTTAAAACCTGCACCCGTTAGAGGCTTTTAAGTGTTCCGTTGGCTGTCCAAGAGTGCTGTTCAGTGATCTAAACCGACTCTTAATCTCTTGACTACCTAACTCCTAGTTATAAGCTGCTGTCCACACCTTCCAGCCACTGTCAAGCTTCTTCTAGCAGATTTTAGGCCTTGTGTAGTTGCTGTCCTGAAACTTCCAGCAGCAGTTTTAGCTTCCAGTTACTCTTAACTGCTTGCTTAATTGCTGTCCACCTTCCCAATTTCATCCTTAGCAATCCCTAGACCTCACCCATGGAGCCCCAACACCTCCAAGCCACCTTGGACCTTATTTTGGGACAACTAGGCACTGTTACTCAGCAAATCCGCAACACCCAAACCGATCTAGCTGACTTTAGGCGCCACACGAGTGACCGACTAGATAACATCGAGCGGAACGGGAATCCTGCAATCTACACGCCATCAAGACCTCACTCACCTTATGGCGAAGACAACCGACCCGATCATGAACCCCATCGAGATCCCGGACGTTTTCACGACCACTACCAACGCAACCCTAGGCCACCTCAGGAGCCCGTAGGGGATGACAACGCTTGGAGAGACAATGACGCTCAGCTTTTGAAAAACATTAGGATCGACGCCCCGACCTATGATGGAACACTTGATCCCCAAATTTTCCTAGACTGGCTCAAGTCAATGGATAGTTATTTTAAATGGTACAACATCTCTGAAGCAAAGAAAGTCAGATTCGCTGAAATGAAGCTTACCGGACGAGCCAACCTTTACTGGACCAATCTGGAAAACATGCGTGAATCTCGAGGAGAACACCCAATAAGCGATTGGAGAACCATGAAGCAGGAACTTAGAAGGAAATACCTACCACCGTCCTACTACCCTAAGCTCTTGGATAAGTGGAATCGGCTAACTCAGGGGAGCAAATCAGTTAAAGATTACATCTCCGCCTTCGACGATTTCCTGATTCGTTGTAACGGCGAGGAATCTGCTACCCCAACCCAAATCCTGTCTATGTTTAGAGCTGGCCTTCGGGAAGATCTTCGCACCGAACTGTTTGCTAGAGGGATAGACACACTAGAGGCCGCTTGCATCCTGGTACTTGACCTAGAAGAATCCAAAACCCATTCCCACACTAGGCAGTTCGACTCCCGACCCAACCCGTATCGCTCCTCCACCAGCCAGCCTCAAAACCGACCCTCAAACTCGACCAGTAGTCGACCCACTGCTAGCCCAGCCCCTCAACGTTCCGACCTTAAGGGTAAAGCACCAGAAAGAGACACCCAAAAACCCAATTCTGGAACCAAATGTTATAGGTGTCATGGGTATGGGCACATTGCCTCACAATGTTCCAGCCCCTATAAGGTCACCATAATTGAAGAGGTCGACGACGACGACGAGGAAACCGATACTGACGTAGTTCACCATGTGGATGAAGAGGAAGATTCTTTTACAGAGGATGAACCCGTCACCCTGCAAGTCGTTAGATGTGCGCTGTCCCAACCCAAGCCGAGTGATGATTGGAGAAGAACATCCATTTTCCATACCTTTACCAAGATCGGGGATAAGAACTGTAAGGTCATTGTCGATAGTGGAAGCTGTATCAACGCTGTCTCATCAGCGATGATCTCTAAGCTCAACCTTAAGGCCACACCTCACCCAAACCCGTACAAGGTCGCTTGGATTAACTCAACTTCTATGGAAATTAAAGATAGGAGCCTGATACCACTCGAATTCAATGGATATCAGGAGAAAATTTGGTGTGACGTGTTGACTATGGATGTGGGTCAGATTATTCTTGGCCGCCCTTGGCTGTTTGACAATGATGTCCACATTTATGGGAGGACGAACACCTGCGTGTTCGAACACAACGGGAAGAAAATTAAGTTGATCCCCTCACAGCCCCGACCCGATAAGAGCGAAGCTAAGGTTATTCCACCTAAGCCTAACAAGAGCCTACACTTCTTAACTGCAAAAGAAGTGGACATTGAGATTCACCACGGAACACCCATGTACGCCCTGGTAGCTAGGGAAGTGGATGATGATCCTGAAGGGCAAGTACCTGAAAATGTAAGACCCCTGTTAGAACAATTCGCTGATGTCTTCCCCGAGGAGTTACCTGACCGACTTCCTCCCCTCAGAGACATTCAACATGTCATAGACTTGGTTCCTGGAGCATCCCTGCCTAACCTCCCTCACTACCGGATGAATCCAACGGAGCACGCTGAGCTAAAAAGGCAAGTAGAGGAACTTCTACAACGAGGATTTATTAAAGAAAGCCTTAGCCCATGTGCCGTTCCTGCCCTCCTTACTCCAAAGAAAGACGGCTCCTGGAGGATGTGTGTTGATAGCCGCGCTATCAACAAGATTACCGTTAAGTATCGCTTTCCAATTCCCCGACTAGACGACATGCTCGATATGATGACTGGAGCAACACTGTTCTCCAAAGTGGATCTTAAGAGTGGATATCATCAGATTAGGATTCGCCCAGGGGATGAATGGAAAACGGCATTCAAGACCAAAGATGGATTGTATGAATGGATGGTCATGCCGTTTGGTCTTAGTAACGCCCCTAGCACTTTCATGCGGATTATGACCCAAGTCCTACGACCCTTCCTCGGAAAATTCGTAGTCGTTTATTTTGATGATATCCTAATCTATAGCAAGACCGTAGACCAACATTTGGAACACCTGAAACAAGTATGTGAGATCTTGAGAAAAGAGCAGTTATATGCGAACCCTCAGAAGTGTGTATTTCTCACTGATAGTGTCACCTTTCTCGGATTTATAATCTCATCTCGAGGAATCTCAGCCGACCCCGAGAAAGTTAGAGCGATCAACGAGTGGCCTGAACCTAAAACCATAAGAGATGTTCGGAGTTTTCATGGATTGGCCACATTCTATCGGAGGTTCATCAGGAACTTTAGTACCATCGTGGCACCCATAACTGACTGCCTAAAGAAAGGCGAATTTCATTGGACACCTACTGCCACTAAAGCCTTTGAGGACATTAAAAGGAAAATGGTGTAATCCCCTGTGATGCGTCTCCCGGATTTTTCTAAAGTATTCGAAGTAACCTGCGACGCGTCAGGGATCGGTATTGGAGGAGTTTTATCTCAAGAAGGACACCCCGTGGCATATTTTAGCGAAAAGCTAAATGACATCCGTCAGCGGTATTCGACCTATGACAAGGAGTTTTATGCGGTCATCCAATCTCTTAGGTACTGGAGACATTATTTGCTGCCCCAAGAATTTGTGATCTTCTCTGATCACGAAGCTTTGAGATATATAAATTCGCAGAAGAAACTCAATGCCCGCCATGGTCGTTGGGTCGAGTTTTTGCAGGAGTACACATACACGATTAGACACAAAGCGGGAAGTGAGAATAAAGCTACGGATGCCCTTAGTAGGAGACTGATGACCACCCAAGAGATGAGGAATGAAGTTATCGGATTTGAACGCCTTAAGGAAGACTATAAGGACTGCCCGGACTTTAACGATACCTATTCCCTTTTGACCTCGGGATATGGGCACTCGACGGATGATTTTGTAATAGAGAAGGGGTACCTATTCAAGGCCCAGAAACTCTGCATTCCCCAAACCTCCCTTCGTGAATATCTTGTTTGGGAATTACATGCAGGAGGTTTAGCAGGCCACTTCGGGCAGGCGAAAACTATTGCTGCGCTAGAAAATCGCTTTTACTGGCCCAGTCTCAAGCGCGATGTCGGACGACTCCTAAAGCGATGTCACATTTGCCAACTAGCCAAGCAGCGGAAACAGAACACAGGACTCTACTCCCCACTACCAGTACCGAGTCGCCCTTGGCAAGATGTGAGTATGGACTTTGTCCTTGGATTACCCAAAACTGCTAGAAAGCATGATTCTGTCTTTGTGGTAGTAGATCGATTTTCTAAAATGGCGCATTTCCTCCCATGCTCCAAAACTTTCGATGCTTCCCGAATCGCTAAGCTTTATTTTGAGGAAATTGTTAGACTCCATGGCCTTCCTAAGACAATCGTGTCCGATAGGGATGTTAAGTTTACCAGTTACTTCTGGAAAACCCTTTGGCACAAAATGGGGACTAAGCTCCAATTTTCCACTGCTTTTCACCCCCAAACCGACGGCCAAACTGAGGTTGTTAATAGGAGTCTAGGAAATCTTCTAAGGACTTTGGTAGGAGAAAACCTTAGGGATTGGGACTCAAAGCTTCCTATAGCCGAGTTTGCTTACAACAACTCTATAAACCGAACCACTGGCCTCAGCCCTGCAGAGATTGTGTATGGATATCAGCCAAATCAGCCCATTGACCTAGTTCCCATGAGTCCTAGGACTAGAACATCTGAGTCTGCATTTGCATTTGCATCCCATTTGCATGAGTTACACAATGAAATTAAAAGAAAAATTGAACAAAGCAATACGGATTATAAAATTCATGCTGATAAGAAAAGGAGATTTAAAGAATTCAAGGTGGGAGATTTTGTGATGGTACGGATCCGCCCGGAGCGTTTTCCTCCTGGGTCCGTAAAGAAATTACATGCGAGAAGTGCCGGGCCCTTTAAAATACTTGCGAAGGTTAACGATAATGCTTATGTGCTAGAACTCCCGGAAGGGTTTAATATGAATCCCACTTTTAATATTGAGGATATAGTAGCCTTTGAGGGTCCTGATTTAAACCCCAACAATCCACTTCATAACGAGCCTTGTGTGACCCCACCTGGTGAGATCCCTAGCCTTCCTCCACTCCCCAATTTACCCCACTTACCTAGAGCGGAAAAGATTGAAACCATTCTGGATGATGAGATTATTTCCACAAAAGATGGAGGTCGCCAACGGTACTTGGTCCATTGGAAAGGAACTCCGGAGACAGAGGACACGTGGATCGATCGAGAGGAGCTACTGAGACTGGACCCGGACCTGCTGGAGTTATATGAGAGCTTTCGTAGCACACACTCGACGGGGTCGAGTTCTCTCCCACCCGGGGAAATTGATGAGGTCATCGATAGGAGATTTCGGCGCGCTTATCAGAGACGACCACGGAGATCGACGGCCGTGATTGCTAGCCTTTATTTTTGATCTCACTTGTATCTTCAGTTTTCATTTTTATGATTTTTATTTTCGTAGTTTCCCATTTTACCCCTGAGGGTAATAGTTGCTTATGTAGCCCCAAGGGGCAGTTTAGACTTTGCGCATTATTTTCTTTTGGGCCTATTTATATGGCCTTTGTATCTTGTATTGGGATTTTTTTGAACAATTGGATAAAATTTTCTACTTTGGATCTCTTTGTGAGTTCACCTCTCCCTAGTTCTCTTTGTGAGTGCTTGGGAGAATATTTTGGATCTCTTTGTGAGTTCCGACGTGGTTACGATATCTCTCTGAGATCTTGAAGAGGGGTGCGCAAGGGTAGGAAACCCAGATTTTCTCCACTGTTTTCTTACTGTTTCCCAGCCCAGAATTTCCCCTTTCTCCATTTCTTGTGCCGCCGGCCTGGCCAGGAAAAATTGGCCACGGGCTAACCACCCATCACGCTATCAAGCCCTGTTGTTTCCTCTGTTTTTTTTCCCTACCCAGCATACTCCCGTGACATCCCAACCCGCCGCCCAGCTTGCTGCATGCTGCTGGATTTTCCCCCTTGGACCCAACGTGTTTGAATTTTCAATTACCCCTAATTAAGCTAATTTCCTAATTGGGTATCATCCAATTAAGAAAGGCATTTAAGGGGATAAATGCTTCTTTTGAAATTCAAATTTTATTCCTTCTTAATAACTCAATTTTGGGAGTTACTTAAAATATAATCAAGGCTGAAATTACAAATTCAGATTTGATTGGAGGAATTATTTATTCAAGCGTGGGCCCCACTTTCTAATTCTCAATGCATATTTCATTGCCATATGGCCGGCCACCCTTGCTTCTCAATTATCTCCCTAATTGCCACCTAATTACTTCCTATTATTCCAGTTATTCCTCTCTCCCGCTAAACCCAAATTGCAATTTCAAAATCTGATGTGAATTAATGCCCAGCCGTTATTCCCAAATCAAAGCCTGACTTGAAGTCCAGGATTTGATATTTTCTTTTTTTTTGTTTCTCACACAAAGCAGCCACCTTTCTCCCGTCTCTCCCTCCCCACCGAATTTCCAAAGCTCCTGTAAACCCACGGCTCACATCCTCTCCCCTATCCCAGCCGCCGCCCCTCTCTCCCTCCCATTGGAGATCTTGTTTGCGGCAACCATCCAGATCCACTCCAAGGATGCATGGACGAGCCTGAGTGGAATTACGGATTTGAATACGACCGCAACGGGAGAGTCGACATCCTCCGATTACAGTTCTTTGACGTCGGATTTGACTTCGACGATACCGTCGAAGACTATTTGGGCCGCATCGTGCCGACGCTCATAGACTCCATCGACGAACACTTCTCCGCCTACACTTGGCTTATCAAAGGTCGAACTACCGTGCCTCCTCCACCTCCGAGACCTTCTTCCACGGCAACGTTCCTTGGCGCTTCCATCTTAGTGGCAACCTCCATGCTAGCTTGGACAATCTTCCGCCGCTCAACCTAGTCTCCGTAGGAAGAGAGTGTTAAAGGACTCAAGGTGTGAACAACTTTGTATTAATTGTGGGAATTTTTATTTACTAGCCATTGTGTTATTTTTCTTTCGCTTTTGCTTAAAGGGTCTAGCCCTCTTGTCGTAGTTTCTTTGCCTAGCAAATTGAACATCGCGAATATTTTTATTAACTTAACTTTGAGGCATAACTATATAATTCGGGGAGCTAAAATCTGATTTTCTTTAAAGATCTTGTGTAACTCCTTCATTGCATCACATCAAAAATACTTTTAAAAAAAATGCTCTTATGATCACAAATCTACGGAATCATTGATAAATAAAGAGACATGACGAATAGAGAAAAAATGGCGAAATCAGCTTACAGGTTTGAAAAATTTTTTATGGTGTGGCGTCGGCTTCCCTCGGCTGCGCACAGAAACTAAGGAGGATTGCTTGTTGCTTACGGCCAGAAGGGAAGACCAAGGGTACGATCTCCAGCCGTCCGCTTCTCGCAGGAAAGATCTCCAGTGGACCGCTGCTCGCCTCAATCGCTCGGGAAGACCATGAATACGAATAGGAATACGAGATTAAGGTGAAGATGAAGACTTTGGCGTGAACCGATTAATATGAAATAGCGGGATCAGGATTTATTTATTTATTTAATTATACAATAACGGGACACGTGTGTCTGGTTTTTTTTTTTTTAAATTGGACACATAATGACGTGTGTGACACGTGTCCTTGTCGTGTCGGATCCGTGTCTGTGTCCTATACGTCTCCGAAACTGCATACTTTTTTAAAACAAAGTTTCAGTGCATCAGAGCCAACATCATGATGCTTGTTAACCCTGAGTTATCCAGCATCATGATGCTTGCTAGACTGCTAGTTTAATTGAAAAGTAAACCTTCTTCAACCGATATTGATTTTAGTTTTTGTTCTCAATCTTTGGGTTTACAACCTTATTATGGGAATTTTTTCACAAGCATGTTCAATTATGAAACAAGTTGAAGAACCTTCCTATGTTAACTTCTTTAATCAATATGCGTCCATGTGTCAACTTTGTTTTTTTTGTCCTGACTGATGATGCCATTCGAATTATACTGATCAAGCCTTTGGTCCATTATTCATTTTTAAAGAGGCCTTCAACATTTTTTGAAGAAAAAGTCTTTCTTTGGATTTAGAACTCCTCGTCTTTTCTCAAAGTTTATTTATAATTCTATGTAGTTTTATTCCTAGAGTAGAAATATCTTACTGGTAGCTATATAGTTCTGATCTGTCTACTACATTGATTGTTGAACATGTGCAAAATTAATTATTTGATGTCTTAATATGCATTGCAACACAAGCTGAAAATATAATCAATCATTATTCTCGTGAGCTTGATAAAGAAAGTTATGATATACTTCCTTATTGCTTGCTGCTAGTGACTTTTTTAGAATTTCTACACTATAGTGCCATTCCTCTAATTTTAATTGCTTCTTGCAGCTGGTCATGCAACAGAATCATTTTCTGACTTTGTAGTTGGCCATGGAGAACTGTGGTCTGCTCAAATGTTATCATATGTCATAAAAAAGGTCAGCTGATTGAGTAATGTAGGTGTCTGTTTTATTTTAAGTAGAATTATTCTGATATCTATTGTTTCTATGACGCAGAATGGTAAGCCTTGCTGTTGGATGGACACACGAGAAGTTCTTATTGTGGATCCTAGCAGTTCCAATCAAGTAGATCCCAACTATGTTGAATCTGAGAAGAGACTTGAAAAGTGGTTTGCTCAACAACCACCTGATACAATAATTGCTACTGGATTTATAGCTAGCACGCCTCAAAACATCCCTACAACTTTGAAAAGGGATGGGAGCGACTTCTCTGCAGCTATACTTGGCTCTCTTGTAAGAGCTCGCCAAGTCACCATCTGGACTGATGTGGATGGTGTTTTCAGTGCAGATCCTAGAAAAGGTTTAGCTTTCTGCTGTAGCAAATACTTTATAGAGTAATGATGTTTTTTTAGTTCAATCACTATCATCTATTATCATATAATTTTCTTTTATTTACAACAATTGCATGAGGAACATGAGTGGTGATGATATTTTGATTGTGAATAATCTTAAGATATTAAAGGTTATTGCTAAGAAATTAATACTATTTACAGTTAGCGAGGCAGTCATTTTGAGAACTTTGTCTTACCAGGAGGCCTGGGAAATGGTAACTTTCATAGCGTACTCATTTTTAATATTTCTACTCTTTTTATCATAAATTTAAACTTTATTTGCAGTCATACTTTGGAGCAAATGTGTTGCATCCGCGCACAATTATTCCAGTGATGAAGTATAACATTCCAATTGTAATTAGAAATATATTCAATCTATCTGCACCTGGGACTATGATTTGCCAGCAACCTCAGAAAGAAAATGGTGAAGGAATGATCTTGGAGTCTGTTGTCAAAGCATTTGCTACCATAGACAATTTAGCTCTTGTCAATGTTGAGGGGTGAGATATGTCTTGGAAGTTTGTTTGCTTTTTGTTTCTGTCCTCAAAACATCTGCAAGTTTTTAATCTTTAAATTTTAGATATGGTGTATGATGAAATTTTTGACATGAATACTGGTAAATGTAGAGAAATATTATAGTAGAAAAATATGCTATATTTGGTGAGCAAGTGGTGTATGCTTATTGGGGTGTTGATAAATAGGAGGGTTTCTCTTGAATAAGACACATATCTCTTTTTTCCTCAACTTGTTATTATAGTGAGGAAAACTTTACTCAAGCATCCCATTCCTAAAATTCCAATTCAAAATTTGCATTACCCCTTCTTGTGCCCTTCCTGCTTGATCCCATGCCCCACACTTGATGCTTGTCGTCTTGTCTCAATTTGTGTTCGTGCCCCATCTTGAGCTTGCGCTTGTGTTGCTCCTTGCATGCATACCCCATGGCCGCTTGTGACCTAGTACCCCTGCACATACCCCATGGGCGCTTGTGACCTAGTACCCCTGCACATATCCCATGGCCGCTTGTGACCTGCACCCCTGCACCCACCCTTGATCAAAATTGTGCTCCCATTTCTGCTCACAACCTCAGCGGCAACCCTCAAAATCTACAAATTAACTTCTACCTTGTGCTGTAATTGTTCGTTTTTCTCATTTTTGCTCACTCATTAAGTAGGACAAGATCGCTTCTTTCTCCCTCTCTTTTCAATGATTTGAGTTAACTTCAGATTTATACGTCTCTTTTTCTCACATGTTTTCATGATTTTTCCATTATTTTAATACTCGAAACATCCTCAACCATTGATACCTCTTTCAAATTTAATTGCACTAATTATCTTGTATATTTGATAGCCTGCGCATTTGTTGGCTCACACCACAAACTGTATGATCTAGATGTGTCTCCTATAGGTAGTAGTGACAATGTTAAGTTTTCCAACTTACAAGCATCCGACTATGTATTCTTATCTAATTGGTCAGAAGTCTTCAACTTTTAATTGCCTTAATTATCATGCTTTAAAACTCAATCAAGAAAAAGTTGACCTGCTTCGTTCCACTTAATTTTAGGAAAGCAATATACCTCACTTTTATTTTAACCACTCCAATCATCCTCTTGAAGGTTACTACAAAAAATTTGGTCACCATCTCACTACCCAATGTGCTTTAACTACCAATTCAACTTTTCTTACTTCTAATACTTCCTCTGGATTGGTTACTATTTTTTCAGAAAGACTGCTTTCCTACTTCAACAATCTCGGACATTTCTCATAGTCTCTTATGTTGTATCTTCCGTTGGATATATTATGGCAATCTCTACTAGTATGTTTTGAGTTTTAATTCTAGGCGCCTCTTCTTATAAGATAGGTAATTGTCAACTTTTTTTTTTTTAATTTTCTCAACATGTCTTATTTACTACTTTTCATTGGTCTTGATAGTCCCCCTTCTTCTATTCATGGAATAGGTATTGTACATCCTTCTAAATCTCTCACTTTCAAATGTTTTATTTGTCCTCCAAGTTCGTATGAATCTATTATGTGCTCCGTATGCAAAGAATTATAACCATTCACTAACCTTTTACACCCCCTTATTCATTTTTTGGCTATTTCGCGTATCGACTTGTCCAACGAGCTCCAAAATTCCCACATTATTTCGCTTTTGCTCGAGCTTGAGCTCACTCGTGCCTATGATTTGACAAATGAGTTGAGTTCAAGATGTTGTACTTCTAAGAAGATTATCACTCTTCATGTCTCTAGTTTTGAGCAAGTGGTTGATATTTTTACAATGGCTTTAGGTTAATTGATCATTTAAAAAGCTCAAGCTAACCGATATATATGATCAGGCTTGAGGTGGAGTTTTCAACATAGAGAAACATGATAATAGGAAAATACTCTATATTTATGAACTGTTGCATATTTATTTGGGCTATTTCGTTTATTATAACTTAGAAAGATTTTTGACAAATAAGACAATTTTTTCCTCAACAGATGCATTCATCTTAAATTGTGTAATTTGGCAGAACTGGTATGGCTGGTGTTCCTGGTACAGCTAGTGCTATTTTTGGTGCTGTGAAAGATGTAGGAGCTAATGTTATAATGATTTCCCAGGTACATTGATTCCTCCGCTTTTCCTATTTTTCTCTTACTCTCTTTAGCTCCTAATTAACCTCTATGCAGGCTAGCAGTGAGCATTCAATATGCTTTGCAGTGCCAGAAAAGGAAGTTAAAGCTGTGGCTGATGTCTTACAGTCTAAATTTCAACAGGCTTTGGATGCAGGAAGACTTTCACAGGTAATTGGTGGTAGGTTCTGAAGTTAGGCACCTGTGCAATTGAAAGAAAATGTCATTTTCATAGCCATTTTATTTCTCATATTTTTTCTTTTATTAGAGCAATCAAATGTACAAATCAAGAGCATTGATCTTTAGGTACGACTTTGAATTTAGTTTGGAATAAAAATTATTAAATTCAACAAAATTTTAGTTTCAACTATATCAAGAAATTTTTTGATGGATGAGCCAGAAAATGTCATACGCATGTAGCCATTTTTTTTTATGGGAACGACGAGATAAAACACAAAGGATGTGACTTGAACCCGTAAACTTGGAGAAGTAATATTTTCTTCCAGCTGCTGCAAATACTTTTACAAAATTCCTTTCTTATGCAAAATCTTTCTCAAATTAAATGAAATGCTATGTTGATACATTGCCCTCTTTTATTTTGAATGTTGCCAATAGTATTGCTCTACAAATGCATTAAGATTTTCGCACAACATTGATTTTTTTTTGTATAATTCTTGATGGATATTGAAGTTATAGGAGTTCTCAACAAATTTTTTTCCTTTCAAAAATGAATCTACAAAATCACAGAAAAGTTATTTCTCAAGAATAAAGTTTTTTTTTAGATATTATAAATTTATTTTAGAGGAAAGTTTGACCACCATATATAATAGTAGTTAGGGGTGTTTGCCTTGTAAGTATAGAAGTGATAAAAATAAACGAGATTTGCGTACACATAAATTTTTTTTTTTAATATATTTATATATCTAACACCTAGATCTTTATATTTGCCTACATATCATTATGGCGTCTAAATCACATCAAAGTGTATGCAAAAAATGTGTGAATTACTTTAAATTCTTGACCTGTAAGCTAGAACAAAAAAAAAAATGCTTAAAATGATTACCTGTGAAGCCGGCTGCCCATCCCGCAAATCCTGCAAAAATCCCGCCGTTTGCTACAGTGCCGCAGTCTGCAACGGCGCCGAAAATGTCCATTCGCGCATGGGCTCGCCTCGATCGCACTCCATCTTCCCGTCTATAAAACGAAAGGGAGGCTTCTCCACTCGAACACACGCGATCGAGCTCCAGACGCTACTCCTCCCTCCTTCCACGACACTTCCACTGCTCGGTTCTCTCCCACGACACTCTCTCCGCTCTCTGCTTCCTTCCATTCGCTGCCTCGCTCTACTCCCTCACTCACGATCCCGTTTCCTCTCCTCCCGAGCCTGCTCTCCCCCTCCGATCCTCCCTCTGTTTCCACGACCAAAGCCGGCTGAAAAACTCCTCTCCCATTCGCTACTTCTCCTTCACACACGAGCTCCCGATCTCCACTTCCCACGTCGGAACTCCACTAGAGCCACACCCCGACCTCCTTCAGCCCAAACCGAGAGAAATAGAGAGAGGGAGAGGGAGAAGAGAAGGTTCGTTACATACCTTGCCCTAGCCGACCTCCCTTCGGTCGAACCCTCGCCCTTCTCCGTCTTCTCCGTCGTGGTTGCCCGACTTAGCTCCCTCGACAACTTTCCCTTCCAGGTCGGATCGAAACCTACGGCATTTTGAGCGGGACCAGCAACGAGAGCCGCCCACACTGAAGGTAACTTTCTCCCACGCGCGCTTCTTCGGCCTGATCCCGTGAAAACAGAGAAAATGTGGGGAAGGGGATTTTCTTTTTATTATTATTATTATTTATCTAAATTATAATTAATTATTTATAATTATAATTAATTAGTTTTAATTATAACTTATTGATAGTTAATTGAATTTAATTTCTGATTAAATTATCTTAATTATAATTAATGTTTGTTAAACATAATTAATTAAGGTTAATTATGCTTAATTAATTTTAATTATAATTACCAATTAAATAGTTATAAATTAAGTTTAATTAATTAAATATAATTATGATTAATTATTGATAATTATAATTAATTGTTATTAGTTATTAATTAAACATAATTAAATTTAATTATGTTTAATTATTTCTAATATGATTAATTATTAATTAATCTTAATTAATTATAATTAACTAGTTTTAATTATAATTAATAATTGTTAATTATAATTAATTATAATCTAATCATAATTAATTTAGTTTAATTATGATTTAATTATAATTAATCTCTAATTAATTACATATTAATTATAATTAATTAAATATAAGTTATAATTAATTCTAATTAATTACAATTATTAATAATTAATCATAAATTTTGCAAGTGCCTCAATTCCCCCTACTCTCTTGCCTCGACATTCGTGTCGGACCGACAAACCACCTAAGCACGCCTTTAGTGGCCGTGGTAGGAGGGAACCCAGTGCGACACCTACGACGAGGTAGGCGAGTGACCCCTCGATCCACGTGTCAACCACTACAACCCCGCGGAGGTATGAACTTTTCTAAACTCAAAACCCTACTTCAATATTCGTGGCAAACTGGAGAACTGTCCTAAGCACGCCTTTATTGGCCGTGGTAGGATGGAACCCCGGTGCGGCACGTACGGTGAAGCGAGGTCACTTATAAGTACCTCCGGGCGGGGGGAAATCAAAATTGCTTATAAAAAAAATACTTTTTAAAACCCCATGCACGCCTTTATTGCGCGTAGTGGGAGAAAACACAAATACAACCGCCGCGGTGTCTCACCAACACCAACCGTGCACGTCTTTATTGACGTGGCGGGTTGGCGGCCTCTTGGTTTTTCCCCTTAACGGGGGAGACGCCGGGAGGCTGCCGAATTTTGGATCGAATATCCAAGGACTTAGAAAAAATAGTGGACTTTATTTGGGACTCGAATGAACTTAACTTGGACATTAATTGGACTAAATTCAAACTTGAATAACCGAGGAAATGTTTTAAGTAAAAATTCAAGCAAGAGAAATTTGGACATGCACTTGAGCTCAACAAGGCTGCGAAGACTTGCACTTGTACTCGGACATATACTCAGACTTGAATATTGAACAAAGACATGACATGAACTCAATTTGAACTTGGTCCTAAACTTTACAAAATCACATGGAATTTATTTCTCATAAAGGATAATAAATTGAAGAAGATTGCTTGAGCATTGAATGAGCAACAACAACCCGAATGCAATCATTGGTTGATAAGGAAGTGTAATCTAAATTACGGATTTCGACACAAGAATACTTCAATGAATATTGTAACTCATATAAGAGATATTCCATTCACAATGATGGATAATATGAAGCTACCCATAAATAATGAAAGATTTCATGATTTTTAGAATATGACAGCAGTTCAATATACAAGATCCACACAAGTTGTGTAGAAGCACCTTTGACCGACATCCACTGTCTTGCAAACTTGTATAGCAGTCCCTACAAGTGCTTAAAGAGATGTAAGGAGATGTAGTTAACATTGCAATGTCCCTACGATCAATGTTAACTAACTAGTGAAGAAAAATGACATTCCCTTACAAACAACTATGGGGTGTATGTGAGCATGCATGAGCAATAATGATGTACATCCAAATGAGTGTCATACAGTCCATAAAGGATAAGAACGATTGATGCATATGCTAATCATACAAACAAAGGTGTTGCTTCCTTATTGCTTTCAAAGTCAATGGAGAGCTTATCTTCAAATATAAATTTGTAAGATAATATACTAAATTCTTCCAAGCAACGACATATATCAACAGATAGCGAAATAACCTATGAAGCTATGAATGATAAAGGTTATGTCAATATTTAAGTAATGATATAAGGGAGGTCACAAATGAATGATGCAGTTAACTATGTATGTTGAAAGTCAACATACAACGAGCAGTATGTAATGAATGTCGGATCCTCCCTACAACCAACTATATGCAACATACAACTGAATACACCGGTCTTTTGCAAGCAAAGGCAAATAATATAAAATGAATGCAAATGTTTTCAAGCAGCGGAAGAAGTTCTACCATACACATAATATGTCATCTACAAGAAGGGTACCAGGAGCCTACGACAAGCACTTAGACATTTATATGAGCTTGCAATAAAGCAACAACAAATACATTGATCCTCTACCAGCAAGAGCAAAGGATGCATAACAAATACAAGTGACTACAAATTTATACAAGCTATCTTAGAAGATATGTTAAGTGTCCAAAGTACCCCTGCACGTGCACTATAAATTGTATACACATAGGTACACTAAAAGGGGTAAAAATAATTATAAAACCCACATGGGCCCCGGCGAGCGTGTTATTGGTACACATGTGACGTCTAGGGATGCTGCGCGGGTTGACAAGTGAATTCAGGCTCGAACCCGATCCTCCTATACGGATTAATAGGAGTCGACAAGGTTCGAACCAACAAATAAATATGAGGCCGTGGCGACCAGAATATTTATTTTAATAGATTCATATTAAGCCTTCAATGACTAAAATCAAAAGAATTCACTTTCAAGGGTACAAAGCCTACGAAACCCGATCCTCTGTCGACAGCCCGACAGAGTTGAAAAGGTTCAATCCATAAAAGAAATGATCCCAAACACCCCGATGATGGCCGTGTTGAATTCAGATCTCAATCGGAGGGGTTCCCAAATATTCCAAAGCTCCACCCAAATATCCACAAAAAATCCAAAAATCCCCAAAATCCAAAATTCTCAAAAAATCCAAAAATCCCAAATTCCAAAATATTTAAAATATGAAATCTATCCATCCCAACGCTTAAAGCAAAACCCATCCACCCTCCGCAATAGTCTGCCGGGGTGGACAAATTCAAATAAACTCTAGCTCACAAAGAGCCAAATGCCTAGTCGAAAATATCACTAGGATTCATTCTCAAACAATCTCTTGCCAGTAAGGACGTGGTACGTGTCCTCTAACCGGCAGTTTCGCCGCCAAATGGCACTGCAGGTAAACGGTTATGACCCGGGGCCCTCTGAACCGAGTGGTTTTGCCGCCAAATGGCACCACAGATAGCGGTTATGGCCAGAGCCAATACGCTCCTTAATGACGTTAAATCCTTGAGATATGAATCAATAGGATATGATCGATAGGGCACAAAGCCCTCTGTTAGCTAAGGTGGATTTAAATTTGTCCCCTTAGACAAACATCCAACCCAGGTCTACAAGGTTCCCTTGGACGAAGCAACCCATGGCTGCCGACAAGGATCCTTCTGTCAGGTTGGGTCGACTACCTCCTCTGACTAAGTAGACCAGGGACCACGATGGCCCGGGACGACGGAACAATGGGATCTTGATCGGGTCTATCATCCATTCCCTCACCATCCGCTTTAAGTACGAGATGGTGAAAATTTCTATTTTAAATATAAAAAACCTTCAAATTCCCAAATTTCAATCCTCCAAATTCCCAAATTCTCCAACTATTTTCAAACCCAATTCTCAATTTTCCAAATTTCCAAATCCATTGCTGCTACTATATGCCAGATAACACGTATGTTCTACGTATCTGATTGAGGATTAGCCTTAATCAAAAGTTCTCTCTCGTTATCGGGAGGGGTAATTAACTATAGGGGCTTGCGCCTATAGGAAACCAGAACTCAGATCATAAAGTCCTCGCAAAATGAGGGCGAAATCTCTGGGTAGTGTCTTATCTACAAACCCATCTGTTTTCCAAAATTTACCTCGGAACTTACTCGTTAAAACTCCCTCGCCGAATAAGAAAAGCGAGCGGAGGCCGGGGCCAAATTTTCGGAGCCCACATAAATAAGTTAATATTTGTGGTTTTTAATGTGATTTATTTAGTTTTGAATGTTATTTATATGTAAATACAAAGATTTGAGTTTTAGATATATAAATAGACAAGAAGTTTGTGGTATATGTATAAATCCCCCTATAAATAAATAATTTCCTTAGGAAGAATAAGTGGATTTGAATGGTGACTGTTGAGCAGTTATTAATCTTTTAAAATTGGTTGTTAAAAGTGGAAATGGAAATGGACAAAACTTGATGTGTATTATATTGTGGAAATGGAAATGACTAGTTGAATTAAGAAGCTTTCATAGATTTTGAATGGGGAAAAAAAACTCAAAATAGTCCTTCAACTATTTATATGTGGCTAATTTAGTTGTAGAGTTCTCCTATTTAGTCTCTCGATTATACAAAATTGATCCAAAATAGTCCCTCAAAGACAAAACTGAGATCAATTTTATATAATTTATGGATGTAATTGGGACCAATTTTGTATTGCAATTTTTATTAATTTCTATTTAAGGGATCATTTAAGATTAATTTTGTATAGTCGAGGGCTAAATTTAAAAAAAAAAAAGATATTGTAGGACTAAATTGGCCTCATACGAATAGGCATGATACTATTTTGAGCTTCTTCTCAATTTTCATGAGAGTCCAGAAATACAATATGCATATGTAGGAATTTTTTATTGTACAAAGGTTATATGGTGGTTAGAAAGGAAATGTTCTAGTAATTTGCTTTTAGAATTTAGGGGCATTTTGTTATTGGGATCCCGTTTCATTGAAATTTTCTATTAATACGATCATCTTTAGTGTATAACATTTGAAGCACTTGTCTTTGTGATTCGCGAACTTGATTTTGATGATAAATCACTTTGATTGAGATTTTCTATTAACATGGTTATCATCTAGGAAAGAGATTAAAAATTTGCATGTGTAGTTGAAAACATGATTTTTTAGAAATAAACCCCTGCGGTCATTGTCCACAATGACTATGCGCCATTATAGGAGTATTTGGATTGTTGAAATTTGTTTCTTTTAACCTTACCGACGATGTCCACTTGATAAGAAATTATCAGGCTCATGGTTTGCACATGGTTTGAGTTTGTTTGTCAATTCTTCTCATTGCAAATCTTGTCGGCTCTACTTCTGTGTATATATGATCGGGTCCGGGAAATGAAAATATGATTGTATTTTGTAGAAAAGACTTTGAGAGTTTGCATTTTTTTAAAGTAGAATTTTCTTTGTAGAAGACTTTGAAGGACTTAAGCAAACATGAAACAAAATATCTTGTCATTTTGAGTTTTTTGTAACCCAGCTGAAGTTTTGACAACTACAGACTTTGGGGCTGGAGAATTGACTTAAATACGGGATTTACAACCTTGTTCTATAGGTAGGGCTGCTGACTTGGGAGTATCGTGCAACATATTGATGAATTTGATTTTTGAAAGAATAGTTTGTAAATTTATAAATTGATTGCACATTTTTTTGAGTAATTACATGCTTCTCGAGGTATGTCTTACGTTAGTTTCGTAGTATCCTCTAACTTTAAGTTCAAGCATTTAACAGGTTTTTCGAAGCATATGCAAATATTTATGATGCATTGTATTAGAGTTGGAAATTTCCTCATGAAAGTGATAGGAAATACTTGATTTCAAGTATTTCCTAATCGCTTTAGCAACAAATCACGAAGCAAACTGCTGTCCACAGCAGGAAATCAGCCAAAAACAGTGGAAAAAGAGGGAAAAACTGTAGAAGATGAGGAGGAAAGACTTGTATTTCACTAGAAGACAATGAAAATAGCAAAGATACAATTTGTTCTTCAATTCGAGAGGAAGAACGTACTCTCCAAAAGTCTCCGGCAAAGCCAAGAGCCAAAAGCAAAACCTAGATCTCAAAGAGAAAATTCAAATTCAAGATAAGATCCCAATCCCCCCCCCAAACTCCTAATTATACAAAATTCATCATAAAAGACCATAAAGGACAATCATGGACTTCCTAAAACAGCCTCACACGTTCAAAATTTCCCTCCTAACTTTCCCCCTCAAGCCCCACGCGGATCGCACCTTCCGCCCGCCCCGTCCGTCTCCGCCTCGCGTAGAAATGGACCGGTCCCTGTTGGACCGGTCCAACCGGCCCAGGATGGGCCGGTCTAACATTACCGCCCTCCCAAAGAATCACCTTGTCCTCAAGGTGAAAATCTGGAAACTGCTGTTTCGCCATCTCGTATGGCTCCCACGTGGCCTCGTAGTCAGGAAGGTTCTTCCACTGGATCAACACTTCCTTAGTTCCCTCTTCTTTCTGGCGAACACCCCTCAGCTCCAAGGGTTCCAGGATCACTTCTAACTCCTCTGTAAGTGTCGGCGGTAGCTCGAGAATGGCGATGTGATCACCAATGACCCTTCTCAGCTATGAGACGTGAAAAACCGGGTGTATAGTTGCCGATGGGGGTAATTTCAGTCGATATGCTACTGCTCCGATCTTTTCTAGCACTTCATAAGGACCAAAGTACCTTGGAGCTAGCTTTTCATTTCTCCTGTTGGCGACTGTCTTCTGCCTGTATGGGCGGAGCTTCAAAAACACCTTATCCCCTGCCTCAAAATGGATATCTTTTCTATGCCCATCAGCTTGCTTCTTCATGATTTGCTGCGCCCTCAGTAAGTGCCTTTTTAACTCCTCTAACACTCGGTCCCTCTCCTCCAAGTACTCCTCTACTGATGAAACAGGAGTACTACTGCTCCCAAAGTGTACCAAGTGAGGGGATCCCGTCCGTACAACACTTTGAATGGGGTCATTTGTGAAGCCGAGTGAAATGATGTGTTGTACCAGTATTCAGCCCAGGATAGCCACTTCGCCCATAGCTTTGGTGTCTCTGAAACAAAGCATCTGAGGTACGTCTCCAAGCTCCTGTTGACTACTTCCGTCTGGCCATCCGTCTGTGGGTGGTAGGCTGTACTTCTCTTGAGCACTGTTCCCTGCAATCGGAATAGCTCCTTCCAGAAGTGACTGAGGAACACCTTGTCCCTATCTGATACGATCGCCTCTGGCACCCCATGTAATCTGATCACTTCTCTAATAAAGGCTGATGCTACTGTTACTGCGGTGTAGGGATGTCGGAGGGGAATGAAATGGGCATACTTGCTCAACCTGTCCACCACTACTAAGATCACTGTGAATCCCTCTGAACGGGGCAGCCCATCTATGAAATCCATAGAGATCTCCTCCCATACTCTACCCGGCAAAGCTAAAGGCTGTAGTAATCCACCTGGTGACATGGCTAAGTACTTACTCCTTTGACAGACCTCACATCTAGCTACCATCTCTTCCACATCTCTGTGCATACCTTTCCAGTAAAGCTCAGCTGCTAGCCTTCTATAGGTCTTTAGCACTCCTGAATGACCTCCCACTGCAGTTCCATGGAACTCCTGGAGCAATTGTGGAATGTGTACTGACGTTCTGGGCAACACAAATCTCCCTTGATACAACAATCTCTCCCCCTCCAATGAGTACCCTGGATGGCTCCCTTCTTCTTGCACTAATTCAGCTCTGATCTTGCTTAATTCCCCATCTTTAGCACTCTCCTTCTTTATGGCTTCCCAATCTAGCATCATTGGGATTGATACAGCTACTGTCTGCAACTCGCCCATGCACCTGGACAAAGCGTCTGCTGCCTTATTTTCTACCCCAGGCCTGTACTGAATTTCAAAATCATACCCGAGCAGTTTTGATAGCCACCTCTGATGCTCCTCGGTCACCATGCGTTGCTCCAACAAATATTTCAGGCTCCGTTGATCAGTCCGGATGATGAAATGCCTTCCAAGTAGGTAGGGATGCCACTTTTGGATGGCCAAAACAATTGCCATCAATTCCCTCTCATATACAGATTTCAGACGGGCTCTGGCAGTCAACACTTGGCTGAAATAAGCAATGGGCTTGTGGCTCTGCATCAGCACTGCTCCCAGCCCGTATCCTGATGCATCTGTCTCCACAATAAAGACCTGAGTAAAATCTGGTAAAGCTAAGACCGGGACTGTGGTCATAACTTTCTTCAACTGCTCGAATGCCGTAGTCGCTGCCTCTCCCCATAAAAATCCATCTTTCTTCAGCTGCTCAGTGAGTGGCCAGGCTATAGTGCGGTATCCTTTCACAAATCTTTTATAATATCCTGTAAGCCCTAGGAACCCCCTCAGCTCCCTTAGATTTTTGGGCAAAGGCCACTTAAGCATGGCTTCAATCTTGGACTGATCTGCTGCTACCCCTTCCTTGGATACCACATGACCCAGGTACTCCACACTGGTTTGGGCGAAGCAGCACTTCTTCAAGTTAGCTCTCAACTGGTGCTCCTGGAGAACCTCTAACACTTTCTTCAAATGCCCCCAGTGTTCTTCCTCTGTTCTACTATATACTAAGATGTCATCGAAGAATACCAAAACAAATCGCCTCAGATATGATTTGAAGATCGTATTCATGAGTGCCTGGAAAGTGGCTGGGGCATTGGTGAGGTCAAATGGCATCACCAGGAACTCATAGTGACCCTCATGAGTTCTGAAAGCGGTCTTGGGCACATCTTCTTTCTTCATTCGGATCTGATGATATCCAGATTTCAGGTCGATCTTGCTGAAAATCACCGTTCCACTCAATTCATCCAACAATTCGTCAATCACTGGTATGGGAAACTTATCAGGTACCGTTTCCTTGTTGAGTGCACGATAGTCTACACAAAATCGCCAGCTGCCATCCTTCTTCTTCACCAATAGAACAGGACTAGAGAACGGGCTGGTGCTGGGCTTGATGATCCCTGCTTCCAGCATTTCTCTGATCAACCTTTCTATTTCATCCTTTTGAAACTGAGGGTATCGATAAGGCCGCACGCTGACCGGCGACACTCCCTCCCTTAATGTGATGGCGTGCTCCTGCTCCCTGGATGGTGGTAACCCTAGAGGGGGTTTAAAAACCTCCTCGAAATCCTGGATCAAAGGCTGCACTGAGAGGGGTATGTCTCCCCCTTCCTCCCCACTCGCTCCCTCTAAGCTGTGTAATTCCACCAAGTATTCTCCCCCTTCTTCCTGAATTGTTTTGATTAGGGATTTCAGAGAAACCCCTGCTTTGGTCAGCCCGGCATCCCCTTGGATCACCTTTTTCTTCCCCCCTTTTTCCAACTCCATTCGTAGTGTGCCCCAATTGATTTTGGTTTCCCCCAAAGTTTGTAACCACTTCATCCCTAGGATGACATCCGTACTCCCCAGTTCCAGGGGAAGGAAGTCTTCCTTCACTTGTATACCTTGAATTTTTAGAACCACTCCTTTACAAACTCCTCTTCCCATTTCCACCTTTCCCGTGCCCATCATCACTCCATAGCCTCCCGTATCCACTAACTTCATCCCCAATAGCTCCACAAGTTGGGTGGAAATGAAATTGTGGGTTGCCCCACTATCAATCAGCACCACGACCCCACGGTCAGCTATCTCTCCCTTCACCTTCATAGTGTAACTCAGAGTGAATCCCACTACAGAGTTGAGAGAGACTTCTGCCACATCCAGATGCATCTTCTCTTCCTCCTCCACTTCAGACTTGCTCCCCTCTTCCTCCTCGTCTTCCTCGTTATCACAAACGAGGAGAACCTGAAGAGTTCTGTCTCTGCACTTATGCCCTGGCATATACTTCTCGTCACATCGGAAACATAGCCCCTTTGCTCTCTTCTCCTGTACCTCCTTCTCAGACAACCTCTTGAACTGTCCCCCAATACCTCCCCCACCAGGTCTCTCCTTGGGCACCTCCCTCTGGTTCCCTGGGGCTACCCCTTTTGAGGGTAGTACAGCGGTAGTCATCTTGTACGATCCCCCCGAGTAGTTGCCTCGAGCCCCTCTTTCTGATTTCTTCTGATCTTCCACCAATTGCGCAAGCTCCATAGCCTTGCCTAAGTTCCTTGGCTCCAGCACCCGGACAGCTGTTCTTATCTCCGGTTTGAGCCCTTTCATGAAATTCCCTTCCAGGGCCGATTCAGAGATATGATCCAGACGGCTAGCCAAGTACTCGAATCTGTCCCGGTAGTCGGCCACGGTCCCCTCCTGAGTTAGAGCAAAGAACTGTTCATAGAAGTCTCCTCCCCCGTCGGCTCGGAAACGCTCTAATAAACAATCCTTGAACTCTCGCCAGGTCCTGATAGGCTCTCTTCTGTCTCTCCACTGGTACCATGCCAGCGCCTTCCCTTCCAGACACAAACCTGCTGCCGTCAGTTTTTCGTCATCTGTCAACCCGTTGACCGCGAAGTAGCGCTCCACCTTGTATATCCAGCCATGGTCATCTTCACCCTCAAAGATGGGCATCTTCAATTTCCTCACCTTCGGATCCCTCCCGTTACCCCGGAAATCTCCGTAACCTCCCGTTCCTCGAAGAGGAGGTGCTCCCCAGGTGTCCCGATCCTCCCTCCGACGTTGGTAATCGAATCCTTCATCATAATCCCCTCTTCCCCTTTCAAAATCAGCACCTCGACGCTGAAAATCAGCACCTCGACGCTGAAAATCAGCACCTCGACGCTGGTATTCTTCTCTCCTTTCTCCAAAATCCGCACTACCTTCATATTCCCCCCGTCTGCCTCCAAAATCCACACCTCGAAGCTGAAAATCAGCACCTCGACGCTGAAAATCAGCACCTCGACGTTGAAAATCAGCACCTCGGCGGTCATTCCCCATGCTCATCTCTTCTCTAGAGAGTGGCTCTAGAGGTGGCATGTCGTCATCCCCTTCAAGAATCTCCACCTCCGGATTCCTCCCCCGGATTGGGTTTGGATTTCCTCCTACGCCATGGGCGTCAGTGGTCTCTCTCACTTCCGATGTGTCCGGATGGGTCTTCATCTCCAATAATTTCTTCATCATTTCTTCCATCGCCGCGAACCTCCCTTCCAACCTCTCATTGTTGGTAGAGATCTCCATGAATTTCCCCTCCAGATCTGTCTTCAGTTGACCAAACTCGCCTTCTAGAACTTCCACCTTCTTCCCGGCCATCTTTCTTTTAACAGATCCACAAAAATCTTTTTCCGGAGACGACGATCTTGCTGAAATTTCAGAATTTCAGCCGCCGGTGGTCCCGAATCGGTGCTCTGATACCAATTTGATAGGAAATACTTGATTTCAAGTATTTCCTAATCGCTTTAGCAACAAATCACGAAGCAAACTGCTGTCCACAGCAGGAAATCAGCCAAAAACAGTGGAAAAAGAGGGAAAAACTGTAGAAGATGAGGAGGAAAGACTTGTATTTCACTAGAAGACAATGAAAATAGCAAAGATACAATTTGTTCTTCAATTCGAGAGGAAGAACGTACTCTCCAAAAGTCTCCGGCGAAGCCAAGAGCCAAAAGCAAAACCTAGATCTCAAAGAGAAAATTCAAATTCAAGATAAGATCCCAATCCCCCCCCCAAACTCCTAATTATACAAAATTCATCATAAAAGACCATAAAGGACAATCATGGACTTCCTAAAACAGCCTCACACGTTCAAAATTTCCCTCCTAACTTTCCCCCTCAAGCCCCACGCGGATCGCGCCTTCCGCCCGCCCCGTCCGTCTCCGCCTCGCGTAGAAATGGACCGGTCCCTGTTGGACCGGTCCAACCGGCCCAGGATGGGCCGGTCTAACAGAAAGTTATTGTGGACTTTAAATTATTTGGTTTCAATTATTTGCATGAATTTTTTGTCATAAAATGCACACAAAATTTCATTTTGAATTTTAAAAGATCACATTCTATTTGTTTGCATGTCCGTGTTACGAATCCGGTTGCAAACTTCATGAGTTGTAATCTATTGCATCTTTCAATGTATCATAATTTCGTTTGCATGTGATTTGTAATTTTATGTGGTGGGCTCCACAGGGAATTGTTTATCCTTCTATAACTAGGAGTTTCTTAGTTCAATATCACATTTTCTTGGGTTTTTTGAGATGCTAGGAGCATTTAAGAAAGTTCTGACTGTTCTAAATGTAGTAGGGAGGTTTTATTTATGCTTGTAGGGGAGCTTTTAAAGTTCAGTGTGAATTCTTGTTTTGGTCCCCTATTTGTAATTTTATTCTCATTTTATAAGTTTGCAATTTTATATTTTAAGCGTTCTCATATATATTTGCATTTATGTTTGTGCTTTCTCAAGTTCGTTCAATCCAAATTTTTCCAGCCTCCATACGTTTCTCCAACATAGGGAACATCTACAAAGATTGTTAGGTTCTGCCACGTCTAAAAGACTATACATGTCGGTTTTTAAAGAGTTTGGCTGGGGGATCTTTAAAACCATCATGCTTAAAAAAATGTCTAGGCCTATATCAAATGCTTGATAAAGCATATAACAAGATTTCCTTGCCTTGTTTAAATAATGCGCATGAGTTATTATTTTGAGATTTCACATCATGTTAGAACAACGTGCACTAATACTTATCTTTGTGGACAACATTGCTTCTTTATTTTACTATATGCAGTGAGACGGTTGTTGGCAACGAGTCGCAAGATTGTACAATATTCTTTTTCTTTTTAATTTTTCTTTTCTCTTTTTTGTTTTTATTTTTTCTTTTCTCTTTTTTATTTTATTTTTTCATTTTTATTTTTCTTTGCTCTCTCTCTCTCTTTTTTTTTTTTTTATAGAGAGAGGTATAGAGTTTAACTAAAGTCAAAGAATGTAACTTGGACTAAAACGAATTGAGCTAAAAATTTTCACGCTTTGAGAAGCATGCAATTGCTCTAAACTTTTGCAAGATACTCAAGCTCATCAATATGTTGTATGATGCTCTTAAGCGAGTTGATTTGCCTATAAGACAAGGTAGCATGTATCACCCTTTTGAAGTCTAATCCTCTCTATCCCTAAGATCGGATTTGACAAAATATCTATCTCTTCATATATCACTACAACATCAATTAAACATGGACTTTTTAATATATTTTTTTTCTCTCAATCAAGTTGGTTTACAATCATGCAATAAACTACGAAATTCACAAGAAATGTTTTCTTTTCATCGGTGCATGGCCATCAAATCTTATTTCAATAGAAAATCACTTAAAAAAATACATACCTTTGATGCTATACTTAAAAGTGAAATCACGGATGTCAACCTACCAATCCAATCATCTACAAATAGTGGTAGAGTTAGACAAGATATGTAATATAATAAATGTCCAAGTGAATTCTAAATATTTGCAAAATTATGAACTCAGAGCTAAAGTGCACATAAAACACAACTAAAGCGCAACTCAGCTAAAGCGCACCTAAAGCACCTAAAGTGCAACTAAAGCGCAGCTAAAGTGCACCTAAAGCACAGCTAAAGTGCAACTCAGCTAAAGTGCAACTGAAGCGCAGCTAAGTGCACCTGAAGCGCAGCTAAGTGCACCTAAAGCGCAGCTAAAGGACAACTAAAGCACAACTAAATGATCATTAAAGAGCAGCTAAAGCGTAACTAAAGGGCAGCTGCAAGCAAGATGGCAGAGTTGACAATGTTCAGAGCAATCAAGTTGAAGTAAATACACCTATAATGAGCACGTTTATCGCACATCATAACCTATGAGGTCTCTTTTAATATTCAAATTTTCAAGTTGCAAACATAAATGATATAGACAACCATACTCTTCATGGGTGTTGCTATTACACTTTATAACTTGAGGGTATTCACTTTTAAAACCAAGCTCGTTGTTGACTATAAAAATACTAATTAAAAAAATTGAAGCAACTGACATACCTCCAAGCGGGCCCCACTTCACGTGATCTCCCAAATGACGCTTTACTTCGCACAATAACTTCCATCTGATGATTTTGAGTAATAAAAAGGAGGATAGGCAAAGCTTACAGGGAGACATTCAAAATCTCGTTCCTTTGACTCCATTGTGGCGATTTGATTTCGTTGTTTTGCAGGAAGGTGTATAGGGTTCACCTTTCATCTCCTCTGTTCATTGTTGCTGTTCGTTTTTGCTGTTCGACTACGTTGCTTCCTCGGCTCCTTCGTGCCGTCCGACTTCGCTCTTCGCAGGAGGTGCAGAGATTGCGCGAATCGTTTCCTCCGCCCTTTTGTGGCTGCTTGACTTCGCTTCCTCCGATTCCAGCCGGCCGAACTGCGACGCCCGACACCGACTTCCACCTCAGACCCGTGCGTGATTTCCGCCTCCAAGCCATGCCCGATTGGGCTTCCTCTCTTCTTCCCTTTATTACATTACATATATGATTTATATATTATAATATAATATAATGTAATATATTATGTTATAATATATTATATAGTATTAAGAAAATAATATAATGTTGCAAATAAGATAAAAAAGAAAAAAAGAAGAAAGAAAGATTTTTTTTAAACATGTGTCGAAGATCTCGTGCCGTCGACTTTGCGTCCGGCCGAGATGGTTTTAAATTTTGAAGACTCGCGCCACCGATCTTAGATCTGGGCGGATGATTTTACAATTCGAAGACCTCATGCAGTCGATCTTAGATCTTGGTAGGATTGTTTAAAATCGAAGACCCTATGCTGTCGACCTTAGGTCTGGGTAGGAAGAAATTATGACAGTGTCATCCCGATTTTTCCCTCAGTGGGAGGAGACGTCGGGAGGCTGCTGAAATTTCCTGGAAATTGCTTAAGTTCATTTTTTTGAGCAATTGGAGAGCTATTTAATGTTTGATTTTAACTAATCAATTCATTAATTGGAATAATTAATTGATTAAGGTTAATTATGTAAATCTATGTGCTATTTAAAATTTGAGAGTATCCAAAATACGAGAGCTTTTGTAAATCCAAGAGTTTTAAAAATCTAAAATAATTTAAATACAAAAACAATTTAAAATTTGAGTTAAAAGTTGAGAGCATTTTTTTAATTAATCAAATGAGCAATTATAAAAATAAAAATGCATTAAAATGGAGGGGGAGAGATGCACTAATCAACATGTACTGCTCTCCAAAATCTTATACAAACTATTGTCCAAACTCCACAAACTACAAATCTCACATCAACTTTTAAATTCTCAACTCAACATCAAACCCTCTCCAAATAACAACTCTCAAACAAATTGTACAAGTTCTCCAAATGACAACTATCCAACTCCATGAACACAAACTCACAAAACTCCAACTCCCCTATACAGGCTTCTATACAAACTTATGAGCTTTATCCTCTGCAACTGCAAGCCCTGGTTGCTCTCAACTATTGGCTTTGAACACATGCAAATAAGCAAATGAAGAGTTAGTACATCATAAATAAATTAAATCAAATACTGGGAAATTAGTAAATCTAAGCTCTGCAGGTATAACATAATACTCGAAGACAAGAAAAAGCTAAGTATGAAAAACTAGTAGAGCAACGGTGCTGAAAAAAATGAGTAGGCTACGAGGACAAAACAACTAAAACACTAACCCATTGTCAAAGTTCCGAAGTGTCAAAATCACAAACTCAAACCAACTTACAACCCTTTCAAATTCTTTAAATAACAAATCCTAAACAATTGACACCCTCTCAACAAACAAACAATCAAATTTAGAACTCTTGGGCAGCCTTGTTTATAAGAACTTAGTTGTAAGACCCACTACCTGACAACTTTCGTAGGAAAGCTATAAGCTCGATCTTAGAGGAAAGTTTTAGGTAAAATTGACCTAACTTCTAACCCCCAATTAAAACCCTCGACCACTTCTAATAGAAGTCGTAAGTCTAACATCTGAAGGAGACGTTTAGGTGATACAACCCTAGACCCAAACCTTTCGACATCCTAGTCTATAGGGCTAGGTTGTAAGACCCATCACTCGGGCTACTTAGCTTATAAGGTTAGGTCGTAAGACCCATTATTAGACAACTTCTAAGAAAGCAATAAGACCTACCCAACTGAAATCTTCAGACTACCTTTAGTAGAGGCCATAAGTCCCTACCCAAATCTAATCATACGAGCAACTCTTATTGAAAAATCAAGGCAAAAGTCTCAAGATGGAATTTCATCTTTAAATAATATTTTTGAAATATATTAATTATGATTTCTATGTTGAAAGCATGTAGAATTTCTATCGTAGGATTTCCTACCCAAGTAACCAAACCCCTTTGGGCATCTTAACCTATAGGACTAAGTTGTAAGACCCGCCACCTGGGCTACTTCTAAGCGAAGCAAGTAAGACCCGCGTGTTAGAGAACTTCTAAACGAACGACCCTATAATCAAAACTCAAATCCCTTCAGGCCACTTTAGCTTACATGGCTAGGTCGTAATACCCACTGTTAGACAACTTCTTAGGAAGCTATAAAATCTATCCAACCAAAATCTTCTTGCCACTTCTAAAGAAGTCATAAGACCCACTCATATATATATAAAAAAACCAACGGGCTACTTCTAAGTGAAGTAGTAAGTCCCACATTTTAGGAAAATTGTTAAATAAATAACAATGATCCTAAACCCCAAACAATAAAAATTCAAACCTTTGGGCATCCTAGTCTATAGGATTAGGTTGTAAAACCCACTAACGGGCAACTTCTAGGTGAAGTCGTAAGACCCACGTTTTAGAAAATTACTAAATAAATTGTAATGACCATAAATCCTAAATAATCAAATTTAAACATATAAGCATCTTTAGGGCTACAAGCGAACCAAATGTTCAACGAGCTACTCGTTGTTCGGTTCGATTAAAGCTCGTTTGTGATCGTTTAATTAACTAAACAAACAAACTTGAACAATATTTTAAATACTTGATTCTTAAATAAACAAACTTGAACACTAATGCGTTCACCTCATATATGTTCGCGAACAACATCATTTGAAGTTCGTGAACAAGCTCGACATTAAGCTCGATAAGAAGCTCGATAAAAGCTCGATTCGTGTTCGATTTTGAACTCGCGAATAAGCTCAATAAAAATAATTAATATTTGACTATAGAATTAATAAATATAAATATAAATAATCATTACCTTTGTTACATATACAATTGCTTTTATTATAAATGTGTTTGTTCATAGATATGTTCATAAACTTGTTTGTTTGATAGTTAAAAAAAATTTGTTAAATATGTTCGCGAACAAGCTCGATAAGCACTAAACGAACGAACATGTTACCGAACATGAACACTCATTAATTTAAATGAACCAAACATGAACACAAACAATAAAGCTCGAACAAACATGAACCAAACTTGAACAACCTGATATTAAATGAACACAAACATGAACACACATATACTCGGCTCGGCTCGGTTCATTTGCAGCCCTAAGCATCTTAGTCTAAAGGATTAAGTTGTAAGACTAGCTTTCAGACAACTTCATAAGGGATCTCATAAGGCCTACCTCAAATCCAAATAAAATCCCCGGGCAACCTCAATGTAGTGTTCGGTTGTAAGACCCATCCTTGGCCAACTCATAAATAGAGTAATAAGCTCAATTCCAATTTCAAATGCCAGGGCTACTTTCTACGAAAGCCGTAAGTCCCAACCCAAATCTAAATCCGTGGGCTACTTCCTAAAGAAGCTATAAGACCGGGTCCAATTCAAATTTATGGGTTACTTCTAAATGAAGTTATAATCCCAAACTAAATAAATCTCTGGGTATTCTAATAGATGTAAACCCCAAAACACTTAACCAAATTAAAACTCAAATCCCTACGGGCATCCTATTCTATAAGGGCTAGGTTGTAAGACCCACCCTTCGGGCCGCTTAGCTTATAGGGCTAGGTTTTAAGACCCATAGTTAGGCAACTTTTAAGGAAGCCATATTCTAAGGAAGTCATAAGACCTACCCAACCAAAATTCTTCGGGCTACCTCTAAAAGAGGCCGTAAGTCCTACTATTAGGGCAACTTCTAAGGAAGTCATAAGCCCCTACACAAGTCAAATCATACGGGCAACTTCTAATTGGAGACATAAGCCACAAACTAAACAAATTAACGGGCAACTTCTAATCGGAGCCGTAAGTCCCAAATTAAATAAATTAATGGGCAACTTTTAAGGAAGCCCTAAGCCCCAAGCTAAATTAACTAAATTAAAATTTATACACATCTCCACTTCAGTTTACTCGGGATCCCTGAGAGGAGGCAACTTATGGCTGTTAATTAGATTCTCTGGATACTACGGTCAATGATTGTTAGTGTTGGTAAACTGAAATCTATTGCATACCCGGGACGACGGAACCATGGGATCTTGATCGGGTTTACCTCCATCTTCCCACTATTGAGACTAAAAATATCTAAATTTTATTCATCCTTAATCAAGAGTTCTCTCTTACATGTTAAGATGAGTAATTAACTATGAGTACTTGCGCTCATAGGAAGTAAGGATCCCATATCCTTAAACTCTGACATTACCCTTAGGGGAAATATGGTTAATTACAATCTGACTTAAGGAAAATGGAATCCCATAGCTGCAAAGCGGGACTCGTGCATTCATTTCATTTTTCTTGAGCCAACACTCGTAAGTTCTCATTTTAAAGTTATAAATACTTTAGGTATCAATCCTTCCCAATTATAGCAGTGTTGATAAAAATCTCAACTGAAGAATATTTTGTAATAAAAATGCATCTCAAATATTGGTGGGGGCAAGAAATATAGGGAGCCTATACCCCTCGCCCGCACGAGTGATTGTTCCTTAACCCGACGACCCACTAGATCATGACAGATGATGACTAAGATGAGGAAGAACAAACTCTTACATTTCAAATTAAACTAAAAAGAAGACTACAAATGACGATCTAACAAACTCGAATTGAAAATCAAAGACACTCTAAAGTTTCTTTACTTAGAGACGAAAGATACAGATGGAGTGGTACTTGCGGAGAGATGAAAGTGATTAGAAGCCGAGACGAAAGGTTGGAAAGAGCTCGCAAGATTTCCGGAGGGGATGAGAAAGAAGACGGACAAAGCTCGCAAGCTTTTCCATTGAAACCCGCAGGTTTACATTTCCAAAAATCACATATCATTCAACTTTTCAAAACATTAAAAATCCCCCATATATATAGGTATGAAAGGGAATATTAAAAGACATAACATTAATTTGCACAAGAACCTAAGCACCATGAGCACGAAAATCCCCCCATGCATCACGGAAAACAGCCCATACCCAGGAATCGAAGCAGCGGCTGCGGGAGACAAGAAGGCCGCACAGAACCAAGGAGCCACAGTCGCGGGAATCATCCCAGGCGCAGAAAACCAGCAGACGGCCGAAATCCCAATGGGCAAAGGCACAAAAAAAAAAACCATGGTGGAATCCAAAGAACCATCGAAGGGGAAAACAAAACAACATCTTGGAATTCAAAAGCCGCTTTGGAATTCCAAGAGACTAACATAATTAGAAACATATAATAATAAAAATTATAACATTTAATAAATGATAAATATGAACTAAAATGTTAGCTAATAATGAGCTAACCCTTAGTTCAATAAATGAACTAAAGACCAGGTCATAAATGAGCTAAAATTTCAGCTCAATTTGATTGGGCTTGTAAACTCGAGGGAGGCCAAAATTGATTTATTTTGGACATGAGTTGACCCCCCCTTGTCTACATCAAATATCATGATAAATTATATCAAACTCAAATCTCAAGAAAATGTAGAAATCTAAAAAATACAAAATATAAGATGTTCAAGCGAAATCTACTATTTTATACTAAGAGCATCCAATTCATTTACTCTTCACAATAATTTGTCGAGTGTGACAAATTTGTAAGATAATCTTAACCGACAAAGAAATGTTGGCATATCAAGTTTATCTTTATGATTCTCCTAAAGATATCACACTAATGAAGATGTTGTGATATGTGTCTTCTGACTGTGTGATTTTGTTGCAAAATAGCATCACAAAAGAGGAGTTATGGTTAGGGCCCTTTGACCAGTTGGTTCATTGCAATTGACACCATTAAATTACGATTACAACTAAAGCCCATAAGTTTCCATTGACATGGCCCTCATGGGTGATGAATCGTGGAAAGCACTCGATAGAGCACGAAGCTCTTTGTTAGTTATGATTAATTATAAATTATATTCTTGGGCAAACATCCATCTCAAACCTATAAAGTTTCACTATACATGACAACTCATGATGTTGACAAGATCCTTTTGCTAAGTTGGGTCATCTGCTGAATAAGTAGATTAGGGTCCACAACAACTTGGGATGATGGAACCATGAGATCTTGATAGAGTTTGTTATCCGCTCCAATCATGCGCCCCAAGTCAAAGGTGACGTATTTTCCTTTGTTCTAAATTCAAGTCACTGCTACTATAAGGTAAGCATTTAGTGTCTATTGATTAGTCTGAATTAAAAGTTCTCTTTTGTTATTGAGAGGAGTAATTACTCATAATGGCTTGTACCTATCAAAAAATTGTAAATAGGTCTAGAAGTAATTGCAAAATTAGGGTGAAATATTTGAGTAGTATATTATTTGTAGTGTAGTCTATCTTTTAAAACTTTGACCCCAAAATCACTCTTAGAAGAGCCGGGCACAAATTTTCAAAGCCCAGAATGATTTAGTTGGAAATGTTGGCTGTAACAAGGCAACAGGTCTTGTTGAGAATCATTTTTATTGCTTGCATCATCAGCCAATATTGGATTTACCAACATGGCACGGTGGTCAAAAAATCTGTTGTATGATGCATACCATCGCCCATCCCAAATGCCTCATCGCAAGGCATTAGTATGGATTTCAATCTTGGTTTGCCAAGGATCATCCATAAATATGACTGTTTTTGTTGTAGCTGATAAATTCTATAAGATGAGCCATGTTTTTCCCTACACAAAGACCGCCAATACTTCAAAAATAGTTCATCTATTCTTTTTGCGACATTTTGTCTCTATGTGTTTATATCTTCCATTGTTTTATGACCCATGACATTCAATTAGTTGGTGGTACACTTTATGGTAAAATTTTGGCACTATCTTAATGTTTCATATGCTTTTACATCCTCAAATAGATTACTAAATGGAAGTGGTCAATCATAACTTAGGAAATTTTTCATGTTTTCTTGTGGGTGCAAATTTAGGCAAATAGTACTTAGTACTATCTATTGCAGAATTTGCCTATAATAAAGCTCCACATTAAACTAGTGATAATTTTCCCTTTGAAATTGCTTGTGGTAAAAGGCTTCGCCGCTTCATTGATCTCGTTTCTTTACCTATGATATTTCTTTGTTTGTCATTGAGTTTGATAAACATATGTATAAATTTCATGCTTATATCAAAAGTATAAGTTGGCTACTAACGCTTATTGGCATTTTCACGAATTTAATGAGGATATTTCATTTTGGTTTGTATTCTTATTAAGTTTTTTGGCTGATTATATTAAGAACTTCTCCAATGGACCTCTTACAATCTTGAAGATATTGGTTACCAATACTTGTTTTATTGATTTCTTAGTATAATACTCTATTAGCCATGCTTTCAATATCAAAGATTTAATATCATTTAGAGGCAATTTCGAGCCCCTTATGTTACACACTAATGTTGCTGCATGTGGAATTTCTCCTATGTTGATTACTGTTGTTATTGTTTTTCCATGCTCTTATAAGTGTTGTGGAAATGGTCATCACTGATTAGACCTTTATTGACCCTACTAAACTACACCGCTTTCTGGTTCACTAGCAGGGTCTTCCATTTGATGTCAATTATTGGCTTTCTGTTAAAAGAGTTGTAGCGTGTCGTTCCTAGTCTATTGGAGGCGTACTTTTTTCAACACCATATAAAGGAGAGTTCTCTCACCTTTGGGAGATGATAAAACACGCCAGAAACATACAATGTCATGCCATCAAATTTTTTCATGCATCAAAATCACCTATGGATCGCAGTTTGATTAGATTTATTCCGTAATATAGATGATGCTTTATTAAGTGTATTCATTTAAAATTCAGTTATCAATTAAATTATTCAAAATTATTTTTCTTGATTAATTTCCTTTATTTTTCTTTTAGTAGCGTAGAGAGTTATTTTTAAATGAGAAAGTGTTCGAACACTTGTAGGCATCATATAAATATTAATGAAATTGTTGTCTCCTGTTAATTTCTCTTTTCTTTCTGTGTGAATCCCATTCTTCCCTTTCTGCTCTTTGTGGTTCACATCTTTGACTTGAGAGTTTCAACTATTGCAATATTATATTAATGATCAACAATAAATATTTATCTATTTGTATCGCTTTTGAAAATGCTTATAAAAGATATTTCTAATTGAATAATTTTGTTGTATGCTATTGTTTTGCATAGTTGAGATCTTTTATAAACTAATAGAAGAGTTAAACCAATGGGGAAAGGTTTTATAAGGGGTTTAATATAAGTAAAATATATAATTACTAGATATGCATATTTAATGGATGTGAAATTGATAATTTTAAGTTCATATTGTTAGAATTCATGATACTTTCATTTGATATGTTTTATATCTTTGATCTGTTATGTAAAAGTTTTGGGACATGAATGTGGGCATTACTTCTCGTGCTTAGTTAGATAGCTTGCAGTTATGGAATGATAGAATATCATGGATTCCTAAAGATATTTTATAAAATTGTAATTATACTTGCTATGTATTATGAATGTAAATGTTTGAGAACAAAAAAGAAAATTGATAGCGAAGATGGTGGAAATGAAAATGTTACTATAAATACTAGGAAAACTAGAAATCATAGAGTGATCAAGGATTAAATTAAGTGCATAATAAGGATAGTGCCTATTAAATGCATGTTAATGGAAAATAGACTTTCCTAGATAGTTGGGCTAATGCTGGTGATGATGATGATGATGCGTGAAGATGTAGTAATGATGATGAAGATGATCTGATTGTGCTTCAAGGCTATATAAGTAATGCAAGCAAAAATTAGGAAAAAAAGCCCCTAATTTTTGCTAGCAAAAGAGAACACTTCCTAGTATATAGAAAATACACGAAGTACTAAAAAATACGACAAATTACAACTTATACGACAAACAACAAACTTTATAAAGCTTTAAACAAAACATGACATTACAAACTTATAAAATAAATTTCTAAACTTGCATTTCCTTGAGAAAAAAGATACAGGTGACGTCGAACTTGCAGAGAGAAGAAAGATGTTAGAAGTCGAGACGAAGGAGGACAAGCTCGCAAGCTTTTCCATGAGAACCCGTAGGTTTTGACTTCCAAAAATCTTATTATATCATCCCTTTTTTATTACAAAAACATCTCCAATTTATAGAAGAAAAGGGGCAGCCAAACAACCACCATAACCACTAATTAAACCCATTAAATCATGGGAAATAGAAGGCCAAAAGTTCATTCCAGAATAGCATCCAAACAACCACAAAGGGGGCCTGCATTCATTCCAAAACAACTCCCAAATAGTCACACAGAAATCAGGAAAGTCACAAGACAAGCAACCAGGGGGGGAACTGAAGGAGCAAAGCACCCACGAGACAAGAAGCCAGGAGGGGGAACCAAAGGGGCAACACAGGAAACGGAACCAACAACCAGGGGGACCTGGACGAGCTGTCCAAGAAACCGGGACAAGCAGCCACAAGGGGAACCGAAGGGGCAGCACAGGAGACCGAAACCAGCACCCAGCAAGGGAGAACTAGCCACGAGAAACAACACCAGGAAGAAACTGAGGGGACATAGAGAAGGGGAAAAGGCAAAGATCCAACTCCACTTAATGATCTAACAAGAGGAATATTTTTTCATATTAATGAGCTAAACATTAGTTCAATCATTTATGAGCTAGAACCAAGTAGAAGAAGCTCATTAATGAGCTGACTTTAGTAGAAACTTACAAAAAATTTCAACTTTACATATTTTGACCCCCCCCCCCCCCCCCCCCCCCCCCCCCTACATCAATTCTCCTCCGGTTGAAGATGAATAATTGGGAGTAAAATGACCATTTTCCTATTAAGTGCTAGTGCCTCATCCGCTTGCCATTTGTATTGACCGTATTTGGTCTTCGAGCATTTTAGAATGTTTTTATCTAACAATGCGTGGCAGTTAGGTTAATTGCTTAGATTGACCCACACAGCTTGTCTTGAATAATGCTCATTGAATGACATAATAGTGATGCTAGAGATGGCTAGGGAATGATGTGTAACTCTAGAAAATTATTTTTGTTTGACTTTCAATTATACGACTGCCATACATAGAAATTGGCTGGCAAATGAGTCGGGTTATTTGTTTTGCTTTTCTTCAGACAAACAACTTCACTCAAAGCTTGAAAACAAGATTTTAGTTCAACAGGAATGCATGATTTATGAGTTTGTCCAATTCCACCATACATTTGCTCTGAATCAATGGTACCTTCCTATAACTGTAGTTGAAGCATTTTGAAAGCTAATTTACACATTTTGTTTCCTTGTTTGCTTTTTACATGTTGCAGTTACATCCACTAGATAATTGATGTTTAGCTTTCTATGGACCAACCATTTTTATTCAAGAACTATTAGTTAGATGATTTTCTAAAACGAATTTAACTTAACTGAGAACAATGTCAAAATGATGCATTGACTATTTCTTTGGGGTTATTTTAGCTCATGATTATAAATATATTTCTTTGACTCCTCGAAAATGGTCTATAATTATCTCTTTTTTGGAATATTTTGGATTAAATTTGAGGAGAAAAGAGATTAAATTAGATATATTAGATAATTTGTGAGTAAAATGGCCCCACATAAATAGTTTGAGGATCATTTTAACCTTTTTCTCCAACTTAAATGTTACAGGTTGAGGTTATCCATAACTGTAGCATTTTGGCTGCTGTTGGCCAGAAAATGGCAAGCACTCCTGGAGTCAGTGCTACTCTTTTTGATGCTATAGCAAAGGTATTGGCTATCATATATATATATATCATCTTCACGATTTTAAAGTTTGTTACGTTTAGCCATTTATTAGCTATATTTAAGCGGTATTATCTGCTAATATTGTGTTTTATGTCATTTAGGCTAACATAAATGTAAGGGCCATCGCTCAAGGTTGCAGTGAATATAATATTACAATTGTACTGAAGCAAGATGATTGTGTCAGGGCTCTAAGGGCTGCACATTCAAGGTTTTACCTTTCTAAAACTACATTAGCTGTGGGCGTTATTGGACCAGGTTTGATTGGCAGCACACTGCTTGACCAGCTCAGAGATCAGGTGCTTGCAAAGTTTTATTCCATAATCTTACCTTGCATAATTTTTAAACGTGTACATTCTATGACTAGTGGCTGCTGCATGATTTTGTGCTGGGGTGAATTTATCAATCTAGTTCTACAAACTTTTTCAATATTTTAAACAAAATGATGAAAATCTTTAAATATTCCAATGCTATTTTAACATGCATTAATGGTTAGTTAGACTGGTCCAGGAGGGACCGGCCTATTTCTACACCAGGCGGAAGGTTGGTCCGTCACAGGCATCTTCTGCCCCCTTGGAGTGAGGCCCAGCAGCTAAGGCAAATGGAGGAGGAGGCAGTGTGATGTAGACAAAGGGGGGGTCAACACAAGTCCAAAATAATTCAGATTTTGGCTTCCCTTGAGTCTAGTAGCTCAACCCATTTGAGCTGAAATTTTAGCTCATTTATGAGCTGGGTTTTTAGTTCATTAAATGGAACTAAAAAGTTAGCTCATTATTAGCTAGGATTTTAGTTCATTTATTATCTACTTTTTATTTAATGCATTTTATTATAGTTTTAATATTTTAAAGTTGTCTCTTGGGTTTCCAAAAAGGGCTTTTGGAATCCCAAGAAGTTGTTTGCTTTTCCCATTGTGGCTCCTTGAATTCCACCATGGCTTTTTGTTTTTTCCGTGTGTGCCTCTTGGGATCTCGTGGCCGACTCCTTGGTTCCTGGTTTGGGTGTAAATCGAGAGCTTTGGGGGGGAGATTTCTATGCCTTTTAATGTTTAGATTTATGTGTTAAATTTATGTAATGTGTTTCTTTGTATTCCCTTTCATACCTATAAATATGGGGGATTGTTTATGTTAAAAATGAGAGTGATATGAAGAAATTTTTGGAGACAAAACCTGAGAGGTTTTTCTTGGAAAAAGCTTGAGAGCTTTGTTCCATTTCTTCTTCTTCTTCTATGGAAATCCTGCGGGCTCTTTCCCTCTTCTTCTTAGCTTCTAATCTCTTTCTTCTCGCCGCATGTATCCACCCCCACATGTATCTTTCTTCTCAAGGCAAAGCTTCTTTAGGTGTCTTTTTGTGTTTGTCTTGTTAGAGTCTTTGTTTGTAAGTCGTTTAATTTTAAGAGTTGTAAGTCTTTCATTTTTATTATGAAGTAAAGTTCTTTCTTTTAGTTTATTTGTCTTTTTATATGTCTTTATTTTGTTCTTAGAAAGAGTAGTCTTAGTTTCTTTTGTGATCAAAAATTTGGGGCCCTCTCCCAAATTTTTGATTGCATCACAGTGGGAGGGAAAATTCAAATTGGGAGGGTTGTTTGGGTATTTTGCTAAGTATTCTATGCTTTAAGTAGTATTGTTAAGCCTATGGTTAGGTTATCTTGTTTGGCTATAATTAGATTGTTCTAAGGATTTATTGGGCTCTAGCTAGCGGCTAGGGATTGGGAGATCCGGATCTTTCTCTCGAATTGAAGATCTATTTTATCTTTGTCATTTTCTTTCATATTTCTTGCAATAAAAAGTTTCGTAGTGTTTCTTCTTTTTCATTGCGGTTCGTTGATTTGGTTGAAAGTGCACCTACCTCTTATCATTAACATTGTCCTTTTTGAAAACTAGATCTTCAGTTGTATAATTAGTTTTACAGTGAGGCTTATTTAGCTTTTTTTTACTATATCCTTGCTTAGCTGAAGAAAAAAATTGAGTCAGATCGTCTTTCCAGCCTTGGTTAAGTTTAAGCTTGGTCATTGTTTAAATTTCAAATGCAAGTTTTTTTCTTTCATCAGTCTTTTAATGACCTGACGATTGTTCATCAATCTTTTAATGACCTGAACACCCAATCTATGCCACCATCGGCCTTAAGATTTATGGCATGCTTTTAAAACTCAATATGTTTAAGTTTCCATCCGATCTCTCTCCGTTGATGCTAATTTGATAAGCATCTATTTTTGAATTTAACAAGCTTTCCATTCCTGACCTCTGATTTTTATTGTCATCAGTTGAGAATATTGTCCATCTTTGATATCCGCAAAACCTTTTTCTAGAGAAAACTTTTTGTATTTATTTTACGCAAGTTCTGTTGATGTTACTAATATATTTCTAAAATACCTTCATTTTTAACCTCATCGGTTAACTTCAACTTCAATTTTCATTACTTTTAACTATGGGACTATCTTGGCTCCTATTTAAGAAGTCCAATAACAAAACTTGCCCCTTTTATATAGTCTAGGTCCAAAATTTTTAATCAGACATTTATATAATTTAGGATCACATTGCCCCTCACAAATAAGTGAGGGACTATTTTTATCATTTTCTCATTTTACTATTATCCTAATATGGTAATAGGTAGTTTTCAAATGGTATCATTAAAAAACTAAAACCAAAAGTGTCCAAAGGTGGGAAACTAAAAGGCAAAGCACCTGCCTTCTACTATTGCACTTATAAGAAAAATGAATAAAAATTTAATGAAAATAGTTGCTAAATTAAGATTTTGACATCTACATTATGGGCAGCTCTAAATGCTAATGTTGTCTAATAAAACTCTAAAGATTAGTCAATATTATATTATAGTGTAATACAAATAACATGAATTTCAGAAAACACCATCTATAATATAGAAAACGGACAAAAACTTATAGAAATACTTGTAAAACATATTTTGCGTGCTTTTTCCCTTTTTGAGCATGTTTTTTTAGATGTTGCTTCGGTTATGATTTTGAAAATTTTTAACCTCCTGCTTGAACCTGATGAAATACTTTTGACAGGCAGCAGTTCTCAAGGAAAGTTTTAACATAGATTTACGTGTTATGGGGATCTCTGGGTCCAAGAACATGATGTTGAGCTACTCGTAAGATAGTTTTCTCTACTTTGTTATCTGAGCAGCATAAATTTGTAATGTTTGCTTGATATTATTGTTTGCCATATGCAGGATGACCACCCACTTTCTCTTCACAACTTATTCTCATCTTATAGCCATGGCAGTTATAGAATATTATACTACCGCGCATACCTTTAGTTATGGGCTGCTTAGTTTTCCTCTTTATAATATTAGGAAATTATTATTTTGAAGGCATGACTTTACCTGCTTCCTTGCCAGAAAAGATTGACTCTAATTATAATATTTCCTTACAAGTGATTGTTGAAGTTTCCTTGTAATATCAGCAAGTTTTCCCTGAAGTTCAATTATTTTTTGAATATTTAATTGGTTACACCTCGAAGGGTAAAAACAGCGAGAAAATAACGAATAGATTCTTAAGAGACGAAAACTGAATCTGAAATTATATTGTCAAAATAAACACTGGAAATAGATACTAGAACACCACAAGATATAATTGATCCACTATTGAAGAGGTGGATCTGCTCTCCCAAACCTAGGTGTAGCTAGGAACCCAGAATACAACAACTCCTCTCTAAAAAATACCGCAATTAGCACATACTAAACTTAAAAGAAAATAACCCTATTTATACAACACTCAGCACTTCTCCTATGGTAGGTAATTAAAGATGTGGAGGGTCCCAAATGTGGCTTTTCATGCTCCAAGGGTGGCTTTTCATATCCCAAGAATGGCTTTTCATGTCCCGAGGATGGCTTTTCATATCTCAAAGAGGTGGGCCCAAGGGTGTTAATCCCATAACAGAATCTATTTTTCTAAACATTCAAAGCTCAAATTGAAACAATACAGCATTTTTTCAAGCTAGTATTAATGATCAAAGTTCTCTTAAACAGATTGTGAGTTTGGGTAATGTTTCAGAGTTATGGATATATTTGGCCTCAACTTACTTGAATTTCATATTTTATCTGCTATGTTCTAATACTTGAATTATCTACAATTATTATTGCTATGAGTTAACCTAATCCATTTTTTAAAAATACCACTACTACATCTCTTCTAAAATTGAAAAAAAAAAAACTACATCTCTTCTAAAGATGAATGCAGCGGGTCAAACAATATTCTTGGTTTTTGTCTCCTGGTATTAGATGTGACTAGTGCATGTACAACTATCTAATAAATTTTGTTTATTCATTAGCATTGTTTATTCTTGGTTTGCACAAATAGTTATTATATTTTCCTTTTAACATTTTTCACCTCGAGAGTAGTATCTGGAGCTTTTCTTCACACTTAGGAACATTGTTTGACGTCTTATGGCTTGTTTTTCAGCGGAATAGATTTGACAAAATGGAGAGAACACCAGAAAGAAAAGGCTGACTTAGAAAAGTTTGTTCGGCATGTGCATGAAAATCATTTTTTCCCAAACACAGTATTAGTAGATTGCACAGCGGATTCAGACATCGCCAACCATTACTGTGATTGGCTGAGAAAGGGAATTCATGTCATTACACCAAACAAGAAGGCAAATTCAGGACCACTTGACCGGGTAACTATATTGTCCTAAAGCAGCTTGACTCTAGCATTCTATATGATTAATGCTCTCTCCAATTTCTTTAATTCTGAATTAAATCAGCCCTGCACTTGGCCTGCTGATACTGAATTGCTTCTTTTTGTCCGTGGTTTTGTAATTATCTTTTAAAAAAAAGATAAGAATGTCTGAGCATGTGTCAGGATTGAGGGATTTACATGTGCATCCCTGCTTGCTTCTTTTGCCTTGCGTTGTCTCGCATGGTATTTGCCTATGCTGGCTAGCATGGGATTTTTTGGATTATTTTCCTTTGTGGTTTTGTGATGTAGACAAAGGGGGGGGGGGGGGGGGGGGGGGGTCAACTCAAGTTGAGTTTTTTTGCCTAGTGTCTTTTCATATTTCCCCTCTCCTTTTTGTCTTTTGGGTGTTTGCTAATTTCATGTGGGCATTAGCTGTTTTGGTTTGAGCTTTAGTTGTTAAATTTTTAGTTGGTGCAAGCTCATTAATATCTAGTAGAAGTGTAGCTCATTATGAGCTAATGTTTAGCTTTGAAATTAATGTTTGGGAGCAAGATTAGGAGTATGGAATTTGCCCTTTCACATCCTTCTTGAAATCAAGTTACTGCAGCCTTTTCTTCTATGGAAAACTCCCTCACGGCTGCTGCTGCTTTGGGCGTGAGGTGCCTCTTCGGGTGCTGTCTTCTTTACCGCCTTGGCATTCCCTCTGCCGCCTCCTGTGCTGATTCCACGGTTTGTGCTGTCCCTGGCTGGTTCCGTGGCTTTGTTCATGGGCTCTTGGGATTCAGCGGGTGTGCCTCTTGGCTTTTCATTTCTTCTAGGAAACTTGGGAACTTTTTGGCTGTTTTTGATTGGCTGTTTAGGGAAGCTGTAGGCTGTTTTGTTGACTGTTTTAGCAAGGTTTTTGGCTGTTTTTGATTGACTGTTTTGGTAAAGCCGTGGGCTGTTTTGTTGGCTGTTTTAGCAAGGTTGATGGCTGTTGGCATTCCTCTTCTTATGCCTATTTATAGTAGATGTTTTAGAGTTTTAAAAGGAGATATATGATGTAATTTTTGAAGCCAAAACCTGAGAGGTTTTCTTGGAAAAAGCTTGAGAGCTTTGTTCCATTTCTTCTTCTTCTTCTATGGAAATCCTGCGGGCTCTTTCCCTCTTCTTCTTGGCTTCTAATCTCTTTCTTCTCGCCACATGTATCCACCCCACATGTATCTTTCTTCTCAAGGCAAAGCTTCTTTAGGTGTCTTGTTGTGTTTGTCTTTATTGCGTCGTTTGTAAGTCGTCAAGGTTTGTAAGGGTTTTGTAAGCACTTTTATAATATGAAAGTGATGTTTTAGTTTATTTGTCTAATTAGTCTAATTTTTATGAGTTATTTGAATTTTTATTATCTTAGTAAGAGAATGTTTTTGTGATCAAAAATTTGGGGCCCTCCCTCTCCCAAATTTTTGATTGCATCATTTTGCTACATCTGGATAGGTCTCATGGTTGTGGCAGTGGCGGGTATTTGTGTAAGGGATGGAATTTGGCTATTTTTTGAAGTTCCGATATATTGTCGTTAGTTAAATATAAGTGAGATTAATTTAAAATTAAATTGAAATTGATTATGTGCCAACCTTATCTATTAACTTGAATTATGAGCTTGTTGTCTTTGAAAATTCCTTTGGCTTTTATTTGTAGGCGCTTTCAGGTTAAATTTTCAGAAGGCATATCTTAGATAGGACATTTCCTAGAAATTTCATCCTCAGTTTGCAATGACTTCATGATCTAGATCGAGATTTTTTCACAAGCATAAGATCTTATATTAATTACCCATTGCAATCCTGAGAGAAGTTTCGATTACGACTAGTCGATAGTCTCTAGATACTTAAATTATAGTAGTCACAATTTGATTTAAAAAAGAAGAAATATACTATTATTAGCTTAGAGTGGATGATAAGGGTGTAATGTTGAACATGTAAAAATCTCACGGTTCTGTTATCTCAGGTTATCATAGATTCTAATATGCTTTGTCAATAGAGGCAGTCGAACCAACTTGACTGGAGGATCTTTATGAGCAATTATCTATGAAACACGGACACATATATGGGACAAGGACACATCGATACGCTATAACTATAAGACTATGACATGACATAATGTGGACATGTCATTATGATTTAAAAAGGCGTTTGAGGCGTACTCCTCGAGGCGTACGTTGATTTGAGGTGCAGCTTGGACACCTCGAGGATTAAGCCTTCGTGGTTTGGCTAAGGCTCTTGATTTTTTTCTTTGAGGCGTACGCCTTGAGGTGTAACACCTTGAGGAAGTTTGAGTTGTTACCTCAATTAATTTTATTTAGTTTTTAGTTCAGAAGACTCAAGAGCGCTTATTATATTTAGGGTTTCGTCGATTCAAAACATTTTTTTCAATCTTTGCCGCCCTTCTGCAGCTTGTATCAAAAGGAAACACTCTCTCTGCTTCGTGTGCACTACTTCGGCCTCGATTGATTCGTCCTTGCTTCATGTCATGACGAGTTCTTCGTGACGAGGTAATGATTCATCTTCCCTTTCGAGCAGGTGTAGGCTTCGTCACTTTCATGAGAAACAATTATGGAATTTTAAGACGTGCATTTATTACATGAGGCATTTATGTTTAAGTTAGATCAACTTAACTTATATTTGTTAAAGTTTAACAATTTCATTTTACTCTATTGCTTTTTTTAGTATAGGTCAAGCTGGAAGTAAATCAATTGGTCACCACAGATAATTGATGCAATCAAAAATTTGGGAGAGGGACCCAAATTTTTGATCACAAAAACAAACTCTTTATATAACTTAAAAGATTACAAGAACTCACAAAAACTAGACAGATTAGACAAAACAAACTTTTTATATCATATAAAGACTTACAAACTTTTGACTCTTACAAACGACTCTTACAAACGACTCAAACAAAGACACCTAAAGTTGCTTTCATCCATTAGAAGAAGGATACAGGTGGGGTGGCACTTGCGGATAGAAGAAAGAGATTAGAAGCCGAGACGAAGGTTGGAAAGAGCCCGCAGGATTTCCGGAGGGGATGAGAAAGAAGCTTAGAAAGAGCCCGCAGGATTTTCAAAGCAAAAACCACTCAGGTTTTGTCCCAAAAATTACATTATCACACTCTTTTTATAACCCAACACATCTACTATATATAGGCATAAGAGGGGAACCAAACAGCCCAAGAATCCCCATAAATGGAATGATAAAAGCCTTAAATTTCCTGCACAGGAATTCCAAACAGCATAGCAAGTCTCAAGAAAAAAAGCTACGGTTCCAGCACAGAGAAACCCCAAACGGCACAACAAATCCAAGAGGTGGCCACGGTTCCAGCACAGAGAAACCCCAAACGGCACAGCAAATCCAAGGAGGGAATTTCGGTTCCAACAGCCAAGCACAAGAAACCAACATCCACCATTAAAGCACATTGAAGGCCACGGTTCCAGCAGCCAAATGAGGGAAAATAATGCAGCAGCTCAAGAGGCAAAGAAGAAGAGGAAGAGACAAGTTCCACACTTCCACTCACCAAATAGCTTGCACCTCATAATGAATTTAGAGCTAAACATCGGCTCATAATGAGCTACACCTCCACATGATAATAATGAGCTTGCACCACTAAAATTTCAACAACTAAAGCTAAAAACCGAAATCAGCCAAGGCTCCCGTAGAACTAGAAAACAGCCCAAAGGATAAGGTGGAAGATGAAAGAACAAGTTCAAGAAACAATGAGCTAATTTTTTAGCTCTAAAGTATTAATGAGCTAGCAAGCCCAAAAGAAGTCAAAACCAAAATATTCATTTTGTTTTGACCCCCCCTTTGCATGCATCAATAATTCTTTTTCATACTTTCTTAAGCACTGATGTATAAATTGTATTTGCTATAGCATTCTTCTTTACAAATAATCAATTTTTAGCTGTCGGAGCTCTTTAATTGCAATGACACATTTTTGAATGAATTTTATCACGAATAATTCTTTTTCATTTGAATCGTATTTGTTATAGCTGTTGACACTCATACTAGTGTCGGGGACGAGTCGACCGTGCAAGGTGAGTTTTAAAAGAGAAAGAGCTCGAAATCGCGCAAAAACTCATCCGACGCGTATCGACCGAAAACCCTAAATCGCCGAGACGATCTCTGTTCGCGAAACGGTCAGCGCCAATGCGTCCGGAGCAACGGAAACAGCTAAGATTGACACCCATATTGATGGGAGTCAACGGTCGGCGAAATTTTAATTTTGGGCGCGCGAATTGAGACGACGACTTATGCGAGCGACGATGCGACGACCAACTCGATGCAAGATAAAAAAATTTATTTTTATTTTTGTGCAATCTAATTAAAAAAAATTTAAAAAAAAGAGGGAGAAAGAGCTTTTTTTTTTAAATAAGAAAATGAATTTTTCTAAATAAAAAAAATTCCAAAAATCCCTAAAATACCCCCCACTTAACCCTCACACTCTCATATTCCCTCAACCGACCCCCCCTCCTCATTTTCACGCCAAATCCACGCCTCCAAGCCGCGAGCTCCCTCTCCCTCACGCGATTCCAAGGCCGGCCTCCTCCCTCCTTCTCCAAGCAAGGTAAAATCTCTCCTTTCTCTTCTTCTTCTTCTTCTCCTTCCTCCATTATTCACTCTTCTTCTTCTTCTTCTTCCTTCCCTCTTCTTTTTCTTCTCCATTTTTCATTTTCCCTCATCTTCCCTCCAAGTTTCCCACCATTTTCTTTCATTTTCTTCCTCTACTCCCTTCTCCTTCCTCTCCTTCTTCTTCTTCTTCTTCTTCCTCCTCCAACCTCTCTTTCTCAAACCTACACCAAACCCTAACCCTAATCATTTTTTTTCTTCACTTCCACTCACCAAACCACATACATTCCTTCACAAAAAACACTTCCCTACACTTCCTACACCCTTCCAACAAAGAAAATTTTCGTCCTTCATTTTCTCTCTCTAACCTAGAGAGAGAAAAATTTCTCTCTCTAGAAATCTCTTCATGAATAGCTCCATCTCCACCCCAAACATCTTCCCTCTCCACCATACCTCCAAATTCCTTCTCTAGAGGGAGAAAACAATTGCACACTCTCTCTTTCTCTCTCCAAAATTGAGAAAAGAGGGAGTTTCTCTCTCTAAATCTCTCCTCTCACTTCCTTGCACCTCCTAAACCCTATCTACACAAATTCCCTTCAAATTCCATCTTTCCCCTCTCTTTCTCTCTCTAGAAAGAGAGTTTCCTTCTCTCTTTCTCTCCAAAAATTAGAGAAAGAGAGATTTTCTCTCTCTAACTCCACTCCCCTAATTTCCTACACACTCTAAACCCATTCCACAAGAAAAACCAAAAATCCTTTCTTTCCCTCTCTTTCCCTCTCTTTCTCTCTCTAGAAAGAGAGCTCTCTTCCTTTTCTTTCTCTCTCTAGCTTCTTTTTTTAAATAAAAATATGATTAATTAAATTGCACAAGTAAATTTTTTTTTAATTATGCATCGCAGGTTCCTACGTCGCCGTCATCCGCCGTCGCCGCCTCGATTGCTGCATACACAAGGTAAAAATTAGCATTTACATTTCTATGCATGAAATAAGTACTCGTGATCGCTTTTCTTAGCGGGCGAGGAAAAACTTAAGTACCCGTGTTGCACTGAGCGAGCGGGAAAATTCGTATGCATGAAAATATAAGTACCCGTGACTGCTTTTCTTAGCAGGCGGGGAAATTTGTTATTTGTAAAAAAATTGTTTAATTAAGTACCCGTCACTGATTTTAGGCGGGGAAAAATGCTATATTTTAAATCTGCTCTCAAAGACCCCGTGACCGCTTTTCTTAGCGAGCGGGGATTAAAACTGCGGCCGCGGTGTCACCCGACACCTACCGTGACTGCCTTTCTTGGCAGGCGGGAAGGCCTTACACACTCCGAGGCAGCCCCCTACGCGGGGACGACGCCAGAGTGCTGCCAAAACTTTCAACAAAACCCGTGACTTAGAAAAATTCAAAGAAAATCATAATCCACTTAAATGTTCTAAGTTAACCAAAAATAAAATATACGACACCCTAGGCTCCCGACACTGAAAAAACAAATAAAAAATATATATATAAATCAATGTGAAATGCAACATACAGTGAGTCTTCGAGTGAATTAGTTAGTCGCCAGTAGGTAGGATTCAAACCTCTTCCTCCTAGCACCTGACTCGTACACCCCTAAGTCCCTCACCAAAATCTCCTTACGGAAATGGGATGGGAAGAAATGAGTTGAGATCCCCTCATATTTATAACTTTGAATTTGAATCATTCGCGGGCCCCACCAGCCTAGGATCCCTTGCTACAAGACAGGAGAAGGTACACCTGTGGGCCCCATCCACTTAGGATCCTAAGATGCCATTTCGAGGCTCTGGCATCGGATTCCTACAGTATTCACTAGCAAGTGAAATACGTACGTAAATACGAATATAAATACGAACGTAAATACACCCTGATACGGCGAGTAATTATCTTAGAAAGGGAGGCGGTAAAAGTAAAAGTAAAAGTAAAAAAAAAAGAAAATTTACCTTTCCTACAAAATACTTTTGTGCTCATTGTAAACATGTAGGAATTCTCGCACATCCCCGGTAATTTTCTGATTGAACCCCTTGTAATAAAATGTGCCCTTCGTATTGCAAGTCACGGGTGCTCTAAGTGGCGTGCACACCAGCTGTTAAAGTTAGGCAGCTCGTACAGCCCGTGATCATGTCTTCAAAAAGAAACAAAATAACACACTTTTATGTGTTGCGGGTCGTACGACCCTTAATTAAAGTAGGCACATCACCACTGGAAGGTTTGTCCCCTACGACCCAAGGCAGGAGATTAGTTAGTGCACTACAATCTTCTTGCACAAATCATGTAAGTAGTGCACGACAATCTACCTGTACAAAGCAGCAAACAATTCAATCCATAAGCTGCTGCAACCCGCCACCGGATCTGCAACACAAATACAAGCAGACAGAAGACGTCTAAAAGTTGCAATGCCCCGCCACCGGATCTGCAACACTCGTACTAGCGGACAGAAGGCGTACATAATCTCTCAAATGAAATACTGTGTGCATTCAAATTACAATTACTTGCACAACTAAAATATTTTGAAATCCCCCCTGCACCTACACCGTAGTTTGTATACACATAGGTACACTAAAGGGAAAAATAAGATCTCGACCCGCATGGGCCCCGGCGAGCGTGTTATTGGTACACACGTGACGCCTAGGGATGCTGCGCGGGTCAACAAGGGAATTCAAGTCTGAATCCGATCCTTTTATACGGATCAATAGAAGTTGACAGGGTTCGGACCATCAAATAAATATACGGTTGTGGGAACCGGTGTATTTATTTTAATACACTCATATTAGGCCTTCAAGGCCTACAATCAATAGAATTCACTCACAAAGATATAAAACATACGAAACCCGATCCTCTGTCGACATCCGGACAGAGTTGACAAGGTTCAAACTACAAATGAAAATGACCCCACACCCCGATGATGGCCATGTTGATTTCTTATCTCAACTGGAGGGGTTCACAAATATTTTTCAAATGTCATCCCAAATACTCAAAATTCCACCCAAATATCCATTCAAAACCCAAAACTCCACAAAATCCAGAAAATCCCAAAATCCAAAAATATTTAAAATTGAAATAAATCCATCAAACACTTAAAGCAAAATTCATCCACCCTCCGCAACAGTTTGTCGGGGTGGACAAATTCAAATAAACTCTAGCTCACAAAGAGTCAAATGCCTAGTCGAAAATATCACTAGGATCCATTCTCAAACAATCTCTTGCCAGTAAGGACGTGGTACGTGTCCTCTAACCGGCAGTTTCGCCGTCAAATGGCACTGCAGGTAAACGGTTATGACCCGGGGCCCTCTGAACCGAGTGGTTTTGCCGCCAAATGGCACCACGAAATACCGGTTATGGCCAGAGCCAATACGTTCCTTGTTGGCATCAAATCTTTGAGATATGAATCAATAGGATATGATTGATAGGGCACTAAGCCCTCTGTCAGCTAAGGTGGATTCAAATTTGTCCCCTTAGACAAACATTCAACCCAGGTCTACAAGGTCTCCTTTGACGAAGCAACCCATGGCTACCGACAAGGATCCTTCTGTCAGGTTGGGTCGACTACCTCCTCTGACTAAGTAGACCAGGGACCACGATGACCCGGGACGACGGAACCATGGGATCTTGATCGGGTCCATCATCCATTCCCCCACCATCCGCTTTAAGTGTAAGATGGTGAAATTTCTAATTTTAAATATCAAACCATTTCAACCCAAACATCCAAACTTCTAAATATTTCAAAATTCAATTTCCATATCCATTGCTGCTACTATATGCCAGATAACACGTATTCTCTACGTATCTGATCGACGACTAGCCTTAATCGAAAGTTCTCTCTCGTTATCGAGAGGGGTAATTAACTATAGGGGCTTGCGCCTATAGGAAACCAGAACTCAGATCATAAAGTCCTCGTAAAATGAGGGCGAAATCTCTGGGTAGTGTCTTATCTACAAACCCATCTGCCTTCCAAAATTTACCCCGGAACTTAGTTCGTTAAAACTCCCTCGCCGAAAAAGAAAAGCGAGCGGAGGCCGGGGCTAGGGGTGTAAACGAGTCGAGTCGAGTCGAGTTTAGGCCTTATCGAGCTCGGCTCGTTAGTCGAAAAGCGAGCTCGAGCTCGAGCTCGAGTCGAGCTCGACAGACGAGCTCGACAGACGAGCTCGAGCTCGAGTCGAGCTCGACAGACGAGCTCGAGCTCGAGTCGAGCTCGACAGACGAGCTCGAGCTCGAGCTCGTCCCTCTATAAACGAGCTCGAGCCGGCTCGCGAGCCGGCTCGATTCAATTTGGCATTTTCATTTCTCCCGCCCGATTTTTTGTTTTCCCGCCCGTACACTATGAGCAGCTGTCATTTTTTTTTTTGGGACAGAGCAGCTGTCTCGTAATTCAAAAAAAAAAAAACACCTGTCACGTCAGCTTTATCAACCATCATGCATTTCATTGATGAGCCACATATTAATATATATTATAATATAATTTATATATTATTTTATAAATTAACGTACTAGCTTCCTAATATATATTATAATAATTTTAATATTATTTTAAATAACATAGATAATCATTAACATATATTTTAATATATTATAATACATATTATATATTATTTTACTTAATAAATAATTAACGAGCCGGCTCGCGAGCTCACGAGCCGAACCGGCTCAAGCTCGAACTCGAGCTCGTTAACCATTCGAGCTCGATTATAGGCTCGAGCTCGAGCTCGAAGCTCGATAAGCTCGGCTCGCGAGCTCGTTAACGAGTCGAGTTCGAGCCGGCTCACGAGCCGGCTCGGCTCACTTACACCCCTAGCCGGGGCCGAATTTTCGGAGCCCACAATAGCTTTACTTTTTTAAAATTTATATGATTGAATTGCATTCATATCATGATCTTTTTTTAAATTTATATGATTAAATCCTATGGAGGCATCATTTAAATGGGCTAAAATTGGGTTGCTGGAGAAAAGATGGATTTGTTTTTAATTTATATGATTAAATCCTATGAAGGCATCATTTAAATGGGCTAAAATTGGGTTGCTGGAGAAAAGATGGATTTTTTTGTGCGTATGTTTTTTGAATATTGTGCTCCAGTAATGTTTATCTTCAAACAGGTTATTATATTTCTAATTTACTTAATATTTTGTCATTTTATGAGTTATTTTTAATTTTTTTGTACTTTAATGTTTTTGTTTTGAGGCTTACTCCTCAAGCTGCTTCGAGGCTTACGCCTCGCCTTGCTAAGACAAAATTTTGTGATTCTTGATATCACCTTTTTAAACCTCGCATGTCATTATATTATATAAATTATTAAGTAGAAATACCCATAAAAGTTATCATCTTTTATGGGATTATTATCAACTATATAAGCTTTTCTCAGAAGTTTTTATCCTAGTATACAACAAAAGAAACTAAAAAATTATATTAATGCTAGGGCGTCCCTTGGAAGCAACGTGTTGTATGGCCTGAATACAGTGATAAGTGTGCAAGGGCCGCTGCACTGACGCCCGAGTGCAGTGTTAAATAGGCAAGGGTTCTCACATCAAGGACGGATGTGGGCAAAGAAGCTAGTCCATGAAACTAAAATTAGGATATGAACTTGGAATATAGGCTACCTTACAGGAAAATTAATGAAATTAATAGATATTATGATTCATAGGAAGATAAATATTCTGTGACTTAGGAAACTAAATGGGTTGGAGAGAAAGTTAAAGAGATTAATAGTTTAGGGTATAAACTATGGTATTCATGCAGGAGTCGTATTAGAAATGGTGTATGTGTGATTTTAGATAAGAGTTTGAAAGTTAATGTTATAAAAATTAATAGAAATGAAGATAGAATTATAGCGTTAAAGATTGTTGTTGATGCTAAGATTGTTAATATTGTAAGTGCTTATGCTCTTCAAGTAGGTTTGGATATGAGTTCAAAATTAAAATTTTGGAATGTCTTAGAAGAATTAGTACAAAATATACCTCTTGAAGAAAATTTTTTATTGGAGGAGATTTAAATGGACATGTTGGTAGAGAGGTAGATGATTTTAAAAGCATCCATGGTGGCCATGGGTTTGGAATGACAAATGAAGGTGGTATGACTATATTAGATTTTTCTTTAGCTTATGATTTTTTAATAGCTAATATCTTATTTAAGAAAAGAGATGAGCATCTTATCACTTATAAAAATGGATATAATAAAACACAGATTGATTATTTTCTTATAAGAAAATTAGATCGTTTAGATTGCAAAGATTGTAAAGTTATTATGAGTGAAAATTTATGTACCCAACACCGATTATTAGTTTTGGACTTTAAGATAAATGAGCAAAAAATAAAAAATAGAGTAAAACGATTTCCTAGGATTAGATGGAAGAATTTAAATAATATTAACAAAAATATTTTCTAGAGTAAGATTTTAGATCTTTAAGATTTTGTCTGAGCATGAGAATGCCAATATTATGTGGGAAAAAGTGACTTGTTATATTAAAAATATTACAAAAGATGTTTTGGAGTTTTGAAGGGAAAAACTTCTAATAATAAAAATAGTTGGTGGTGGAATCCAAATGTGCAAGAAAAGATAAAAAATAAGAAGATTTGTTATAAAATTTGGTTTAGATGTAAAAACTCTGATAATTGGGAAAGCTATAAACATGCTCATAAGGAATCTAAGAAAGCTATTTGCGATGCAAAGAGCTTAGCTTTTAATGATTTATATAATAGATTATATACTAAAGAGGGAGAAAAATATATGTATAAGTTAGCCAAACAAAGAGATATGAGTAGTAAGGATTTAGTTCAAGTGAAGTGTATTAAGGATGAAGACCATAAAGTATTTTTCCTAAAAGATCATATTCAACAAAGGTGGATGAGGTATTTTGCTAAACTTTTTAATGAAGAATGTGAAAATTCGATTGACTTTAGTGACTTTATCACCCTAAATGATATAAATATTTTTGTTTTTTATCGGCGTATAAGTAAAACCAAAGTTGGAGAGGCTTTAAAGAAAATGAAGTGTGGAAAAGTTGTTGGATCTGATGATATTCCAATAGAGATGTGGAAATGCTTAGGAGATGAAGGAATTTTGGCTTATTAAACTTTTTAATATTATTTTGAAGACTAAAAAGATGTCAGATCAGTGGAGAATGTGTGTGTTAATTCATATTTTTAAGAATAAAGGTGATGCACAGGAGTGTGTGAACTATATAGGAATTAAGTTAATGTGTCATACTTTAAAACCATGTGAGCGAGTTATGGAGTGTAGGTTGCGGCGTGATACTAATGTTTCTCAAAATCAATTTGGATTCATGTCGGGTAAGTCTACTTTGGAAGCCATATATTTATTGAGAGGTTTGATGGAAAAATATAGAGAGAATAAGGAGGATCTACATATGATATTTATTGATTTAGAGAAAGCATATGATAAAGTTCCAAGAGACGTGCTATGGAGAGTTCTTGAAAAGAAAGGAGTTAATAATGCTTATATTCAAATTATTAAAGATATCTATGCATGAGCTATTACTTGTGTTCAAACACAAGGTGGTTTGACCAAGTATTTTCCTATTTTGGTTGGATTACATCAAGGATCAGCCTTAAGTCCATATCTTTTTGCTTTAGTCATGGATGTTCTCACTAGACATTTGCAAGAGAATGTACCTTGGTTTATGCTTTTGCTGATGATATTCTTCTTATTGATAAGATTAGAGAGGGAGTTGAAGGTAAACTTGAATTATGGAGGTCAATTTTAGAGTCTAAAGGTTTTCACTTGAGTAGATCTAAAACTGCATATATGGAGTGTAATTTTAGTAGCAATAGACCTAGTGAGGGGATTGTGACTTTGGGCGATCAAGTCATTAATAAAAGTACACGTTTTAGATATATTGGATCTATTGTTCAGAGTGATGGTGAAATTGATGGGGATATTATCAGCAGAATTCAAGTTGGATGGTTGAAGTGGAGGAATGCATCGGGTTTATTGTGTGATAGAAAAGTCCCACTCAAACTTAAGGGAAAATTCTATAAGATGGTGGTGAGACCTGCAATTCTTTATGGTGCCGAATGTTGGCCTTTAAAAGAGAAGCATAATACTAAGTTAAGTATTGCAGAGATGAGGATGCTTAGGTGGATGAGTGGCTTGACCCTTAGAGATAGGATACAAAATGAGCATATACGTGAAAATGTTGGAGTAGCTCCAGTGGAAGATAAGATTAGAGAGAGTCGCCTTAGATGGTTTGGTCACATTAAACGGAGGCCTTCCGATGACCCGGTTTGGAAAGTTGAGGTATTAGATTTGATTTATGTTAAGAAAGGTAGAGGTAGACCTAAAAAGACTTGGTTAGAAAATATAAGAAATGATCTTTCTTTATTAGATTTAGATGAAAAATTGACTTTTAACCGGACACAATGGCGAAAAAGGATTATGTAGCCGACCCCATGTAGTGGGACAAAGACTTGTTGTTGTTGTATACAACAAAAGAAACTATATGTTTTAATTGACTGATTTAACTTCATTCAACACCTTTAATGTTTTTTGCTTTAGATAGTTCAATTTTTTTACTATTTATTAAAACTTAGCACAAGTGAAATACCCTTCAATCTACATGAGTATAGGTATAAGTAATACACAGATTCATAAATTTTAATAATATTATTACCAAAACCTTGTGAGATCAACGGCTAAAATTACGGTAAATGATATTTTAAATCACTATTATTTGTATTAGTCAACATGATAGCAATAATGTCCAAAATAGATGTAAATGATGAAAACGATGGCAAGTTGGAGAATCATCAATTTTTTCTTACTCAATAGCAAATCTACATATTCAATACTATTATAAATTCAGAATCAAGTTATTTTGATTGGTATAAAGTTAGAACTACTTAAAATCTTAAAACATGAAAAACAAACATTATTATCTATCATTTAAAATTTACATGTTTGAAGTTGAAAACAAATAATGTACATGTTTATAAAGTTATAACTATTGAAAGCACGTAGTTTACTTGTTCAGGTTTGGAAACATTTGAAGTGAATTATCAGGGGTATAGAACTGGTTCAAAACTTGAAAATTATGGACAAGATGGGTCAGGCTAGACGAGCAAGTGAAGACGTCTCGAAGAATAGATGGATGAACACAGCTTTGACGACTAAGTGAGGTAGACAAGGAATATTTGGGACCCTATATTTTTTGAACACAAAAGACACACGAGAAGAAAACTGACAAAATAAGTAGAACTTAAAACAAACTTTTGTTAAATAAATTCAAACGACCCAAAACTTGACAATCACAACAAAAGATGCTAAGAGATTTTAAAGAAATAAAGAAACTTAAAAGACGCTATCCTCAGACAACCGTCAGAGCGGGTTCCTCACATGCATCGAATTTGTAGGTTAAATAAGTAAAGTGCATAGAACTAGCAAACCGATGGTCCACCACTGCAAGATTGGCCAATTTCTTCAACAGATGGTTCAAATCAACTCTGATACGACACCCTAAAGTTGCTTTACTTTGAGAAGAAGGATACAGATGGAGTGGCACTTGCGGAGAGATGAAGAGATTAGAAGCCCGAGAAGAAAGGGTGGAAAGAGCCCGCAGGATTTCCGGAGGGGATGAGAAAAGAAGGTTGGAAAGAGCCCGCAGGATTTCCGAATAAACCCGCAGGTTAATAGAAAATATGCTCACAAATATCAACTCTCTTTCTTCATAACATCTTCTCATATTTATAGGCAAGAGAGAGGAATGCCAAGAGTCACATGACATTAATTTTCCATAAGAACCAAAGCATTATAAGCATAGAAATCTTCCCCCCATGCTCACGGGTAATCACCCAAACAGGAACCAAAGAGGCAGTCACGGGAGACGAGGGAACCGCACGGACCAAAGAGCCAAGGCCACGGGAAAGGAGTCCAGGCACGAAAAACAGAAGCCAGCCGAGAAATCCCAAGAGGCCAACACGAAAAACAGCACCCTACTTTATTTTAATGCATAGAATTCAGCCACCATTTAAAAGCAAGCCACAGAATCCCAAGAGACAAGAAGAAAGGGGAAGGGAAAGGGACAAGGCCACTCCAAAAGTAAACTTCATAATGATGTACCTTTTTGGATATTAATGAGCTACTAAACTTCAGCTCAAGCAACTTAGGGAACAAGCTCAAAACCGAATGCTCCAAAACAGCCAACCCGAGAACCACCAGCGGCCAGGGACCAATCGAGCCAGCAAACCAAAGGTCTACCAAGTCATATGCACTACCTACCATGATCATTGGATGCTTTCCCATCATTGGATAGTTAAAAAAGAAAAGAAAATAAAATAGAAAACAAAATTTACTATTGTTCAAACAAAATAAAAAGTACATAAATTCTTGATAGCATCACTAAGCCAACATGAGGTGTCTTCAAAAAGAGAAGAGGTGAGATGACGAGTAGATTTGATGAAGAGGGGATTTGAGATGGTGAATGACTTTGATGAAGGGGAGAGGCAAGTGCAAGATGGCTAGGGTTGCGGGTATTCATGTGAATTTTACTTTATTTTGCTTTTTTTACTTCCCCAATTAACTCTTTTGTCACATGTGTCCATAACCATGTTTAGTTCATATCTTGTTGTGTACAACTCAAGTTTGAGTCCAATTCTGTACTTAAAAACATAGGATATAGTTTCTGAAGTGTTGTACAAATGTATCAAAGCTGTTTCTATATTTGACGTGTACTATGGGCTGCATCGTTTAATGAAACCTCATAGACTTGGGGTGGACGTTCTTCGGTATTTTTTCTCTTATGATGATCCTTTCTCTTATGAGTGATATGAAAATCGTTCTCCTCTCATCTAGCTCTTGTAACTAATATTGCATAGTCATCGATTCCTAGAGGTTGTCTTGTTACATCTTTTAAACAAGATGAAATCAATAGCATTTGTCTTCAATAGTTGTTATTAGCTATGGTATATATCTCAATAGTGTTGTAAATTTTGCTTCATATTGAACCACCAATTTGTCCTCTTGCATCAATCTTATGAATATGTCTCGCATCAAAGTCTTCCTAGTTGATCAACATATTAGGGATGTCACCCAACTTGTCCTGACATTGTCATCGCCACTACATTTTTTGCTTCTTTATCCAATAGAAATTTAGTGAGCGACACTTTCCTCATCAGGACATGAGATGCGATCCAATATTTTTTTCTATATGAAGTAACAAGTTCTTTGTCTCAATCGTTCCCTCATTACTCTTGAATAATGTGGTCACATGTCGTGGAACAACTTTAGGTATTTATTCACTCTAATTTCGGGTCGTGATCTTGATTCTTGTAGTAATTATATCAAAGCTACCATCATCTGGGTGAATGTGTTTGTATTCACTATCGCCTCATGTGGTAATACTTCAACCATATTTCTATCAGTTACATCTTCTAGATTATCCATATACATGATATATATATGAGACAATTAAATACTATCTAATCGGGTATTTAAATTTATCACGTAAAGTTTTCACTAATCTCTCATATGCTCTTTTAATATGATTCATATTCCTAAGATAATCTTTGGGCTTTGATTCCACTTTTCTCATGACCTGACTCAGAGGCTCGAATTAACATGGATGGAATGTTTACCTCTTTACGTATGTCGCAATCAATGCAATTGAGTACGATGAGAATGACAATTAGCAAACACGGTGTCGCACTTAGCAAGCTCGAAGCAGCTTGAGGTTGCACGAAATCACTCAAACTTTGTCTATTTGTGGGACAAGATGTATTGACATATTTAGAGCATCAAATTTACCAAAGAAGAGGTCACTCGCATGGAAGACGATTAAGCGATGAAAGCAACACTTGGTGGGCTCAACATATGCAAAATTGTTGAAACAAGCTCTAATCACAAAGTAGACTGTGTTGTTGTGCTTGAAACATCAAAATTACTGAAGGACTCCTAATCAATTCGAGTAAACACGATCATAAACAATACACTACAGGTGTGATGTTGCACAAGGTCGCCTGAACGATGTTCAATCATGAAATGGACTTCTACGTTGTGCCTAGATTGCCAAAAATAAGTCATATTACTTGGGTCGTCACATGAGTTCTATTTTGAAAATTCATGTGCTAAACGTCGATGACATTAATTTTGAGATGTACACGAAATGAGAAAATTGCTCAACTATTCACATCCCTTTCCATTTTATTTTTTATTATATTATTTCTATTTTCTATTATTATCTTACTACTAATAAGAAAAATCAAATGAGAATTATATATATATATATATATATATATATATCTTTGCAAAATAGGTGCAAGTCCTCTCGATTGACAATAAAAGAATAAAAAAAAAGATCTAATCTAAATCCCTCCAGCCTCTATATTCTTTGTATATGCATGCGTGTCAAACTTCAGCTCCTATCCCTTTCCAAAACCAGTAATCCCGCCCACCTCCCTACTAGGCCCACAACACCCAAATGAACCCTGGCTTATAGTCCCCGAACCCACCATCCTCTTCATCTCTTTGTGCATTGAACCTAAGTCATCAATCCACATGCAGCAAGTGCTCGCAAGTGACCCTCTCTCATCTTGTCAACACCCTCAAACTGCTCACACATCCCCAACCACTGACACCTGCTTCCAGCAAGTTCCAAGTAATGCTCTCTTCACCTTGTTCAAACAAGCCTTGCAGCTTCCTCCCTCACATCACTCTTAACTCGCACGCAACAACAGAAGCACTATATATCTTCAACCCCAAGCCCTCATAACCTGTCCAACTATCTCCCTATTCCCTTTCACGGATCTCAATCGACCCCCAGCTCACATCGCTATTCTCTTGCGCTACAACTCAATAGCCCACCTCCATCCAAAGCTGTCAACCACCTCATACCTAGATCAGCCCACAACTCTTCCAGTTATCTACAAGAACCAAACTCCTATCCACTCATTGCATTTCAGGCACATGTTAACCTAGCCACCTGCACCCATTAGTATGTCTCTTTCTCACGTACTATGACTCCTCTCTCTTCTCTCGTTCTCACCATCCCTTGACCCTACCTGCTCACACTCTCCTCCATTTACAGAAAGCTCGACACTTCTCTCGCCACTCCGCAATCGACACTTCTCCCTCTACCCACTTACTAGTCTTCACAACCCAGTCCTTCCTCTTCTCTCCTACCTCACATGCACTAGCCCCTTACCCGAACCATACACAAACAACAACAACCCAACAATCCACCTACACCCACTCAAGCCCAATTCTAACCTCCACCAACCCAACGAACATCCATAGTTATCCCATCCCTTTATATTATTATTGTTGTTGTAGTAGTATTCAAATTATACTAGACTTTCCTATTAAATTTGCTTGATAAGCTTAGGAACCTATTGGTGATGATGGTGCATGGAGAAGAGTGAAGGATCAGAGGATGGATAATATAGAAGTATTGGTTTGCAAAATCTTTATTATTTCATTCCGGAATATAAAGATAAGCTTAGAGCTTAAAAATATTTCTTAAAAAGTCAAAGTCTTCACCAGAAGGTCTCTTTTTGTTTCTTATCACCTCGTATTTATAGGGTTTTGAATGTTGCAGGAAATACTATACAATAAAGATGAATAATATAGGGTACATGTAGATAGAGAGTTGTTTCTTGATGTTAGAGAGTGACATTGGAGGCTCGATGTCGCCTTGTTGATGGCAGAGAGCTGAAATAGAAGTGAGGATGGGGAGTTCATGAGCCTGTTGTTAGGAATAGTCAAGTGAATGAGAATTCCTTGAGGGGGACGCCCTCTCGTGAGTGAGTTTGGTAGGCTTTAGAGGGTTGGAGCTTGATTGAGAAAAATGATGATATGCTTTTTTGGCAAGGTGCCTTCTGGTCACCCAACATAGGGCAAGTTCTTTGGGCTGATGCAAGCAAGTGGCACCATCTCCTTGGGCGCTTCTAGAGATCATGGATGAGTCCTCTAATACCCTTGTCATGACCCAGTCGTTACCTTTGAAGGCAATTAGGGATGTGCAACTACTATTATTATGAATTAAAAAAACGAAGAGATTTAAAAAAATCCAAAAAAAGAAGAGAAATTTAAAACAAAGAAGAAAGAAGATAAAGTTGTGTGCTTAGCTTCTCTTCAATATCCTCGTTTCACGTCAATATCGTCGGTTTGTTCGAAGGTATAAATTTCAATCGTGACACGTTTAGTGTGATGAACGAACCCGTGTGTGTTTTTCTTAGTGTGGTTGGGAAAACTCGTAGGTGAAGTTTGCAGTGAATTGACTTAGCGCTATGCCAATTTTTTTAGCACAACAAGGTAAATTGAAGTACCCCATTTGCGTTGTTCTAATGCAGCGGGGAAACTCACAAAATAATACTTATTCACATAGTTTCAACATGGCGAAGAAATTTGTCTTCTTGCGCAGGACATAAAAACTCATGCGCGCCTTTCTTAGTGTGGTAAGATTGAAGACCTCGACTACGGGGTCTCTTGACATCAATCATGTACGACTTTCTTGATTGGGGGATGGGACCAAACTTTCAAAAAATTTCCCTATGCAGGGGAGATTTCGAGAGGTTGTCGAAATTTCATTTGAGCATTGTTTAAACATGGGGTCTAAAGGTTTTTGCTTGAGTAGATCTAACACTGAGTATATGGAGTGTAATTTTAGTAGTAATAGACCTAGTGAGGGGATTGTGACTTTGGGCGATCAATTCATTAATAAGAGTACACATTTTAGATATCTTGGATCTATTGTTCAGAGTGATAGTGAAATAGACAGGGATATTATCAGCATAATTCAAGTTGGATCGTTGAAGTTGAGGAATGCATCGGGCTTGTTGTGTGATAGAAAGTCACCCTCAAACTTAAGAAAAAATTCTATAAGATGGTGGTGAGACTTGCAATGCTTTATGGTGCTGAATGTTGACCATTAAAAGAGAAGCATAATATTAAGTTAAGTGTTGCAGAGATGAGGATGCTCAGGTGGATGAGTGGCTTTGCCCTTAGAGATATGATATGAAATGAGCATGTACGTGAAAAGGTAGGAGTAGTGCCAGTGGAAGATAAGATTAGAGAGAGTTGCCTTAGATGGTTTGGTCACATAATATGACAGCTTTCTGATGACTCGGTTAGGAAAGTAGAGGTATTAGTCTATTAGATTTGACTTATGTTAAGAAAGGTAGAGGTAGACATAAAAAGACTTCGGTAGAAAATATTAGAAATTATCTTTCTTTCTTAGATTTAAACAAGAATTTGACTTTAACAGGACACAATGGAGAAAAAAGATTCATGTAGCCGATCCCATGTAGTGGGACAAATGCTTGATATTGTTGTTGTTGTTGTATTGTTTAAACATGGGGCTACATAAAAACATGCACAAATATAAATGCAACAAAATAAAAATTTAAATATAACCCGAGGACAAAAATGCAAAATTCATTGTTTCGAATGAACAAACACCTGAAGGGACTTGTTACAAATACATCAACACACCTATGAGTAAGAAGAAGAGACTTGTGATGAATAGGGCAGCTCATCTACAAGCAAGAATGGCTTCTTTAATTGCAATTAAACATGCAAATTCTACAAATATTAAAATATTTTTTCCGCAAAATAAAAAAAAAGGATTCATACTCCAACAAATGCCACCAGATTCACAACACATATAATCTGAAACATTGCACGCTTTCCAACAACAAATACTCACGCAATGCACTTAAATTTTAATATTTTAAAATCTCGCACATTTTAAAATATATTTTTCAAAATTTATGCACGCTGCTTAGAAAACCATGCCACCTCATCAAGAAGCGTGTGATAGCTCCGAGTAGCGTGCTATCGCCTCGACATGCATGTCATTGCCTCAAGAAATGTGCACAACCCATGAAGTTTGCAGCAGCCTCGGGAAATATGTTATTGCTTTAAGAAGTGCTACTGCTTTTAGAAGTGTGCAAATGCATTGAAAATCATGCGATTGCATCAAAATATTTGGCTATCATTTTAAAATAAGAAAATTTAATGTATATTGAAAATTTTATGGATATGCTATGTAATGCATCAAAATATGTGCAAGCATATTATATGAGCATATTGCAAAGCATGTCAACACATCGGAAGCATGCATCTATATTTTGTGCACTGAAAAGCTTGCAAGTGTATTTTATATGCATAAAAAAACTTGCACGCAATTTGAAGTTCTCTTGCATGTGCTCTAACAAACGTGCTTAATAATTAGGCATGAAAATCTGAGAAGGTTGCATGGGGTTAAAGTGAGTTAATTCAAAATATTATTTTTAAATTACAATTACCCGCATATGTCATGTGCTATGACCGTCGCATCAAACTCCCAAACCCTTGGTTCGAGAAGGCTATGTGGGTTAAACATAAATTTAAATCTCAATTCCAATTCTCCTCTTTGAAATGATTGGAGTCGACGCGACATGAATTAACTAGTGAATGCTCAATCATAAAATCTACTGAGATATTTTTATTTTAAATTGACATTAGGCATTCAAAGCCTCCTTAAATGAAATTCCTTAAAAAATAACAAGCTCTTGATTTCGATGTTTGTATGATGATTTACAAAACTAATGGTTGAAGAGATCTTTTGTTTGCAGATAAACAGAGTTGATAAGGTTTAAATGATGAAAATATAAATTATTAAATTTCTGATGATAGTCATGTTGAAAATAAATCTCAACTGGAGGGGTCTCTATCCTTTAAATACCTTTAAAACCCAATAAAATATAAATATTTTTCAAGTGACTTCAACATCATCCTAATTATGGTCATGTTAAAAGTAAATCTCAATCGGAGGTGGTAATTATCAAAGATCTATTAAAATTTTGAAATTTAGCATCTAATCAAGATTTCTATGTTTTAACATGAAATTTAATCATCTTATAACCTAAAGCAAAACTCAACAACTCTTCGCAACCATTTGACAAGGTTAATGAATTCAAAAATAACATCATATCATAAAGGGAAAATGTCCCGTTGAGAATATCAGTAAATTTTTTTCTCAAATAATTTCTAGTAAGAACATGACTTGTGTGCTCTAACCGGTGGCTTGACTCAATGACTCACTATATTACGGTCACGACTAGTTCCCATAGGTTTTCTAAAGCTAATACCCTTGTGTAATGAATCATAGGGTAGACTTGATAGCTGCATTAATCTTTAAATTTTCTTTCAAATTTTTGAGATATATATATATATATATATATATATATATATATATATATATATATATATATATATATATATATATATATATATATATATATATATATATATATCAATGTTTAAAATTGCGTATTCGGGTATTGAGGCGTTTTTCATTCGTGAGGCGAGGCGTAAGTCTCAAGGCGTTTTGAGGCGTAAGCCTCAAAATCAAAAAATTGCGTAAACATAAAATGAAAAATTTTTTAAATACTAATGAAAGAATAATATAAAACATAAAAAAGCATAAGATATGAAGTGAAATCAAAATATCTCAATAATAAGACAACATGAAATATAATTCAACTCAAAATTCTATCTTTCCCAAATCCCAATATTCTTTTCATTAACATATAATTTCAATTTCTAAAAATAAATAGCAATGACATATCACATAAGAACTCATAAATCATCAACATTGTCATCACTAAGGGGTTCTTCATTTGAATCATCATTATGATGAACTGCTCTCTCCTCTTCCTCCTCTCCTATAGAGTCCAATGTCGGGCATTTACTTCAAGATTTATGTAAGTTTTAATATATATATAGCGTGAGGCATAAGCCTCATGCCAGTGAGGCGAGGCGGGCCTCAACCAAGTTGAGGCGCAAGCCTCATAACAAAAACTCGAGGCGTAAGCATCGAGGCGTTTTTTACTGGAATTGCGCAAAGGCGGGCCTCAAGGCGAGCCTCATATTGCGCAATTTTAAACCATGATATATATATATATATATATATATATATATATATATATATATATATATATATATACACACACACACACACACATACATACCATAATCTGAACCTTGGCAATTAATTAATTTGACTTTAAAAAGTTACTCTTCTTACAACAAGGTTTAACATTTTAAATATTTATGCTATAAAATTTAAATGCTACTTAAGATGATAACAACCTAATTATCAAATATCTTTCCTAAAATTTTTAGCTCATTTACTAACAATCTTATCTTTTGCCAACTTTTAACTAGAATATATATCGTCCTATGATGAACACACTTGTTTTCACATATGCTCTAATTGAGATTACTTAAAATCAATAGAAATCATAATCTGAATTTATAAAATTTAATAACAGAAAATAAAAATATATGTTTGTAAATTTACATCACCAAAATAACTAGATAATTATGATTAATAAAAACTCCAAAAGAGAGAACAAGTACACAAGGAGAAATGACCTAACCAATGCACGACTTCATCAATGTAGCACTCTTCCTCTAGCTTGATTTTAAGCTCTTCTATTCGTTCTCTTCTAAAAGGTTTTTCCACCAGCCTCCAATCTTATGTCTCCTGTCAGCTATCACTGTCCAACTCAATGAAGAAGAAAGAAATAGTCATTTCAACCAACTCTTCGCCTACTCGACACCAAGAAACAAACATTTATTTGTCTTCCTTGACATCATTGATGATCATTCCTTCATCTTCCTCGATTTTAAGCGACGGAGTAGACAATCACCGGTTCGGGATATTACATTTTCATCCTTGACAAATTGGTGTGAAGGATGGATATGTTTGACTGGTTGTTTGCACCAAGCATGGAGTGATTGATTATTGCTTGAACTTCTTTAGCTTTTAATTATTTTTTCTATATCTTAATAGGATTTGAGCCCGAATAATTCACTTCAAAATTTGAGGAATATTTGATAGGAGTATCCCCTTTGGTTGAGATTTCATGTTAACATCACATTTATACGGGATTAAGAGTTTCATCATTTGTATTGATATTTTGAAGGATTGATTTTGAGAATGGATTCATCTGATTATAATGTGCAATAAATGCTTCTATTAGGAGTGCTTGAATGATCACACTTGATGGCTTGAAACCTTATCAACTTTGTCTACTTGTAGAGGATTGGATTCAAAATTGAACTTGATGCTTGTCATATAGGCAATGTGGCCCAGAGAGTTTGCATTTTTTAAGCAAATTTTCCTTTCAAGAGTTCCTAAAACCTTATGCTAACAAAAAATAATAATTTAATGAATTTTGTGGTCAAGTATCTGGTTCTTTTGATTATGATTGTCTGAAACTTGTTGGATTAATATTTGTTAGAGAATGGAAGACTCGTCACTTCTAGTTCTTGTAACGAGGACAATCAAACTTAGAAAAGTGCCACTTACAACTCAAGCTCTTATAAGTTGGGCGGCGCATTTAAATGCCATGAAACATGACGAGTTTGAGTTTAAGAATGAGTTCGTCTCTTTTTCGAAGTAGTTGCATTCCCGATGAAATAATTTAAATTTATATTTTTCTAGAAAGGCACACAAAACACTTTAAAACAGTCCCCTATTTCACTTTAAATAGTAGCACATTATTATAGTTTGCTTGTTTCATGATCTTGAGGGTTCAAATTAATGAGCCCGAAGTAAACGATCAAACAAATATTTCTTTTTTTTTATTATTGGTAAATGCAATTCCCAAGGTAGTCTAAAACTGTTAGCTTATTGTCTTTAAATGGACCTACTTCATCGCGGATATAATGTATAAATTATTAAAGTTTCACATTCTTGTGACATCCTTTTTTTAGTCATCATAGTGTTATTATTATTATTTTTATAATAATGAGAATATCAATCTATTCTTAATCATAATTTGATGTAGGCAAAGGGGGTCAATTCAAACCCAAAATAAGTTGGTTTTGACTTCCCTTGAGCTTACAAGCTCAATAAAATTTGAGCTGGAATTTAGCTCATTTATGAGCTGGTTTTTAGTTCATTTATTGAACTAAAGGTTAGCTCATTTATTAGCTAGGTTTTAGTTCATTAGTTATCTTAATTAATGTAATTTTTATTATAGTTTTTTATGTATTAAATTTAAGTTTGTCCATTGGGATTTCAACTGGCTTTTGGAATCCCAAGGTTGTTTGTTTTCCCGTGCCATGGCTCCTTGGCTTCCACGGGTTGGCTGTTTCCATGCCTTGGCTCCTTGGTTCCCACGGTGGGCTGCTGTTCTTCCGTGCTGGGTGGCTTTTCCCATGCCTGGTGCCTCGGTTCCGTGCAGGCCTCTTGGGTTTCCGCGGCTGCCTCTTCGGTTCCTGGCTGGGCTGCTTCCCGTGGCTTATGTGGGGCTTTTCCGTGGCTTTGGTACTTCGTTTCTTGGAGTTGACTGTTGGCTTTTCATATTCCCTATTTAAATAAGTTTAAATTAGTGTTGTGGGGTTGTTTGTTTTCCCCTCTCATGCCTATATATACAGATATTTTGTGTATGTTTAAGATGTGTTATGTGATTGATTTTTGGAAATGTAAATTTTTGGGTTTTATTGGAAAAGCTTGCGAGCTTGTTCCATTCTCCTTCTCATCTCCCAAGGAAATCTTGCGAGCTCTTTCCGCCCTTTGTCTTGGCTTCTAATCTCTTTCGTCTCTCAGCAAGTTTACACCCCACCTATATCCTTCTTCTCAAAGTAAGCAATTTTAGGGTGTCATGTTTGAGTCAAGTATGTAAGAGTCTTTGTTTGTAAGTCCTTTTATTATATAAAGTTGTGTTTTATAGTATTTGTGTTCTTTTAAGCATTTTATGTCTTTATTTTGTTCCTATAAGGGTCTGGTTTTTGTGATAAAAAATTTGGGGCCCTCTCCCAAATTTTTGATTGCATTATTTTTGGTATCAGAGCAAGTTAGGAAGTCTAGGGTTGGTTTGTTTAATCTTGTTTTGGTTTGTCAAGTCAAGTCTTATTATAAGTTTTGTCAATCTTGTTAGTGTAAGTTTTTTAGGTTGAGTCTTTTGAAGTCTTTCTTTGAGTCTTATTTTTTGAGTCATTTTAAAAATGGAAAAAGACAAAAAAAAATTGAAGAAAGCAAGCCAGATGAAATTGAAGATCTTATGGATAGATGGATTCCATCAGAATCGACAAATCCTTTGCTGTATGAACTGTACAAACTTCAATCATGGATGCACTTATGTACAGAAAGGTACATGAAGAAAAAGCAGCGTTTACAAGATCAATTTTTGAAAGAACGAGAAGAGATCCTGAAGAAATATGAATAAAAGATCAAAGAGTTGGATGCTCCATCTTCACCTCCTCCAAAGAAAGCAAAAGCTAACTCATCGGGAGATGAGTTCTCAAGAAGGGAAGTCTGATGTAGGCAAAGGGGGGGCCAACTCAATTCCAAAATAAGTTTGTTTTGACTTCCCTTGAGCTTACAAGCACAATAAAAATTGAGCTGGAATTTAACTCATTTATGAGCTGGTTTTTAGTTCATTTATTGAACTAAAGGTTAGCTCATTTATTAGCTAGGTTTTAGTTCATTAGTTATCTTGATTAATGTAATTTTTATTATAGTTTTTTATGTCTTAAATTTAAGTTTGTCCCTTGGTATTCCAAATGGCTTTTGGAATCCCAAAGTTGTTTGTTTTCCGTGCCATGGCTCCTTGGCTTCCACGGGTTGGTTGTTTCCATGCCTTGGCTCCTTGGTTCCCACGGTGGGCTACTGGTCTTCCATGCTGGGTGGCTTTTCCCGTGCCTCGTGCCTCGGTTCTGTACGGGCCTCTTGGGTTTCCGCAGCTGCCTCTTTGGTTCCTGGCTAGGCTGCTTCCCGTGGCTTATGGGGGGCTTTTCTGTGGCTTTGGTGCTTCGTTTCTTGGAGTTGACTGTTGGCTTTTCATATTCCCTATTTAAATAAGTTTAAATTAATGTTATGGGGCTGTTTGTATTCCCCTCTCATGCCTATATATAGAGATGTTTTGTGTATGTTTAAGATGTGTTATGTGATTGATTTTTGGAAATGTAAACATGTGGGTTTTATTGGAAAAGCCTGCGAGCTTGTTCCATTCTCCTTCTCATCTCCCCATGAAATCTTGCGAGCTCTTTCTGCCCTTCGTCTTGGCTTCTAATCTCTTTCGTCTCTCCGCAAGTTTACACCCCACCTGTATCCTTCTTCTCAAAGTAAGCAATTTTAGGGTGTCATGTTTGAGCCAAGTTTGTAAGAGTCTTTGTTTGTAAGTCCTTTTATTATATAAAGTTGTGTTTCATAGTATTTGTGTTCTTTTAAGCATTTTATGTTTTTATTTTGTTCCTAGAAGAGTTTGGTTTTTGTGATAAAAATTTTGGGGTCCTCTCCCAAATTTTTGATTGCATTATAATTTGAACATAAAAACGATAAAAAAAATTTTTGTCTGATTTGAAACTATTCTATTTATATTGATTGATGTGTTTCATGCCAAAATAAATTGAGTTTAAGTTAATTCAAGTAATTTTAATTAATTTTATTTTTATAACATAAGCTCATGAAGTTCTAAGTATATCAGAAGCTTCAATCATTCATTTTTTTTTTTTTTTCGCTCAATTTTTTCTAGTAAAATATTTTTTTTGGACCGCTAATAGTTGTGTATGCATCTATGTTTGACCTTGAAAGTGTAAGGCCTCTATGGGCTCGAGGAGTAACTAAATATTGGGATTTTGATTGTAACACTTGTTGGGTAGGCCCGAAGGAGTTAACAATCACATTGTGAGAGTTACAGGTTTTACTAAGATTACCTATTTTGCTTCTTCACTATGAGGAATGCATACCTCATGATGAGGAGCTCTTTTGTAGGTTGCACTCTACAGATGGAAACATACAAGGCTGATTAATATTGCAGCTAGTTTGTCCAGAAATTGAGTCATTATCGTCGAACTTATAGGAATGCAAGATATCGATGGGAGCTCTAGCTACGATTCCTATCAACATCCAGTTCCACATATTTTTACTGGAAGGCAGCCTATCTGGGCATACTATATTGTTAAGTGATCCTTTTGAGCTAAACATGCCATTTAGCAGCAATTTGTTAGAAGAAACTGCCGAGTCATCCTCATCAATCAGACGTTAATCTGCAACAGTTCCAGGTATGTATGAAGATTTCTTTTTAGTAAGCTCTTTGGCTACTTGGTTATGCACTTTTATGATCCCTACTAGAGAAAGGTTCGTATGATCTAGTGCTTTATTAGCAGCTAGTTAAATTTCTAATGGCGAGCACTTTTCTCTAGCTCCTATAATGTTTCCAGAACATACAAAGTTCTTTTAACTATTTCCAATGTTGCTTCACTTGAGTTATGAGAGAGATTATTTTGTTCTTGGCATTACATATATGCATGGATTATCTTCATATTCAGGAGGGAGCTTTTACCTGCTTGGAATTTTCACCCTACTTCTTTGAGAAAGGGTGCCCATTGTCATGCAACTATCACTTGCATCATCCACTCAAGAGCAAGAGCATATTTGCCTTTTTTTTTTTTGCATTTGGTGGTGGACCAATTCTCACTAGTACATTAGCCAGACAATCAATTTATCCCATAACATGAGATAAGTTGATCTTATTAGTGGGCTTGATCATCGGGGTAGATGCACACTGCTTAATGTCTGATGATCTTTGAGAGTTGCATAGTTCTTCACCAGCACAAAACTAAGTTGGTTATGCTATTGTTTTGGTTGGTCAATTATTGTTCACCTTGATGCATGCTCCACAAACATTTTGGATGTAGCATTGGACAATATTAACTCACTATTTCTTGACTGTAATCAAAATTATTTAAATGTCACCCATTTCTCGACATGGGATATGTTGATTCATCTGGGATGTTGAAAAGATATTGGAAGGATACCTATATTGCATAAATACATCACATGTTGAAAAGATACTGTAGACCTCTTCTTCAATTGTGCTTGCTTTGATGACAATCTTGTTCACCATGAACTATGTTGCTACCCTTTTTTTCACTTCATTAGCACGACTTCATCCTTTTAGCCACTGGTAAATATTGCTCTTAACAAGTAGCACTGACACATCCTCTACTCGCTAGACCTCTAACTTGTAAGCAGCAAACCTATCACATGATAGCCTTTTTTTCTAAATTGTTGACTAAATCACATGATCTCCTCTCCTCAACCTTCATCAACTTTCTTAACTTTGACAATGACCTAATTGGATGTCAACATCTCTCCAATTTTTGATATTTACCGTTGAAATTTATCTTCTCTATCCCTTCTACTCTTCCTCTCTATCTCACAATCTCTCTTCCTTATTCTAATGTGTTATATATACCTTTTTCTCTATGACTCTTCCTCCCGTTCTCCCTCTCTCTCTCTCTGATGTGAAACATAAATGGATTTGCAGGAATTTAATAAAAAGTTTTTAAGCTTGCTAATTATAAAATTAATGTTTCATAAGATTAGATTCTAGGATTTCTTAGTTGTTGTTATGCTTTGGCATGCGGTTACAAGCAAGATTAGAAGGGCAATTTAAAATAACAATAAGATTATAGTAAGGCTAGATGCATAAGTAACAAAAATCCACCGTTTAACAAAAAGAAATTTTCACCTGTATCACTTTCACTCTTGCGGTTGTTTTAACGGGAGAGTAATAACAACAAACTTAAAGATGCCACCAAAAGACACAAGACGCCTATAGTATAGCCCTATGAAAACCTTGTCGGAGGGGAAAGAGTCAGTGGATGTTGAATAACTCGCCATTGTTCGGAGATTTGGTTCTCTTTGATGGCGGTCGTCAAAGTAAAAAGAATCCGGTCGACGTAGTCGTCGACAGTGTGATCGATCTCCAAGTTGAGGTTGAAGAAGGAAGACCGGAGAATATATACTCGTCCTTGAAGATCATACACGAATACGTGCTCGTGCTTGGGATCGGCCATTCATGGATAGTGAAGCCAAAGGGATTGGTTATCTTCTTCCTTGAAGATGTAACAAGCATGAGAGTGGAGGTGTATGGGAGAAGGGAGAACCTTGGGGTGGTCAGCCGAAACTAGAGAAGGGATAAGTTAATTTCAGATTGCTGAAATTAAAAGTAGATGATTGATTAGAGATATTAATAGTAGAAAAACAAAAAGGGAAAGAAGGGAGTGAGGCGGCTAATTACTCCTTTAATTGGAGTCCGTAATGAGGAGGGAAATAATTAGGAGAGAGGGAGAGAGGGGGGCCAGCCAAAGGAGGAGAGGGGAAGGTGTCCACATATAATGTATGTGCATCCAAGCATTAAATGTTGATTTGGGAATTAAATATGAATTTTAATTTTAGATTTGGAGTGATTGAGGGATTTCCTAAAATAGATTTGTTTTAATTTGGAAAGTATTTGAAATTTAAATTCATTTAAATTTAAATTAATGGATCTTCCAAATTAGAAGCTCTAAATTAGGAAAGCATTAATATGAAGATTGGAAAATAGAAGCATGGGGATTGGGTTTAACATGGTTGGCAGCTAGGGTTGACTAAGGAGAGGCCGGTGGCTAGTGAGGGACCGGTTTGGGTGATTTGGGTGGAGAAGCGGACGGTGGGGGAAATTTGGGGAAAGTGGGTCGGCGGTTGGGGTTGGGGAAGGGCTTAGCGGGTGGGTTTGGGTGGAGGGAAGACGTTTTGGCCAGAATTTGGATGTGAGAATGTGGGTTGCCGGTGATATAGGGAGGAGGAAGGGAGGATAAGAAATAGAATAGATACGAACCGCGAGCTCGGCTCTATCGGCGGCTGACAGGTATTGCTTGGCCCTCTCCTAGGGTTCTCTCTTTTCTCAAGAGCTCACAAAAAAAAAAAGGAACAAGTGCTGAAATTTTATTCATCAAACATTAACCTCATACAATAGTGAAGACCTCTATATATAGGCCTTAAAATAAAAATAGATGCAAAGACTAAAATGCCCTTTGGTCTACATCATGATGGGTACAATGGTAAAGACTAAGACACAAAATAAAATAATACATAAAATGCTTTATAAATAAAGACTCATAATCGTAGCCATTGATCTACGATTCCTCTGATGATAAACGCGCCGGAATCTCCTGCTGATGTCCGCATCACTCTCTCTATTTATATATGTAGAGAGAGAGATTGGGGAAAATTTTATCATGAATTTGATCGATTCACCACAACAACTCATCCTCAACACAACTCCTTGCGTAGGTATAATATATTACCTTTTAATTCTCTAAATTCCCATTTGTAATCCATTTGGTATAAAGAGCAAAATTCATACGCGTTTTTCTTTTTACAACAATTAAAACTTTTAAGTGACACTTGCGACTTAATGAGTAAGTCATATGCTTGCTTTTTAATACAACAAGAAATAGATTATCTTACAAATCTCTCGTATAGGTACCTCCTGCATGTGTTTCTTAGCATGATAGTTTTTGAAGACCCTTGACTGTGGTGTTACTTCTATCATGAACATATTACATGATGTGGTGTGCAAGTATAGCGCTACCCTAGATACTCTTAAGGGGGAAGATGTCAAGAGGTTACCAAAATTTTCCAATGTGAAGTGAACACTAGTGTAAAATTATATAAAAAAATAAAATACAAAAAGCACTCCAAATGTTATACATGTGTCAAAGAAATTGGAAAAAAACATAAATGGATACGAGCAGAACTTGTATGGAGCTTTGCAGCTTTCCTTCAAGCTCAAACAGAACTTTTTTTATTGCCTTTATAACTCTATGAACTATGAGTTAAAAATAGTTGGAAATGATTTAGCCATTGCCTATATTTATAGGTGAGGAAAGATTTTATGCAAAGCCCACCAGAACAAAATATAAAATATTGCAAATAAATAGTGTATATTTGAAACATGTAATGAATTCTAACTGCAAAAATTGCAATTGAATCCACAACTAAGAATCTATAAGCGAATATAATGTGAACATCAATGCTCTAAATGAAAAGAATGTGTGCATTTTTATGACAATGTATTTACGCAAACGTACCAAAAGACTTACATGTCATCAAAATGTGCACTCATTCTCCAAACAAATCAACCAGTGTACATGTGCTTTGAAGCCTTTGATAAACATACAATTGTATAAACATAAAATCCAAAAATACTATGTGGACTAAAATAAGGCAAACTAAATTGTGTCACGCTTTGAGAACCATTCGTCCGTTTCAAAAAGTAAAAAGTTATTTTGAATTAATAAAACTCTCATTCAAGCTCGAATCTACTATCATATTGTTGTATGCATGTTCTTTGGTGGGTTGACTTGATGTCATAGTTTTGAGTCTGGAAGACAATATACCTCGACAACATTGGGCGTGATGAAGATAGATGAAAACATATTTTGTACTAATAAGAAGAGAGGTGCATATAGAAGTAATATAATCATAATATATTAGAATAATAGAAGAAAAATTGAACTTTATTCATTATTGTAACTTTAAATAACAGAATAACATCAAAATAGAGCTACTGCAAGCAAAAGAGACATAAAAGAAACAAATATAGAAATGAAGCTGCCCAACCTTCAAAATTAAACATATAAATGACCTACTATAAAACATGTCCTATGATTGGTAGATATACTCTTGTGGTGCTAGTCCACTTAATGCTCTACAGTACTTTATTAAAAAGAGGTAACTCATTCAATCAGGCATAACAAGTAATTCTTATCTATTAAAGCATAAACAAAAAAATGAATGAGGCATGTAGTATAACCAATCAAATTGTTAGTAGTAATCGATGTATCAATATAACAATGCCACATATCATTGTTCTTACAACGAGTTCTAGCATGCTAATCTTACAAACATATATGTCAAACTATTACAAATACAGTATCAATCAAATATTTACACTTGCAATTACGTTAGGTACCATCATACCTCAGTATGACTTATTAGTCATTTATTGTGTTCAATTCATATTTGTTTACACATACATATTGATATATTCATAGATATCTATATTTAGTTTTGTCAAACACCTTGCACCAGGAAAGTAAACACCACCTCAGAGAAATACAATAATTTTTTATAGTATCATCACTCTTTGGGCTCGTTGATCCAGCTAGCTATTATCCAACATGGTTCTACTGACCTATATAAAAGCATACAGTGCCTATACTTTTACAAGTAAGATTCCACATGTATCATATAGTCAATATGACAATTTCAAATTGCATAACTAATATGATTTACATTAGGAGTATCATTTATTACACTTAATAGAATTTATATGTATGAATTAAATTATCGACATTAAGAAACTTATTAAATGGATAGTAGCTCATCCATCAATAAATCAAGATGAAATTGCATCTAATGCATGATACTTCCATTATGGACAATAAGTTAAATCTATGAAAATACGTAATAACAAATAAGATTGAAAGCAGGTTTGATAATGCTCCTAACAAGAAATAATACATTTATCTCTTTAAAAATAACAACTACTATAATTAATATGAAAATTCATCTTCAATTGAGGTTCCACTAATATGCACCAAGTGAAAACTAAATCAAATGCCCTACATAACAAATTTTGAAATTATTATTATGACTATAAGCATGAATCAAACTTTTAATAACAAAAGACCTAATTTGCCCAACATGACTGTGTTTATGCTGTAAGTAAGGCATTGAAAGTCATTAGGTAAACCTAAATAGAATATTTTTCTAAAAGTTACTCTAATCTAAGTCACCGAACTATGCCATAAAAACTTAAAAAAAAAATCATCTCTCCAACTTTATCATTTTAAAATAAGAAAAGGTTTCTTGAAATCAAAGAAAATGTCATAAACTAAATTAATAAAAGTATTGATCAAGAAGATAACTTGGTTTAAAAAATTTAAAGCTAATAAATATGCTTTCATCGCATAGTTGAAGGCGAAGAAGAAGAGAAGGAATTAGGATTTATGAAGGAGAGTTTTTTTTTTTTTTCTTATGTCGGCGTTAGATCAAAGGACGAAGGCTAAGAACTTTCTCTGATGGTTATTACGAGGGAGAAGAGATGAAGAGTGATGAGAAAGGAGAGATTCAACTGCTATTGTAAAAGAGAAGTGAAATATAGATGCCCTAGGTTTCCTTTGCCATAGATAAATGTGTGTGAAATAGGAGTTGTAGATGGGAAAATCAAGCAGAAATCATGGTTGCAACTAGTTTAGCAGTGCTAAGCAAGATTGCATGAAGGGGTTGGTCAACAGCATGCACAAGAGGGGGTCAATCCAATTCATCACGTGAAAGGAAGGGTTTATCGCATTTAAGATAGATACCTATACCAAGGCTTCATTATGGCATTACATGCTATTCCCCTTAAAAAAAATTGGTCCCCAAATTTGTACCTTCTAGAATAGTTGTAGGTACTTTGCGGTCATCTTTTCATCAATATCCCATGATGATTCACATCTTGACTGCTTTTTGCTAAAATACTGATAATAGGAATAGATCTAGACGAAGGTGTCAAATTTCATGTTCTTTTTTGGTATCTCTTCGTAACTCCTATTTTCTTGAATCAATAGTGGCTCGAATTGATTAATTGATTAAATTGAGGACGCATCTCTATGTATACCCCCATCGATCTCATGGACTTATCTCTATGTTTTCTCTCAAATCTTATGCTAGTAAGGGTGTATCGTGTGTCCTATGTCCCGGTGGGTTTGGCATAAAATGGCACCAATAAATTGTAGTTATGACCAAACGCTCTTGATTGGGTGGTTTTACAGCGAAATGATTATTAAATTATGACCATGATCAAAACCCGAAATTTCCCTAATGGCTCCTTCCCTTGAGTGATAAATCATAAAGCGCACTTGATAGGACACCCTCTGTTTGCTCAAAATGATATAAAAGTTTTCCTTTAAGCAAACATGGCATCTTAATCCCAAGTTTATAAGGCTCTTTAACCTAGACTAAATGAACTAAAATCTACAACAAATGGGAGCAATGGAACAATGATATCTTAATTGGGTTCATCATCATTACTCCCACCATTCACTCTAAAATAATGATGATATATTTTTTCCCTTTAAAATCAAAATTGTTATTATAACTAAGCATTTAGTGTTTATTGACTAGTCTTACTCAAAAGTTTTTCTGTGACCTGAAGGGATAGTTAACCATTAAAACTTGCATTTATGGGAAACCTCAAACTAAGTCATAGAATCCTCGCAAAATTTAGGTGACATATCAAAGTAATATCTTATATGGTATTAAAATATGCTCTTTGAAAATTTGACCAGTAATGACTTCCACCTAAGCTTCTAGCAAAAATATTCAAATCCCAAAATTATTTTGGAAGGTCTTAACTAAATAGAGTAGTTTGTTAGTTTTGATATTCTCAACTGGCAATTTATGATGGAAAAACTTCATTCCAGAAATAGTTGATGCCAGGCATATAGATTTAACACTTGTTGAGATCTGATTGTATGTAGCTTCTTTGATGTGGGCGCATTTATTTAGATTCTATACTTGTTTTAAATTTTACTTTGCTCCACCATATAGTCAAGCGAGGGTCAATTGCATTTGTGTGACGCAGTTGCGACTTTTGCACCTTTCAGGGTGCTTGGTGCTCGAAAGTATGAGCTTCAAGTATGATTGTTGGAAAATTCTTGAGGTCAAAAGTCCTCGACGAGATACTTTATAGGCTAGTAGTAGTTGTAGTAGTAGAGATAATATCATTATTGAGAGAAGAATCAAAACTGCCCCTTGACTCTTATGAAAGATCAAAATAGTCCGCTCCCAATTATATTAAAGGATCATTTTTCTCTCTCATCTCCTTAAAAGAGGAATCAAAATTGTCCCATCATGATATTATTTTGATTCTTTTTTAAAAACTTGAGGGATCAAAATGGTATTTTAATATAGTTGGGGACCATTTTGGTCCTTCATAAAAAGTCAAGGGACCATTTTGATCCTTTTATCTATCACTGTTATTTTCTTCTACCTTTTTATCCTTGTCATCATCATTATAGATTTTTGCTTGTCATTTTCAATGTAATTATTTTTTTCTTTAATGCAGATGGATGGGGCGAAGAGCAAATAAGGGAAAAAGAAGCCACTTCTTCGATTAAAGTGTGAACTGGAAAATTGTCTACACGTTATGCTGAAGTACCTTTGGGGGCATATAAATTTGGACTTTTCTCGATATATAAAGTCTTCTCATGCTTTGGCAGATTGAACAGGCGGTCCACACTACGACAACTTTTGGTTTCTGGGGAGATGCCATTTGAGTTCACCTATATTGTCTGTTGATGTAGAGATTGTTCCACTCGATGAAATAGGCAATGGAAAATTTCTGGAAGTGTATGGAGTGGGAACCACAAAACATTTTCATTCATTATTTTTCATGGGAAAATATTAGGATTTGGGATATAGGCATAACGAGGGTAATTTCATCCAAAAGTAAATTTCAGACTTATTCTCCAAATAAATGATCAACTGGGATATTTGTGTGATCTATGTGAATCATCTTCAATTTCTTGCTAGTATAATAATCATCATATTGCTTGCATTAAAAAATCTTAATTATAATTGTCCTGCATCATCTACAATGTCAATTAATGAACGGGGAATTTTCCTTTCATCCAGCAAGAAGTTTAATCTTGGTTTAGATTTTCATACTCTCGCTTCTTCTGTACCTTTCTACAGTAGCATCCACTAAAGAACATGCTCTATATGCAGTATCGGAAACTGAGGAAACTACAGCGGAAATCCTACACTCACTACTTCTATGAAGCAACTGTGGGTGCTGGCCTTCCAATAATCAGCACTTTGCAGGGACTTCTAGAAACTGGCGACAAAATTTTGCAGATCGAGGGCATTTTCAGGTTAGTTGCTTTGTTAAAATGAGTTTTTGTGCTAGTAAGAATTCCTCTTAGTTTGTCCATGTAAAAAAACACCAAGCAGAAATCCTAGTCAGGGCAAAATCTTGGCACAGTGCGTTTTTTTTAAAGCAGTATTATCTTATTTTTCTTTTTCTTTTTTTTTTTTTTAATTTTATGTTGTTATAGTGGGACTTTGAGTTACATCTTCAACAACTTTAAGGGGACAAGAACTTTTAGTGACGTGGTGAGTGAAGCTAAAAAGGCTGGATATACGGAGCCTGACCCAAGGGATGATCTATCAGGAAGTGATGTTGCCAGAAAGGTAAAATACATAAAAATATATTATTTGTATGTCTGGTCTGTTCCTCATCATTTTGATAGCACACCTTCCATCTTTTGATTTTTGGCTGAAGCGCTGTGATTGCAGGTTATAATTCTAGCTAGAGAATCGAATTTAAAGCTGGAGCTTTCTGATATTCCTGTTCAGAGCCTTGTACCAGAACAATTAAGGGTAAGATAAAAAATATTGCTTCATGGTGTTAACTGGGACACGCAATATTTCTGAACATTTCTGCCAAGTTGCAGGCTTGTTCATCTGCTGAAGAATTCTTGCAAAAACTACCAAATTTTGATGATGACTTTTCAAAGGAACAAAATGATGCAGAGGCTAAAGGAGAAGTGAGTTCTATTTCAAATAATTCTTGTCCTCTGCCAACTTAACCAAGTTGAGCATAGAGCTGTTTAAAAAATTGAAATTTGAAGCATGCTCTGATTTTATTTTAGTCAATTTTGAGTTTGCCCAAACTTGCTTGAATATGGATCAAATCAAATAAAAAAAAAATGGAATTCATATAAAATGTATGGTGCAGCAATCAAGAAAACTTGACTGGAAATGATATCAATTTTGAATTGAGTTTGAATAGAGCAAGAATTAATGGTTTCTATTTCGAATCAGTCAAATTCGGACAAACTTGACTTTGTATCATCTCTCGTTACACATAAGTGGCAATCAAGAAAAAACTAACTTGTTCCTGTTTATTTGTAGGTATTGAGATATGTCGGAGTCGTGGATGTTGTTAATAACAAAGGTGTTGTGGAGCTCAGGAGATACAAGAAAGAGCACCCTTTTGCACAGCTCTGTGGATCAGATAACATCATAGCCTTCACCACTCAGAGGTATAAAGATCAGCCATTGATCATCCGTGGCCCTGGAGCTGGAGCTGAGGTCACAGCTGGTGGTGTTTTCAGTGACATCTTGAGGTTGGCATCTTATCTTGGCGCACCATCTTGATTTATATTGTCTAACATGCAAGTAATTCATTCAGTTTTTGGTCTATGGATTGCCATTTTCAGTAACAATCATTTGTGATGGTAGAACATGTTAATTAGTAGCAGATATCTATTCTCTGTAGTATTTTGGTGAAGAATATAACTGCTGTATGATTAAACCTTAACTGTTCAATCAATGATTTTGTTTCATGGCAACATTGTTCGCCCATTTGAAAGATAAAGAGTAAAGTTTGAAGGCATTAGAACGATGTGATATTTGATGTCACCTTAAACAAATTATCTCTAGTTTGCTCGGAGCAAAGGTACCTCCGTTTGATCGATGGTTGGGGACGCTCTTCTACTATGATCTTTGGCTTATAAACCTTAGATATTTAGAGATGTATTTGTTTAAGATTGAGGTTGCAGCTTACTGTCAAGTGATTGGTAATAGAAAAACAAAGAGAGATTTATCTCATTTCATGTATGAACTGTAACGACTCACGATATCTCTTATTAGTATCGTAGAGTATCATAGAATTAAACATAACATTAATAATTTTTAATATCGAATACTTTGCATCAATTTATATAATCCAACCAATGAACAATACATTTTTTGAACAAACTAAATGGAAGCATTTAAATAATTCCAATTATATCACACAAATACATATAGGTCCACTAAGAAAATTAAAATACATTATTACAATTTTACATGTGGCAAAAGTTTCTAGTTGTTCATGTTTGGTTCATTTAAATTAATAAGTGTTCATGTTCGGTTCATGATCAGTTCATGTTTATATAAAAAAATTAAATGCGTTCGTTAACATAGTGCTCAAAAATATTTGCAAAAGAGCTTGTTCACAAACATATTAAATGAATTTTTTTTAACTATCAAACAAATACGTTCATGAGTCCACATATCTATGAACAAACATATTTAGAGGTAACCCGCATACTGTTATCTTATTTGGGAATTGTCTATGTAACAAAGTCAATGATTATTTATATTTATTAATTTTATAGTCATATATTAATTATTTTTATCTAGCTTATTTACGAGTTCAAAATCGAACACGAATCAAACTTTTATCGAGCTTCTTATCTAATGTCGAGCTTGTTCACGAACTTCAAATGATGTTGTTCGCGAACATAAATGAGCCGAACGCATTAGTGTTCAAGTTTGTTTATTTAAGAATCGAGTATTTACAATATTGTTCAAGTTTGTTTGTTTAGCTAATTAAACGATCACAAACGAGCTTTAACCGAACCGACTGACAACGAGTAGCTCGCGAATCTTACTGAACGTTTGCAAAGTTCGCTTGCAGCCCTAGGGACGTTAACCCACTCTTCTACTATGAACCGAATCCCAGACCTTTGGCTTATAAACCTCACCCTAGATATTTAGAGATGTATCCAAGTGTTTAAGATTGAGGTAAACTGGAGCTTACTGTCAAGTGATTGGTAATTGAAAAACAAAGAGAGATTTATCTCATTTCATGTATGAACTGTAACGACTCACGATATCGCTTATTAGTATCGTAGAGTATCATAGAATTAAACATAACATTAATAATTTTTAATATCTAATACTTAGCATCAATTTATATAATCCAACCACTGAACAATACTTTTTTTGAACAAACTCAATGGAAGCATTTAAATAATTCCAATTATATCACACAAATACATATAGGTCCACTAAGAAAAATAAAATACATTATTACAATTTTACAGGTTACATGCCTCGTGTTCAGAAGATATCACAAACATTGCTAAATAGAAAACTTAAATATTTCATAACTTGTCTAATCAGTTTCAATTTTTACTTGTCTTTTTTTTTTTTTTTTTTCCCCAATTTCCTTGTAACAGTCAGTATAAAAATTGATGAGTTATGAGGCTTATAAAGTTATGCAATTTATATAAAAAAATTAAATGCAAGATTAGAGTCATTACTTTCAATGTGATTCGGAGTGACAAAGTGTTCAGAGAGACTTGAACAGGTGCAACTAATGCGTTCGGCTCATTTATGAAGAGTTCGCCTTGATCTACATGTACATCATTTGAAGTTCGTGAACAAGCTCGACATTAGATAAGAAGCTCGATAAAAGTTTGATTCGTGTTCGGGCCATCCATTTGAACTCCTTGTAAATCGGAAGGTTTCTAGAAATAACTCCGAAATAATTAAGCCAGATATATGACTATAAAAAGAACTTAATAAATATAAACGTTCTAATAAACATTGACTTTCCAGTTATAGGCATATACCAGACAACGCCTTAATTGTGTCATTCTCATAAAACAAAGTATGTAGATTGGCCATTCACCCTAGATGGGCATGTCCCTCCGTTATGAACGTATTTGTTTGATGGTATCCGTTTCGTCGTCAAAAAAATTCGATGATATATTTCTCCAAAATTTACTGTTTGTGAACAAGCTCGACGCTAAGCACTAAACGAACGCTGAAAATCAGCATCTCGAACTGAAAATCATGAACCGACGGTCATTTCATGAACACTTATTAATTGGCTAAATGAAGAATCCAAACATGAATTTCACAAGCATGGCCATAAAGCTCGAACTTCACTCCACTTCACTCATTTCTTCCATAGCAGAACTCATTCTGCTTCATGAACTTTTCCTCCACTCCACTAAAAACGGATCCCAAAAAATTCTTCTCAAAAGAAACTGTTACTGAACTCTCACAGCCACCGGTGTTCCCAAATCGACGCTCTGACAGAAATTGTTCCAAGTCACAAAATCTGCAGTACAGTTCTTTATTTCACTAGACTACAACACACTTACATTCTGCGAATTTCTTGCTGCACTCTGCCGAACTCTTGCAAAGTGCAAACTATCTGAAGAAAATTTGCTTTCATTTACTCTGCCCTGCTTTGCACGTTAAGCCACTCCCTTCCTTCCTACATAGCCTACAGCAACCGAATTCCCATACCTCTTATCCCACAAGAAGAGTGGTCCCACACTATATAACTACTCTCACCCTTCAGGCCTTCACATCCATTGCAAGCAACTATTCAGAGAATAGAAGAATAGGAAATAGTTAATTGTATTTAGCCTATTACTTGATATAAATGCTAATTCTTATTTAAAAGTAATTAATTGTTACTTTTAATCTATCATTTAAATTATAAAAGTAATATAACTTTTTAGATTTTTTTTTATATTAAAAAAAATGAAATTATATAATTTTACCTCAAACTCATGATAGGCAGATAGAGACTAAAAATCTTGTTAAGAAATGATCCTATCATCTCATTATATCGAAATGAAAAAAGTTTCTAGTTGTCAATATATGCTGGCAAAATTTGAATCCTAAAGGGGAATACATAACTACGAGGGGAGAAAAGGAGACTTGAATTCATCGCCTGCGATCAAAGCTTGGTTTTTGAAGAATCAAGCCTAGAACTAGCACTCAAACATGAAGAACGCTAAATGTAGACGGGAATGAGGGTAAGGACATTAAATGAAACAGAGAAATTGAAAGACGAAAGTTGCAAGACAAAACACATGTGGCTAAAGTTTGTAATATTAATGAAGAAATCAGATTAAAGTTTGGTCAATACTAAAACTAAAATTGGATTAGATATTCGAACCCTAATCCGACTCATGTGCTAATCGGGTTGACCCGAACTCAAAATTTTTTAGGTCGGGTATGGGTCAGATTTTTTAGTCGTGTCAAATATTGACAACCCTACAACATACAACTAGGTTTTTGATGTTTAACCTAAGCAACTTGATGCTTCTCACATTTTGTCATATATTCCACCACTTCTCTTTTAATTCTAAGCTACCAAAATAATGCTTTTAAATTTTTATACATCTTTGTACTTCCTAGATGGATGGAATAACTTGAGTTATGACCTTCATATAAAATATCATAATCAAGTTTGATTCTTTTGGTATCCATTGATGCACATTACTTATGATTCTTCCTTGATCATCTACGTTGAGGTCCTTTCTTTTTCCTGATTGCCACTATTCAATATTCTTCTAATATTTAGCATTGATCTTTTGAGATTCACTGATTCTTTTTTTCGAAGAAGGATAATTATTCATCTGATTTATGCTACTTGAATCATAATTATTCTATATTCTGACCTCTATTTGTAATGTTTCCATATCTTTAACTAACCCTTCCCCTAAAGTCAATATATATAAGTTACCTTTTTTATTTTTTACTTAATGCATCTGTCACAATATTAATCTTGCCTATGCAATACTAAATGTCAAGATCATAATCTTTTATTAATTTTAGTCATCTTTTCTATCTTAGATTTAATTCTTTCTTAGTGAAAATATACTTTAAACTTTTATAATCTGTGAATATTTCACATTTCACACCATACAAGTAATGTATCCAAATTTTTAATGCAAACACAACTACAGCCAATTCTAAGTCATGTTTTGGATAATTCTTTTCATAAGTCTTCAATTGTCTAGAAGCATAAGCAGTTACCTTGTTATTCTACATCAATACACAACCCAACCCTTTTAGAGAAGCATCACTAAATAGTTAAAATCATGTAGTTCCAGATGGAATTGTTAATGCTGGTGCAAATGTTAAACACCACTTTAACTCCAAAAAACTCTGCTCACAATCCCTGATCTATTTAAATTTAATGTCTTTCTGAGTCAACTTAAATATAGATAAAACAATTTGTGAAAAGCCTTTTACAAATATTCTGTAATAACCTACTAATCACAAGAAACTCTGGATTTCAGTCACATTAGTTAGTCTTGGCCACTCAACCACTGCTTTAATCTTTTATGGATCTATTGATATATCTTCTCCACTAACAATGTGTCGCAATAAGGTAATTGTCTTAAGCCAAAACTCACATTTAGAATATTTAGCAAATAATTTATGTTGTCTTAATAATCCCAGAATAATTTTCAAGTGATATGTATGCTCTTCATCATTCTTGAAATAGATCAAAATAACGTCGATAAAAATAATTACAAATTGATTTAGATAAGGCCTGAAAATTTTATTCATTAATTCAGATGAGGCCTGAAAAATAATTACAAGTTGATCTAGAAAAGACCTGGAAATTATAATGGGTTTGATAAAGCCTTTTTTTAATCAATTTAGATAAATGAATTTTTAATTCTTATAATTCCTTAATTATCATTATGTAAGATGCTTTTATAATTGGATTTATTTCAGGTTGTATATAAATTAAAAAGTCTACTTCTCTTTCAGGAGACAAATTATTACATTCCTTACAGAAAACATCTACAAAGCTTTTCGCTACAGGAATATAATTTATCTCATCATTGATTCCTTTTGTAGTTTTTAACTTTGTAAGAAAATTAATTCATCAACTCTTATACTTTTGTTCACTCGACTATAAGCAATCAAAGATGAAATTACTCCTATTTCACATTAAAAATAACATATCTCTTCTCCTGGCAAATAAAATCTAATTATTTTCTTTCAACATTAAATTATAGCAAAGTATTTGACTAATAAATTCATTCTCAAAATTATTTCAAACTCCACTAATTGAATTACTATCAATTTTAATTAAAATTCTCTACCATATATCATAATATTAACTGAATATGATGTACTAACAGTTATATAATTACGTGCTGATAATCGAATATTCAAACCAAGAGTAAAAATAATAGGTTTCATATGTAATTTTATGCAGAATATCTCAGATATAAAAGAATAAGATGTACTAGAATAAAAAAGAATTCTAACAAGTAAATCTAAAATATTGATAGTACATATTACCACTTCAGAAGATTCCTTGGCTTCTTGAGATGTTAGAGCAAAAACATGAGCTGGTGTTGATCTTACTATTTCCCTTGGGGTTTCTTCTTTTATCTTAAAAGCTGATTGATTCATTTGTGGCTTAGTACTGCTGTATTGATTTGTCCTCTGAATGTCTTTTCATTCTCTGACTTCTTGGACATTTTTCAGACAGTTTCACTTGATATGTCCTAACTCCTCATACAGATAATATTTTCTTGAATTCATTAGGCATCTACCTAGATGAGACTTCACATAATTTGCATATGCTAGTATCGCACGAAACCATGGTGGCTGCTGTTGTTGACCCTGATGAATCTTCTATCTTTTGGATTGATCACTCATGTGATCAATTGAACTATTTTTACTATTAGCCTCTCATTTCTAATTGACAATATCTATATCATGCTCCAACAGTCTAGCACTTTAAACAAGTTTAGCAAAACCCTTTATGTGAAGAGGGAATAAGAGGTTGTCTCAATAAATAACTGAGGCCCTTCAAAAATCTATAACATTTTTCATCATGAGTATTAATAAGCTGTGGAGTATATCTCGATAAAGATGTAAATTTTGATTTATATTGAATAACAGTTTTAGCTCCTTGCTTTAAATTGACAAAACTCTCTTATATTGTCTGCCTTGTTGATGGAGGAATATATCACTCCCTGAAAACTTGTTCAAATTCCTCCTAAGTAATTAGTTTTTAGCTTCACTATTGAATTTTTTAAAATGTTGACCTCTCCATCATCGTTTTGCCTCACCCTCCAACATAAAAATTGCAAGAGCTACACACTTGTACCCAGGAAATTTCATCTCATTCAAAATTTTGCAACATATTCTCTGACATTACACTAGTTGGGTGATTGGGTCAGACACTACTAGTACATTGTTAACTTCGAGGATATTGCCTTCTACTGGTGCAATATTTTCATAACTCTTAGGTAATCTGTTTTGATGAGATAACTTACCATTAATCCTTTCATGTACCCTTTCAGCCATTATATCTACAATACATTGCATTCTGAATTATGCATTTATATAATTATACACACATATTAATATGTTACTTTTATGTGCTACTTGTAAGCAAAATTGAAAGTTAGACTTATTACTAACTTAAAAAAACAACTCTCTCCTAAGCTCTGTGATAATTCCATCAAATTCAATCTTCTTCTCTTAGATAATTAAATTTGCTTAAGCATACGTAATTAAATCACAAGGATCTTAAGTATTTATTATGATACCACTTTTGTAACACCCCACAATATCCCTTATCAGTATCCTAGAGTATCATAGAACTAAACATAACATTCATAATTTTCAACATCTAATACTTTTCATCACTTGACTACTTTTATATAATCTAACCACTGAATAGTACATTTTATGAATAAACTAAACGGAAGCATTTTAAATAATCCTAATTGCATTACACGAATACTTACAAAGCTACTAAGAAAATAAAAAAATACATTACTATAATTTGACATGTTACATACATCACCAGAAGATATCACAAACATTGTTAAACTGAAAACTTAAATATTCCATAACTTGCCTAATCAATTTCAACTTTTTCCTTGTCGGTATAAAAGCTGGTAAGCTTTGAGGCTCATAAAGTTATGCAATTTAAATAAGAAATTAAATGCAAAATTAAAGTGGATAACATAATTGAATCAACTCAAAAATATTTGCAAAATAATTTAAAATCCTATTTATGATCACCTTTTAATTCATTTGAAGTATGTACAAAATATCATAATTAGTCTTCGGAGAATTTAGCAATCATTTTCATATAGTTAATTTTCATAATAATGTTCAATGGAGTCCAAGTAAATTTGGCATTATCGTCATTGAACTATATAGAGGTCTCTTTATCCTCTTTAAGATTTTCTTTTGCTTCACTTGCTATGACAGTATTATATCTGGGGTCTCTTTTGCCCCACCTATAATGCTTGTGTCATATCATTTCATAGCCAACATTTCCTAATTTGATCTTAAACATTCATAATTAATACTTGCTTAATATTATTTCATGCTTTCATAAAAAATTATCTTTTATAACATTTGCATAAAAAAGAATGTGTATGCAATATGTAATGAATTGAACTTTTTTTTCCAAAATATTATCAACTATGAAAAGTTTTAAATAATCATACTTTATCTTATTTCAAATACCAATTATTCATATGGATATGTTGTTACTTGTATATGAATAATTGGATGTATACTCATATTCACTAGTTTGAATCATCTTAATGCATTTATCCCTTCAATTGAGTCAAGTAATATTGTAAGTATCTAGAAATAATTATATTTGTTTTTTGAAATTTAGAGTTGCATATCTTACATATTTGACGAGATGTCTCCTCAAATCCTCCATCTCGTACTCTTCTTAGTTTGTATATTACCTCGTAACATCCCTTCCGCATATACTTGATGAATCCTCATATTCTTCTTCCCTCGATTTCCTTCTTCTCCCTTCTCTTCTTCCATTGAATTGGTCACACTTCACTCACAGCTGCAGAACCCATTCTGCTTCTTACAACTAAGAAACAATTCTTCTCAATGTTATTGACCTCTCACAGCCGCATTCTCTCAAAAAAAAAAAAAAGTCTCACACGGCTACAGTTCTTCACTCGACTACAGCACACTCACACCCTACGAATTTCTTATTGCACTGTGCCGAACTTCTCTTAGGGTATCTCCAACCAAAAATCTCATTTTTCACTCCAAAATATCGTGAAACTAAAAAATGTCGTGATTCATCTCCAATCAAACTCCATTTTGCCCTGTAACGATCGTTCTCTTCTTTCGCGTGTTTCTTCGGCAAGTTCGATAGAGACCAAAAAATGGCGAAGTCTGCCATGAAATAGTGTAAGAATTGCCGCTTGATTGGAACTACGGAAGAACGGCAAACAGTTATTTGCCGTTCCATTGGAGATGCTCTTATAAACTCTCTCTAAAATCTGATCTCATTTACTCTACTTTAACCCACTACCTTCCTTCCTGCATCGCCTACCGCAACCGAATTCTCAGACCTCTTATTCCAATCCTCCCGTGAAAATCCATTAGAAGAGTGGACCCACACTGTATAATTGCTCTCACCCTTCACATCCATTGCATTGCAAGCAACTGTTCAGAGAATAGAAGAAAAGGAAATATTTAATTGTGTTTAACCTATTTACTTAATATAAATGCTAATTCTTATTTAATAGTAATTAACTGTTACTTTTAATTTATTATTTAAATTAGAAAAGTAATATAACTTTTTAGACTTTTCCATATAAAAAACATAAAATTCTATAATTTTGCCTCAACTTTTTGGATATTACATTAACTGTCCTAAGCATTGTAAGAGAAAATATTTATAGAATGGTACGATATTAAACACCTAATAATTACATAATAAGCACTAATTAGTTATAAGCTATAAAGACATAATAATCCATTAACTCAAATTTAAATACCATCACAATCATTTTCTTAATAGATTGATGAAAAAAATGTGAGATTTAGGTTTCGTTTCAGACAATTTTCTTATTGTTTTATTTTTCGGATTGCAACCACAATTATATTTGACCATTATTTTTGTTATTCAAATAGAACATGGATCAAAGTTGACAAATATGAGAAATTATTCTGTATGGAGTATGGACGGGAGAATTGTTCAGACTGTGAGTGTATACTGATTTGATACACATTATATACAAATATGTACGTAATGTATGCACTCACATGTCTGAACGGTTCTTCCCGTCTGGACTCCACACATAATAATTTCTCGACAAGTAGTACTCAACTACAATCAAGATCGAATTGATGCAAATTATGATCAGATTTGCATTAGTTCGAGATAAGCTCGAATGGTTTTGAGTTGAGATCGAATATGCTGGAGATCAGATATTTTATAGCCCAATATGGATCAAATTGATCAAAAAAATCCAAGCAAGTGTCAAAAATAAAAGGGCCGATGGCTAACTGTACAAGAATAAGCCAAAATCGCCTCAACGATCACATCCCTAACCATCGAATCTCTTCAAGAATAACTCTTTAAGAGCAACATCTGTCGGATCACAACCAATTTTTGAAAAGTAAAAACTTGATAAAGAATTAAGCACTATTTGGTAAACTTATGGTTATGCTATAATTTTGTTGTGCCATATGAATTGTATTAAGGTTTCGTTTGAGACAATTTTTTTATTATTTATAAAATAATTTTTTATTAAGAAAATTTTTAGTTCAAAAAATTTTTGTACTACATAATTTTTAGAATATAATAAAAAATTTATCCCAATTTGAAGCCTAAATTATCAAAGTATTTGACATTTGCCCAATTTTGATTGAATTCCAATTAAACTATGCAAGAGTGAAGCTTTACTTATTGTCATTATCCTATTCACCCCCCAGTCCGCCGCCAACCACTCATTACCTCACTGCATATGTCAATAATCGCCGACACCACCTGCCCATCACTACAAACGGTAATGACCATGACCACCAACCGCCCACAATTATCACTATCGATGGTCTGCCATTGGTCGTTGCCGCCGTAAGTTGGCCCCTCGCCAACTGCATGTTTTAGGTGGTCGCCGCCTCCATTATCATTCTTGTTGCTAACCACCGTAGTCATTGTTGTTCACCACCTCCATTGTCCTATCCCTTAACCGCCTCGACAACTGACAGCTTACTACCTATGATCACTTTCACTAGAGATGTAAACGAGTTGAGTTGAGTTGAGCATATGCCTAATTGAGATAACCTTGTTTAGTTCGTAGTGAGCTCGAGCTCGACATGTTAAAAAATTTATAAGCTCAAGTTCGACTCGATTGCTCGAGCTTGTTTGAAAAACTGGAGCATGACTCAATTTTTTAACCCAATTTTTTAATTTTAAATTTAAAAAAATCAATTTTTAGAAATTTTATTTTTAAATAGAATTAATTAAAAATATATATAATATTATATTAATTTAAATTAAATTTTAAATATATTTTAATTTAATTGACCTTGTCAATGAAATTTCGAGCCCAGACTGAGCTCGAGCTTGAATTCATTTAATATAATAGCTCAAGTATTAGGTTCGTCAATATTTTGTCAACGGGTTGGGTTCAGATCCAACTCGAGTTGATCCGGGCATAAATGGATTGACCCGAACTCAACCCAACCCGGTTTTACAAATGGGTCAATATTTTGAACCTGGACCTGAACCGCGCAGGTTATAGGTTGATCCGACTCAACCCCGCGAACATGGAATAGGGTTACGGGTTACGGCTTATGGTTTTGTCGTGTCCAGTGCAAGCCTACGGGATGTGTCTAACCTAGGCATAGCCGTCGGTGTGCATCCAACGCGAGCCTGCAGAGTGCGAGTGTCAAGCTTCGAAGCAAGACTTCAAGTGCGAGCGTGTGCGGCAGGAACGCCGGAGCTAGCCTTTGGCAGCAGCGCGACAGGCAGCGATAGTTAACGACAGCAGCGCGGGCGTTAGACTTACGGGCTTTACGCTTACAGCAAACAGCTGCAAGAACGCCGTTACCGGCGTTACGCAGCTTACAATTAGAGAAGGGCTGAGGTGAGCGGGTCAAATAAGGGTTGCCGGGTTGACCCGAGCCCGACTCGAATTATAAAGGGATTCAAAAATATGACTCAAATCTGACCCGTTTCTTCGTTTGGTCAACCTGAACCCAGTTTTTTCGAGTCGGGTTTGGGTCGGATTTTTGGGTCATGTCAAATATTAGACTTTTTTTTCGATGTGGACACCGGACGTAGCTCTACATCCAAACATCAATTAAATGACGCCATGTAGCCCGAGGATCTGACTTGATGAAAATGCAAAATTTAGCACGTTTTTTGCCAATTATTGCGCGGCCCGACGACCCGACCTGGATCGGACACTAAAATTTAAAAGAAACCTGCACGTCACTATCAAAAATTCAAAATCGAGGCTTTTTCAGTTTCTCTAGTGTTATTCATCATCCTCATAAGCTTTTTTTGTTCGCTGATCAATTTCTTTGCAGAAGTCATGCCTAAGGTCAGTATTTTGTTGCGATGATAGAAGTACCTTTAGAGTCATAATTGTGGGATCTATTTTCCTGTAAAAAAAATTCCTGTAAAAAATTATGTAAATGAAATGTTTAGGTTTGGGGTTTGGTTTAGAACTTTTAATGCGTGGTGTAAAAACATTTTCTCGCATATTATATTAGAAAATGTATGTTGAAAATATGATTATTAAGTGCAGTATCGTTGTGTACTGCTGCTCGGCACAGTTATTTAGAGGTTACAAATATTGTTAAACATTCTAACATATGCGTATTATGGATTATATGTGGTTTTTATAATATAAAATAAATGTTATATCGATGAACTTCATGTATCGATGCTCGGTACCTCTTGGTATCAAAACTCGATACAGCTTGGACTGCTCAGTACCTCTCAATACCTCTCGGTACTAAGCGGATGCGGTAGGTATCATGCTCAGTACCATGATAGATCAATACCTTTAGGTTACCAAGTTCGAAACTTGTCTCTAACCAAACTCGGTATCGGTTGGTATTACTCGGTACCGCTAGGTACAATGCTCGGTACCACGCTCAGTACCATGATTGATTGGTACATGTAGGTTACAAAGTTCGGAACTTGATGGTATCCAAACTATCATGTCGATTGCTCGGTATTGTTTGGTATTGTTCGGTATCATGCTCAATACCATGATAGCTTGGTACCTTTAGGTTTCAAAGTTTAAAACTTGTCGGTACCTAAAGTCAGTACCGCTCGCTTGGTATCGCTGCTCGATACCGACTGTCTAACTCTTCCCTAACTTTGTCAACGTATGGTCGTTCTTAATTTTGTAGGGATATTCTATAAAGATTCATTTCTGATGCAAAACTTCAACTTTTAAAGAAGTTTGTAATTATTTGATTACTACATTCAGCTAACAATTCATTGATAGACTCAGGCAGCTTCATATTAATCAGCTCCTAGTATTGTCTCCATTTCGTCAGAATGTTCCCCTGGTGCATATACTGCTGACCAAGTGGGAGATCCGGAAGGAGTGTTTTGTTATCAAAGGACAGAGGCTACAATTCACTTCAGATGAGGTTACTCCTATGCTTGGACTGCCCAACAAAGTTGTTAATTTGTACCGAGAAGTGCTAGAATAAGTGGGAAAATAGCAAATGACGCCAGGCATGAGATTGAACGTCTGGATTTTTTTACTATGCTAGAAAGATCTTGTGAAGGGATTCATAATTTACTTACTATCAAATATTTTCTTTCCTATGGTGAACTTCTGGACGCCTGCTACAATCCTTAATGTTAATGAGAATGTAGATGAATTTTTAACTTCTAATTGACTAACATCCATTAGGGAATTCCTTGTGATGGAATTCAATGGCATTGCCATGAAGCATTCCAAAGGCAGCCCACCGTGTTATATTAATGGATTTGTAATCATTGTAATTGTGAGTCAATAACCCATCTAGATTAATTTTGTTACTATAAAATCTCATTCAATTTAGTTGGCTAACATCTTTTGCTCAATATTTGAATATTTGGTTTTTAAAGAACACAAGACACTATGCACCAGTGGACGACCTGTCCCAACCTTGTTTGGTTTCTGGTATGTTTGTGAAACATGCCTAGCTCACTGGATCCCCGACAGTATACTGTTCTGTAATAGGAGTATTTTGATTTGCAGGTTTCACTTTTTTTTGCTTTTCCTCTTTTCTCAGTGACCCTTCAATCTTACATTAGAGATGTCCTTAGACAAACACTTCAATGGGCCTTTCAATTTTTTATGCCCACCCCCAGCTATATTGCCAACAAACTTGTGATTCTTTTTCTTCCTTTTCGGGATGAAGTCTATGTCAGTCATTGCAGCCAACATATATTATTCTGCATTATCATTCCCCTGTGCTTGTGTGCTAATTTGATATGCAAATATGCTAATATAATTTATGAATATTATACCACTAGATCCCTCGTGAGATGGGCAAGCATTCTTTCCCATCCTTGTCACCGTCCGCCCAACATAAATATATTTTCCCATATTTTGTATGCATCTCTATTAGAGAATCCCACATTTCCTACACCCCCACTTAATCAGATAAGTAAATGCATCAACTGTTCTTATCGAAGCATCTTTCATTGATTTAAGAACAGATTCTTTCTCATCGCTAATGGGCCTATATGATTTAAGCAAATGTTTATATTCCAGCCTAGCTAATTCGTGATGTTTCTTTCAATGTATTTTTGCACCGACCAAACTCCATCTTCAATCACTGCAAATTTAATCATAGCTGGAGACCTGATTCTGGTGTTTGATTTTTGATATTTTGATTTGGCATTTAAGTCAATGCTCTTCTTGAATCCAACTTTTGAATATACAAAGTACTTTGATTTTATTTTCCTCGAATTAGGCCGATAAGAAAATTGTTCTTTTCGAACACTAAAATCATGATTATGAGCTTAATCGTAATACATATCATATGCTTCATTCTCATAGTTATTAACACCCTGTGCACAAGACAAACATATTTAACATTCTGATACAAATGTGATAGTGCAAAAAAATAATGGGTACCAAGCAGAACCTATTCAAGGTATCGATAACACCGCTTCTTGATACTCGGAATCGGTACCAAAAAGCAGTACCGAGCAATGGTACCGGGTAGTGGTCTTAATACCATGATCGGTACTGCTTCTTGGTACCAGGATCGGTGTCGTGAAGCGGTACTACTCGGTTTCGATAAGGGGTACCGAGAAGTGGTACTGCTTGGTACTGTCAAGGGGTAGCGAGAAGCGGTTCCCAAAAGCTTCACACATAAGTAGATAGAGCAGCATAGAAGAGGTACACACATAATTACATTCTCAAATGATAAATTCTAAAATCTCTTCAGAGTTAAGAACTTATCGATAATATTCTAGACTGATCTCCCGTACATCGATGCAGTGAGTCTTCTTGAACATTTTGGATATCTTCCATCTCCTCGTCATCTTCGACGTCATCCAAAGATAATTCCATTTTTATATCGTCTCTCTTTGTTCTTTATCACCTCTCTTTTGTGGTGAAATCATGTCTCATGTGTCAAAAATAGTCCGCCAATGTCAAAAATAGTCTAATTCGGGTCAGGTCATCGGGTCGCACGGTAATTAAAAAAACACTTGCTAAATTTTGTGTTTTCATCGAGTCAGATCCTCGGGGTGCTACGTGGTGTCATTTAATTGACGTCCGAATGTAGACCTACGTCTAGTGTCCACATCGAATAAAAATTCCAAATATTGACACCCCTATCAAGTATAAACAAGAACTCGAACTTATGGCTCTATAAGCTCGACTCGTAAGTTCGTTAACAAGTTAACCTCGAGTCAGCTTATGAGCTCGGCTCGCTTACACCCCTATCTTTCACTGCCAACAACCACCGTCAAACTTTACCCTAAATATATTTTACTTCCAAAAAAAAAAAACTCTTATATTTGCTTTTCAATTCTAAACATTTCAAAAATTATATATTTACATTATATTGTAATTCAATGTATTCTGCTTCTTCTTTTTTTTTCGAAACAAACAGCCCCTTAATGACCTTAATGAATTCCAAGACTCAATAAATTACATTGCAATAACTTTTCTTCCAACCAAACAAAAAATAATAATAATAATAATAATAATCCTCATTTACTTAATACTAATAATGCTTAAAACCAAATAGCCCCTAAGAGACAATTTGGCTGTAAGTATTAAGAGTATAATATATTTTATTTACCTACATTTTAAATTTTATCTTTAATTCAAAGCATTAAAAAAACATTAAAAAAAAAAATTCAATGCATTTGTAAATGATTTACACTTCTAAAATGCATGCACTCCTTCCAACATACATGCATTTTGAAAATATCCCCTAAACAAAATTTTCAAATAAAACTAAGATATTTTATCAAAACATTATCTAACCAGCACCTTAATCTCCTTGTTGAATGTTCAGATATCATGTCCATTCATTACCGTTACACAGCTGAACACATAATTTCAGAAAACAAAACCTCTCTAACACTACTTCCCTCTGAAGGTGCAAAGAAAACCATATCAATCAACTCCACCTAACCATTGTACAGCATGGTTTCCTCCACAAAAAAAAGTTAAGAAACACAACAAAACCATCCAACTCCACCAACAAATTTGCAAACTTGCAGTGAGATTTGATATTTACCTGTTGGTACAATATCCAGCAAATCAGATAGAAGCAGCTTCAATCATATTGCAGACCAATTTCCTTCTGCTCATGAAACAAAATGCCAATTGCCAAAGGAAAAACCAATAAGTTTGGATTCAATCAAGTCGAAAATAGCTTTATTTCAGCTCTGCAACTCATGAAAGAGAACTATAACGGAGATGCTGCTCATAATAGCTTATCAAAAGCAATGGATTATTAAGCTTCAAATCCTTGTCATCCACAAGAACTTCCTGTCCATCAGACCTCAATGCCTTAAAAAGTATGGAAACATGTTGAACATTATCAGTAACAGAAGCATGGAAACGAACAGCCTTCAGTATCTTGGTAATTGTATGGGGATTCATCGAATCATCAGGCTTCTTCGCCTTGTTCCCGATCTCTTCCTCGTTTTCGTTCGAATCTCCGTCTTCATTCCCCAGCTTTTCTACTCCGATAACAACATTATGAGCTTCATCCTGATTATCCTGGACTAAATCCTGCTTGAACCTTCTCACAGAACCAGACTTCCTCTTCTTTGATCCAACAGGATGACAAAACTCAACCTTTGAGGATCCATCCTCCATGGATCCTTCTTCCTCCGCACCGAGGCCGTTAAGCTGGATTAAGATGCGCCCAGTCTCCTTATCACTCTCTTTCTTCTTCTCATTAGTTTCATGAGATCCATTTGCTTCAGCTTCTTCAATTACCTGCTTCTCTTCTCCACGCTCACTCTCAATAGGAGGACAAGCCTCTTCGTTCCTAAGAGAACGCGGTTTCCTCTTTATAATCGTATTATTGAGTCCACTGCTCTTCCTTCGTTTCTTCCGGCCTCGGGATTGTGACCTCTCCTCGAATACTTCGATGAAATCGGCGCAAGACTTGAGATTCTCGATTGGCTCCCATGTATTAGCAGTTTCCGGCCATCCGCGCCTTCAAAATTGGATTTTTTTTTGAACGATTTAGAATTAAAAATGAAAACCTAGAAAAAAAGGGGATATAAGAAGGGGGGAAGAGTACCATTTGATGAGATATTGGACTTCGCCCTTTCGCATACGCTTCTTCCGAATGTCTTCGATCTCATAGAAGCCTTCTTCGAGCTTTGCAGACTCGCCTTCTCGGATAGCTTCGTGATGATGATCTTCATCTCCATCCCTATCATCGGCGATTTCTTCATCATCTACTTCTTCTTCTTCTACTTCTTCTTCTTCTTCTTCAAAAGTTGCTTCTTCTTCCTCCAGAGTGGTTTCTTGTTCCGAAAAGACAACGGTGTCGTCGCCGACCGCCACTGGCGTCTCATCGCTGGGCGGCGGTGTCTCGGTTCTCTTGCGGCCTCCTTTCATTGCTTCGCAGGCGAAGGAAAGTAACAGTTGTGTGACGGTGTAATATTTACCCTTCAATGTCTTGTAAGTCAACCAAACGTCGCTGACTATAAAAGAATTACCTTATCTTATTAAAAAGAATGAAGGAGTATAAACTATTAATATTATCACTATAAACACATGCTAATTTATTAAATTTTGAAAAGAAACCAAGATATAATTATCATCATTAATGTTACATGGCTTGACCTAAGTACTTGAATATCATTAAAAAAAAACATATATAAATGATATATATGAGCAATATGCAAAGTATGATGCATAATATGAGCAATAATATAAGATCTAAAAAATAAATTATCTAAGTTATCATGTCAAATAATTCTTTGAGTCAAAAAAAGGATCCATTTGTGTTGCAAATAAGGCTAGGGTTTTTCCTCTCTAGTTCTCCTCTGATCTCCTCCTTCTCTCCCATGCCTCCGGCTCGGCCGGAGGCTCTCGTCATGTCAGCAAACATGGATTCGGACTTCCCTCCACTTGTTTCTTCTCCTGCGAAACTTGCTAGATTCACTCCGAAGGATTGGAACCTGGCTTTCGCTTCTCAACCTTCCGTTCCTAAAGTCCTTAATCTATCTCACTTTCCTTCGGAACCTGAGATCGTTCCTTTCTCTGAAGACAAGTTGTCAAAAGGAGGGGAAGACTGGAATTTCTGCCTTGTAGGTTACTCTATTGGTAGAAGGCCCTACTATGAGGCATTACTGGGAGCAATCAAGAAGACTTGGCAACTTAAAGGATCTGTCCAGCTCCTATCTCTCAGTGAAGGATTTTTTCTCCTCCGATTCTCCTGTGTTGAGGATTACGATATGGTATGGTCCCGTGGTGTTTGGTTCTGTTGCAAATCTATTTTTCATGTCTTATGTTTTGATGATTGACAAACAATGCTTTTCTTGGACAGCTTGTTGCTTCTAACTTTTCAGGAATCGACGATCGGACAATCAAAAAGAAGCCAAGTTCAGGAATGCGTAGGTTTAGGGTTGAGTCAGTCTGTACTTTTGTTTTTTACCTTTTGAGTCCTCTTGTAATAGTCAAAAAGACTGATACTTTGTAACCCTTCACACACACACTTGAGAGAATTAGAAATTCTGTTTTTACTCATATCGGCCAGGCCGATATCTTTGATCGGCCTGGACGATCAGCTTAAAACAGAAAGTCTAATTAAGGATTCTTGATTAAGGCAGCCAACGTTAACCGATCGTCCTGGACGATACGTGTATCGGCCAGGACGATAAGCTCAAAACAGAAAGAAGTAGCCACCATAGACAAGTATGGTATAGCATATATTTAAATTATCGGCCAGGACGATCCTCGTATCGGCCTGGACGATATTAACAAATTATGCCATAATTGTTCAGGAAATCAAGGAAGTAATTAAGGATGATTGATACGATCATATCGTCCTGGACGATCTCAGGATCGGCCCGGACGATCTAGTCAAAAACCTTAAGTTACTTCAGGACGATCAATATCGGCCAGCCCATATTCAGGGCTATTGTCAGGACGATTTTCCTCTGATTTGAACTGATCGGCCAGGACGATCGTGAGATCGGCCTGGACGATCAAGCTAATTTTCAATCATCCAATCTTGCATCCAGGGCTATGCTCTGGCCGATCTTCATTGATTTGTACTGATCGGCCAGGCCGATGTCCAGATCGGCCTGGACAATAAAGTCGGCAACTTGCAATTAATGAGCTCCTTTGAAGCTCTTCTATTTAAGAGCTCTTGTTCAACGTTTTTCAAGACCTTTGGCTGCTGCCTTGACCTGAGAAGACCTTGAGGAGAGAAAGAGAGAGAGAAGAGAGAGAGAGGATCTTGTGAGGGGGAGCTTGTGAGGGGTTTCACAAGGGTTACTTCAAGGATCTCTCTGCGTCGTCTTCGTCTAGAGTTTCTCGTCCGTGGAAGGGTCGGTAGAGGTAAGGAGTTGTGCTTTTGGTTCTGGTTCTCTGCCAGCTTCAGGAGGAAGCAAAAGGAGATAGGTTCTCTGCCTTGCCGGGGTGGCAAAAAGGAGATTCTTGTGAGGGTTTCTCCACCTAGCCGTGGGGGCTAAAGGAGAGTCACTTTTTGTTTAGTGCAATACTTGGAGGGTGCCTCCAAGGAGTGGACGTAGGTCGAGTCGACCGAACCACTATAAATCTCTGTGTTTCTTTTCTTGCTTCCGCACGTTTAATTCCGCATTATTTTCGTGGTGTGATTTGGTTTATGTAACTTTATTTCTTTGTTTTAAAGAGAAGTTTTTAAAATACCAATTCACCCCCCCTCTTGGTTAGTTTGGGACTAAGTTCATAGGGCTTAACATCCCCATCGAACTTTCAAGTGGTATCAGAGCTTGTTTCAAAAATTAAAGTTTAAAAACTTTTTGAATTTGATCCATGTCTAACTTTGGGAATCGCAACACTACGGAAGGGTATTCTATTACCCGACCTCCTCTGTTCGATAACCTACCTTTTGATTTCTGGAAAACTCGCATGTCAACTTTTTTACAATCTACTGATTATCGCATGTGGATGCTTATTCAAGAAGGTTATTCTCCACCTTCTCGTGAAATTAACGGTTTTAAAACTGAGGTTGCTTTTACCGAATGGACTTTTGATGAACGAGATTTAGCTCAATTGAATGCGAAATGTTTGAATTGCTTTTTCTGTGCTTTAAAATCTGAGGATTACATGCGTGTTTCAACTTGCAAAACTGGTAAAGAAATTTGGGATAAATTGTGCATTACTTATGAAGGCACTAATGAAGTTAAACAATCCCGTTTAAACATTCTCTTGCATGACTACGAACTTTTTCGTATGAAACCTCATGAATCAATTTCTGACATGTACACTAGGTTTACTCAGATTGCTACCTCATTGCATGCACTACGAAAAGAACTCTCGAACTATGAAAAAGTTAACAAGATTTTGAGATGCTTGCCTTCATCCTATGATGCAAAAATTACTGCAATTACTGAATATAAAGATTTAAACACCTATTCTATTGATAACTTGCTTGGCTCACTCATTGCTTACGAGCAAGGGGTGAATCAAAGAAATCTTGATGCAGGTGAGAAGAAAAAGGAGAAAACCATTGCATTGAAGGCACACAAATCGGATTCTGAATCTTCCGGGTCTGAAAGCGATGGAGTTGCCTTCATCACAAGGCAATTCAAAAGCTTTCTAAGGAAGAAACAAAAGCATCATCAAAGTTGGAGAAAAGGTAAGGATCATAAACATACTAAAGGATCTTCTGATGTTGTTTGTTTTGAATGCAGGAAACCGGGACATGTAAGAGCCGATTGTCCTACACTTCAAGATCATTCAAGCAAGGAAAAGGAAAAAGGTGAGGAAAAAGCTAAGTCTAGGAAGGAGAATAAGAAAATCCAAAGAGGCTTCTAGGCAGAATCAGGTACTGATTCTTCTGAGACTGAACCAGAGGAAGAAACTACAAACTTGTGTTTCATGGGAAAAGATCAAAGTGATCAAGAAGAGGTATGTGAACTTTCATATGATCAACTTCTTGAAGTTTCAAAAAAAATTCATGCATCATATAGAAAATTAAAGAAAACTCATGCTAGCTTGAAATTAGAACTTTTAAATCTACAAAAAGAGCATGAAATTTTGATTAAGGACCATCAAACAATTGATTCAAATCAAATGACTTTACTTGATGAATTTGATGAATTAAATAAAAATCATGGTAAGTTAGTTGAAGAGCATGATGCATTGAAAATATCACACATATCTCTTGAATCTGATTTTAAGAAGTCAAAAGAAATAGAAAAAAATTTGAGGATTGAAAATGAAATTTTAGAAAACACAAACTTGAAGATTCAAAGTGATTTAGAAGCATGTAAGAAATCTAGGATGAATTCTACTATTAATCAATTGCCAAAACCTAGAGAGAGGCATTATAACTCAAATCACTTAAGAAATCCCTTTCCTGGAGTTAGATGTTTTTCTTGTGGCATGCTAGGACATATCTCACATACTTGTACAATTCATCATAGTTCACATTGGGTATGGAGACCTAAGGTACAAGATCCACAGCATACCACACATGCATTGCATTCTTCTCTTCATAAGAAGGAACCCAAACCTGCTTGGGTTCCTAAAACTAACATTTGATAATTTTGCAGGAAGTCTCTCACAAAAGACCTCGTGAGAGTATGTGGTACCTGGACAGTGGATGCTCTCGACATATGACTGGTGATGCTAGCCAGTTTGTTGTACTAGAATCCATGACTGGAGGCAAGGTTACTCTTGGAGACAACACCACCAGGAAGGTGGTAGGAGCAGGTATAATTGGTAATTCCAAAAACCTTATGATTGAAAATGTTTTACTTGTAGATGGATTGAAGCACAACTTGCTCAGCATCAGTCAATTCTGTGACAAAGGCTTCATCATACAATTCTTCACAAATTCATGCATTGTAAGTTTAAGCAATAACACCATTTTGCAGGGAAAGAGGGTAAACAACGTCTATATGCTTGATTTAAATAGCATTGAATGTGCTGCTTCTTTTTGCTTAAAAACTGTCATTGATGATTCTTGGTTGTGGCACAGGAGGCTTTGTCATGCAAGTATGAAAACCCTTAGGAAAGTGACCCAAAAGGACCTAGTTAGAGGTGTCCCCAAACTTAAGTTTACAAAAGACCACCTTTGTGATGCCTGTCAACTAGGAAAGCAAATTCACTCCTCTTTTCACCCCATAAAGGACATTAGCACCTCTAGACCTTTAGAAGTCCTTCACATGGATTTGTTTGGACCCATTAGCATAGCAAGTTTGGGAGGGAAAGTCTATGGTTTTGTGATTGTTGATGACTACTCGAGGTTCACATGGACTAGATTTCTTTCTCATAAAAATGAGTCTTTTGAGGAGTTTAAAACTTTTTCTACTTGGATTCAGAAGAAGCTAGGATGTGAGATTTTGACCATCCATAGTGATCATGGGGGAGAGTTTGAAAATGAAAGATTTGGAGATTTTTGTGAGGAGAAGGGGATTAGCCACAATTTTTCAGCTCCTAGGACTCCTCAACAGAATGGAGTAGCTGAAAGAAAGAACCGGACCTTGGTGGAAGCCGCTAGAGCCATGCTTGCTGAGTATTCTCTTCCAAAATACTTTTGGGCTGAAGCGGTTAACACAGCTTGTTATGTGTTAAATAGGGTGAATGTTAGAGTCAAATTAGAAAAGACACCCTATGAGATCCTTAAGGGTAGAACACCTAATCTTTCCCACCTTCATGTCTTTGGTTGTAAGGTTTTCATTCACAATAATGGAAAGTCTCACTTGGGAAAATTTGATCCTAAATCTGATGAAGGAGTATTTCTAGGATATTTTAGTATTGGGAAATCTTTTAGAGTGTTTAACAAGAGAACCTTGATGGTGGAAGAGACAACCCATGTAGTTTTTGATGAGTCTGATCATAAGAAGCATGGAGTAGATGATGATGATGTTGGAGAGATTACAAGTGGAGTAGAAAAATTGGGGAAGGGGAGTGAGCACCTAAGCAATGGAGGAGTAGAAGGAGTCACCCAAGGAATAGAAACTTTTGATGAAAGAGGAGAAACTTCACACACTTTGCCTAAAGATTGGAGATACTCTACTAGTCACCCCAAGGATTTGATCTTAGGAGACCTTTCTAGTGGAGTTAAGACTAGACATGGACTTAGGAAGGAGGTGAACCACTCTGCCTTTATCTCTATGACTGAACCCACCACCATTAACCAAGCCCTCTCTGATGAGTTTTGGATGTTAGCAATGCAAGAAGAGTTGAATCAATTTGTTAGGAATGATGTTTGGGAACTTGTGGAAAGACCTAAGGGACAAAGTGTAGTTGGAACAAAGTGGGTATTTAAGAACAAAGTGAATGATTCAGGAGTGGTGGTGAGGAATAAAGCAAGATTGGTGACTAAGGGGTACAATCAAATAGAAGGGATAGACTTTGAGGAGACTTTTGCCCCTGTAGCTAGATTGGAAGCCATTAGAGTGCTATTAGCCTTTGCTTGTTATAAAGGATTTAAGCTTTTTCAAATGGATGTCAAGAGTGCCTTTTTAAATGGGGAGATAAAAGAAGATGTGTTTGTAGAACAACCTCCAGGTTTTGAGAGTTCTCAGTTTCCAAATCATGTGTTTAAATTAAAAAAGGCTTTGTATGGTTTAAAACAAGCACCTAGAGCTTGGTATGAGAGGCTTAGCACATTCTTACTAGAGAGGAAGTTTGTCAAGGGGAGCGTAGACACCACCCTTTTTCTTAAAAAAGTTGGAGATGATTTACTCATTGTTCAGATTTATGTTGATGATATACTCTTTGGATCTTCAAATAAAAATTTGTGTGATGACTTTTCTAAAACAATGAGTAGAGAGTTTGAAATGAGTTTAATGGGAGAATTGTCTTACTTCTTGGGGTTTAGCATAAAACAATTGGAAGATGGCACTTTTCTAAATCAAACAAAATACATAAAAGACATTTTGAAGAAATATGAGATGGACAAAGCCAAGCCAATTAACACTCCCATGACTTCTAGTGCTCCGTTGGATAAGGACCCAAGTGGTAAGTCTGTTGATCAGAAGAAGTATAGAGGCATGATTGGATCTTTACTTTACTTGACTGCAAGCCGACCTGACATTATGTTTAGTGTTTGTCTTTGTGCTAGGTTTCAAGCCGACCCTAAGGAATCCCACATGACTGCTATTAAAAGGATTTTTAGATACCTTTTGGGGACACAAGGATTAGGGATTTGGTACCCTAGACATAGCACTTCTTTTGAGATTATTGGTTTTTCTGACTCTGATTTTGCAGGATGCAAGGTGGATAGAAAGAGCACCTCTGGAACTTGTCAATTCATTGGACAATCCTTGGTCTCTTGGTCTAGTAGAAAGCAAAATTCTGTTGCACTTTCCACTGCTGAAGCTGAATACATTGCTCTTGGAAGTTGTGTGGCCCAAGTTCTTTGGTTGAAACAACAGGTATTGGATCTAGGAGTACATGTAAGCACCATCTCAATTTTTTGTGACAACACTAGTGCCATATGCATCTCTAAAAATCCTATCCAACATTCAAGAACTAAACACATTGACATTAGGCATCACTTTATTAGAGATCATGTGACTAAGGGAGACATTGAGTTACACCATGTGACAACTGAAAACCAACTGGCAGACATCTTTACTAAACCACTGGCCTTCGACACTTTCAGCTCTTTAAGGACCAGATTGGGTGTGATTGACATAAATGCATGAAAACTTTTTTTTTCTTTCTTGTATTCTTTCTTGTTGTCTTCTTTTTTTCTTTTCATGTACCTTAGTTTTAGATCTTCACTGATATGATATCTCTTGTCTTGTCTTTAACAATTTGTAGTTAATATGTTTTCATCCACTTAATCCCTAGATAGTATGAATATCTTGTGATTGTGTCTCTTTACCTAACTTAGTATTAGTGGCATAGTTTTCTTTTCTAATCAAAAGTCTATCTCAAAATAAAAGATTGCTTATGAAACTAAGATTCTTTCTAAAGCTTGCTTAAGCAAATCTATCTTATATTTACAATGATTAAAAGTTTTTTTGTCACCTCATGATCCCTCGTTACTCTTGTCTTCAATTATTAATTCTGCTTGTGGTAATTCTTCCCTATGTTAGAGAGAGAGCTCCTATTCTCTAATATCTGAGAAGATATATTCACAACTAAGTTTTTTAAAAGAGTCTAAAAGGGAATCTAGCTTGCAAAAATAAAAAATTTGGCCAATGATGCCAACAAAAGAAGCGCAAAGACGCCAAAAAATTGAAAAATCTATAAAAGGATGCGCAAAGCGCCACAACATTGACAAGAGGCATAAAATGAGCCCACTCAAAAGCAAGCTATTCTCTCTTTTTATATCTTTTAGAACTTAGAAGCTTGATCTCGATTATCATTCGATTGTGACAAATCTACCTCATTGTTTTATGGAGATTGTTTCCTTATGCCAAGTGGTGGGTAGATTCTTTTTCTCATATCCAATTAATTATTTGAGTTAGGTTAGTGATTTCAAAAGACGATTCTACCCTAAGACAACGTTTTTGGCTAAGGGTAAACCATGAACGGATATTCTCCTATTCTATAGATTAAATGAGATTGGTAACACATTAACTCACAAATTTTTAAAACAATCACATGGAATACTATATCATTGATATGCTAAAAAAAAATAAAAAAAAATAAAAAAAAAGGGGGGAATTTCTTTTACTATGCTTTCATGTACCCTCCTTTTTGATATGTCAAAAGGGGGAGAAGTTTATGAGGTTATTTTTTCATGGTTGTGATTAAATCCCTTTAACATGTTTTGTCATCATCAAAAAGGGGGAGATTGTTGCAAATCTATTTTTCATGTCTTATGTTTTGATGATTGACAAACACTGCTTTTCTTGGACAGCTTGTTGCTTCTAACTTTTCAGGAATCGACGATCGGACAATCAAAAAGAAGCCAAGTTCAGGAATGCGTAGGTTTAGGGTTGAGTCAGTCTGTACTTTTGTTTTTTACCTTTTGAGTCCTCTTGTAATAGTCAAAAAGACTGATACTTTGTAACCCTTCACACACACACTTGAGAGAATTAGAAATTCTGTTTTTACTCATATCGGCCAGGCCGATATCTTTGATCGGCCTGGACGATCAGCTTAAAACAGAAAGTCTAATTAAGGATTCTTGATTAAGGCAGCCAACGTTAACCGATCGTCCTGGACGATACGTGTATCGGCCAGGACGATAAGCTCAAAACAGAAAGAAGTAGCCGCCATAGACAAGTATGGTATAGCATATATTTAAATTATCGGCCAGGACGATCCTCGTATCGGCCTGGACGATATTAACAAATTATGCCATAATTGTTCAGGAAATCAAGGAAGTAATTAAGGATGATTGATACGATCATATCGTCCTGGACGATCTCAGGATCGGCCCGGACGATCTAGTCAAAAACCTTAAGTTACTTCAGGACGATCAATATCGGCCAGCCCATATTCAGGGCTATTGTCAGGACGATTTTCCTCTGATTTAAACTGATCGGCCAGGACGATCGTGAGATCGGCCTGGACGATCAAGCTAATTTTCAATCATCCAATCTTGCATCCAGGGCTATGCTCTGGCCGATCTTCATTGATTTGTACTGATCGGCCAGGCCGATGTCCAGATCGGCCTGGACAATAAAGTCGGCAACTTGCAATTAATGAGCTCCTTTGAAGCTCTTCTATTTAAGAGCTCTTGTTCAACGTTTTTCAAGACCTTTGGCTGCTGCCTTGACCTGAGAAGACCTTGAGGAGAGAAAGAGAGAGAGAAGAGAGAGAGAGGATCTTGTGAGGGGGAGCTTGTGAGGGGTTTCACAAGGGTTACTTCAAGGATCTCTCTGCGTCGTCTTCGTCTAGAGTTTCTCGTCCGTGGAAGGGTCGGTAGAGGTAAGGAGTTGTGCTTTTGGTTCTGGTTCTCTGCCAGCTTCAGGAGGAAGCAAAAGGAGATAGGTTCTCTGCCTTGCCGGGGTGGCAAAAAGGAGATTCTTGTGAGGGTTTCTCCACCTAGCCGTGGGGGCTAAAGGAGAGTCACTTTTTGTTTAGTGCAATACTTGGAGGGTGCCTCCAAGGAGTGGACGTAGGTCGAGTCGACCGAACCACTATAAATCTCTGTGTTTCTTTTCTTGCTTCCGCACGTTTAATTCCGCATTATTTTCGTGGTGTGATTTGGTTTATGTAACTTTATTTCTTTGTTTTAAAGAGAAGTTTTTAAAATACCAATTCACCCCCCCTCTTGGTTAGTTTGGGACTAAGTTCATAGGGCTTAACATCCCCATCGAACTTTCAGGTTCTTGTTGGGTCGTCCTTTTGTGTTGCAAAAATGGCACCCTAAGTTCAAGCCTAAGCGGAAAAATTTTGATTCAGTTCCCATCTGGGTAAAAATACATGACTTGCCCCTTGCATGTTGGAATTCGGAAGGGATCTCTCGGATTGCCAGCAAAATAGGTGTTCCGTTGGCTGCTGATAACTTAACAGAGCAAAAGACGAGGCTTACTTTTGCTAGAATCTGTGTTCTTGTGGACTGCAAAGCTACATATCCTGATGAAATCAAAGTGTCTCTGGATGGTGATATTGTTAGTTTAAAAGTCCAGTATGAATGGAGACCTAACCCATGCGATCACTGTAAGTCACTTATGCATATCTCTTCTCTTTGCCCTTCTAAACCAGACAATACAGAAGATGCAGGAAAAGAATTTGTTGCTCCTAAATTTCGTGGTAGGAGTTTCAGTAGGAAAGCTACCAATAGATATCCTTCCACCTCCAAGAACTTATCAAGACCTCCCTTAAATAATAATCAGAAAAATTCCCAGCTTGACGATCCTTCGGATCAGCCACCTTCCTCATCAAACAATGTTGCGACTACTTCTAAAGTCACGGGACTTCCACTTCATTATCAACCACATTCGCCTCCCCCTACGGTTCAAGTTTCTCCTAATCTGGTTACTATTCTAGTTCAAAATAAAGATCCTATTTTAACTACTCAAGCCTTACTTTCGTCTGGGATACCAAATCTTAATTCTCCTCAAGAGGAGGATGCTTATTCGTCATCCTCAGGTGCTCCGACTATACCTGGTATGATCAAGTCTAAAGAAACCTCTGTTATCTCTCCAAATAAATTTGATGTGTTAACAAAGGAGGAAGATCAAACTGTGCAAGAGGAGTCTTTTTCGGATTTGGATGTTACTGTGGGAAAAACTTCAAAACCAAATAATAATGGGAAATCCATACATAATGAATCGGTTCTACCAAGAAAAACTGTGAAGGGGAAGCAGATCAAAAAACCCCACTCTTCAAAATCAAAATGATCTTGCCTTCCATCGCAGTGTGGAACATTCGTGGATTTAACCGTCCAGATAAAGTCCTCAGCTGCAAGCGTCTTGCGGTTTCTTTTAAATTGGATATGCTTTGTATTTTAGAGAACAGAATTAATGTTAATTCTTTTCTCGACCCTTTTTTTGAGATTTCTCACTCAATTTTTCCCAATGAACGTAGTTGTCACAACTTTGCTTATTCCAATTCGGGTAGGATCTGGATTAAGTGGAACTCTAATAATATTAGCTTTAATCCTACTCATTTTTCTTCTCAGATCATTTCTGGGAATGTTTATGTGGCTTCTAATCCCCCATTCCATCTCTCTGTTATCTACGCCTCAAATAGTGCAATGGAACGTAAAGATTTATGGACCACTCTGGAGCAAATTGCTCCGGATGATAACACTCCTTGGGCTTTAATGGGGGATTACAATTGTTGTCGTTTTGCTTCAGAAAAATTAGGCGGTTCTCCTCTTTCTCAATCTGCTCTGTTCGATTTCAACAACATGATTTTCAATAACTGCTTACTGGATCTCCAATCGGTTGGTAGCAAATTTTCCTGGTTTAATCAAAGGGTTGACAATCCTATTCATATCAATTAGATAGGGTGCTTGTCAATGACAGATGGCTGAGAGAGTTTCCACATTCTTACTGCTCTCTTCAAACTCCGGCTTGCTCTGATCATACTCCGGTCATCCTTCATTCTGGTTTGGCATCACAGGTGCGCCACAGATTTCTTTTTAAAAACTATTGGACTGACATTGACAGATTCTGGTTCCTCCTTCTTAAAGTTTTTTCTGAGCAGGTTACTGGTAACCCTCTCTCCCATCTTTGTAATTCTCTCAGACATTTTAAAATTTGTATTAAGAGGGAATCTTGGTCATCTTCTAATGCGGTTAGTAAACATTTGGATTATTTACATAATACTCAAAGGGTATTGTTGGAGAATCTACATGTCGATCCTTATAATGTTGATTCCAATGCATCCTTAAAAGTCATCAATGGAAAAATTGCGAATTTTACTAAACTGCAAGCTTCTTGGGTTATTCAAAGGGCAAAAGTGAACTGGCTGAAGAACGGGGAAGACGACCTCAAATTTTTATTTGGTAAAATTAGATGTAGGAGGGGTAGTTCCAAGTCGATTGTAAATCTTCTTGCCTCCAATCCTGCATCTTCTAGAACCGAGGTGATCTCTTCCATCATTACGCACTTTCAGGATCTTTATAATCCTTCCCAAAATGTCTGCTTGAATTGGGATTCATTCCCCATTGGTATTACTGTACCTGAGACTTATGTCAATATGCTTGCTGTACAAGTTAATGATAAGGAGATTAAAAATGCTGTTTTTATGGGATCTTCTACTTCCGCCCCTGGACAAGACGGTTTAACTTCCTTTTTTACAAAGATTGCTGGCACATTGTGGGTCCTCTTGTTACTAGAGCTATTAAATCCTTTTTTTCTAAAGGGTACATGCCTTCTGGGGTGAAATCAACAGCTCTTGCTATGATTCCCAAGCATCTTAATGCAACTAATATTTCTGATTACAGGCTGATAGCTTTATGCAATGTTTTATACAAAATTATTGCTAAGGTCATTGCCTCTAGACTTAAACCCATTATGCATGTCATTATTGAGAATAATCAATCGGGTTTTGTGGATAATAGAGTTTCCACGGATAATATTCTATTAGCCAGTGACATTCTTGAAACTGCTAATAAAAGGAGGGGGGCAAATTTTTTCTGTGCAAAGCTGGATATTAGAAAGGCATTTGATACGGTTTCAAGGAAGTTTGTTCTTGAGAGAATGTCAAAAAAGGGGTTCCCAAACCTGTTTGTCAATTGGGTAAAACAGTGTATTTCTGATGTTAATTTCTCTATACTGTTGAATGGAGCTTTGGAAGGGTATTTTTCTTCATCTGCAGGTATTAGGCAAGGTTGCCCCCTTAGCCCTTATCTTTTTTGCCTGGTAATGGATGCTTTTTCAAACCTTCTGAAGGGGAGAAACTTCAAAGGTATCATGGTGGAAGGTTACAACCTAACTCATCTATTATATGCGGATGATGTTTTACTTTTTGGTGAAGCCTCATTAGATAATTGCCATAACCTTGCCAATATTCTTACTGATTTTGCTTCAGCTACGGGTCTTAACATCAATTTTGAAAAAATTTCTATAATGTTTCCCAATCATATCAGGAATCAACAAGATATATGTCACATTCTCTCTATTCACAATGTGTCTACAAAACTTACTTATCTTGGGATACCACTGTCTTTTAACAGGCTAAAAATAGAAGATTTTCTTCCTCTTATGGACTGTATAAATAAAAAACTGAATGGATGGAAAGCTAACCTTCTCTCATTTGCTGGAAGATTACAATACATTAAGTTTACTATTCAAAACTCCATTGGATACTGGATTAGGGGTTCTATTATGCCAAAAACTGTGGGCAAATTTTTTAAAAAAGTGAGTTCCAAATTCTTATTTTTTGGTGACTCAACTCTTTCTAGGAAACTTCATTTGGTATCCTGGGATACTGTTTGTCGTCCCAAGAATAAAGGGGGCCTGGGGATTCACTCTATTAATGCCATACAGTTTGCCTATAACTGTTTTGTAATCCTTAGGATGTACAATGGCACTTCTCCCCTATCTTTTTGGCTCACTAAGAAGTACTCCTCTCCTTGGCGTCCTCCACCTTCCAATGCTTCCAGATTCTGGAAGGCTATCTGTAGAACTGCTCAGGAGGCTAAATCTAGTTTCTCCTTCGTTATTACATGTAATGCTCCCATTTCTTTTATTTGGGACCACTGGTGTTATAATATGACCCTTAGGGAGTATATGGGAAATCAGGTTCCGAAAGATGATTGTCAATTGGCTTCTCTTTATCATGACAATAGATGGGATTTTCCTGAGTATTTGCCTGCTCAGCTGAGACTATTATTTCAACACTCTTCAGATATACAATTTCCTTGTCTTATCTAGAATGATAATTCTAAATCCAAATTTAAACATTACATTGAGCAGTTTTACAAAGATTTAGATTATGTCAACTGGTTTAAGCATGTCTGGCATAAAGGGAATTGTTTAAAACATAGTGTGTTTGTTTGGCTGGCACTGGTAGGTGGGCTTAAAACTGCGGATGCTCTGAATGTTAGGCACATCAAAGTGCCTAGAATTTGTAGTTTATGCCACTCGTTCCATGAAACAGTTAACCACTTATTCTTTGAATGCACCTTCGCATTTGATGTTTTAAATGCTGTACTGCCAAACTCTACTAGATTACTTCTTAGACCCACCATGCTGCATATTTTTGCCTGGGTTAATGAGACGTGCAAAGGTGATAAAAATTTGAAAAAATTTTATAAATTCATGGTGTGTTGCACAACTTACTACATTTGGAAAGAGAGAAATGCTAGGAGGTTCGGTGGCAACATGAGCAGCTCTGTTACTGTTGTTTTGGAGATTAAAAGAGTGGTATTTGAGAAGGTATTAACATGGAGAAATTCATTCTACCTGCTGGAAATGCTATGAATGTGGTTGGCTTCTATGAACACATAACTTTAATTTGTCATTGCTGGACGCTGTCTTGCCGCGTATTTGCAGCATGGGAAGCCGTCCTGGACGATGATGATACTCTGTTATGCTGCTCCCTTGGATGGCCTTTGGGCAACCAGGGATTCGTGTCTCTTGTAATTCTTCTTCAATTTCCTGAGTCCAGGACCACTTGGCTTCGGAGTTGGATCTTTTTGGCTCTGGTTATTGTTTGTATGCAAAGACTGTTTGGGATCTTTATTTCAGAAGAGATTGGCATGACTGGGATGAGAGGCTTCCAGCATAATCACACAATGTTCTATTGCGGCTGTGATTGGGGCATCTATAAAGCTTCATTCTGTTTAAATGCTGCGGTTATCTTAATGTTTTTATTTGAGTTTTTATTGGATAAGTTGGCTTTTTGTTTATGGCCAGTTACTAGTTCTTTCTGTATTAGTTTTTAATTTTTTTCTGGGCTTCTTCAAGCCGGCCAGTAATGGCTTTAGAGAATTATTTTATAAATTGTAACTTTTTCTGATTAATATAAAGGCCTAGGCCAAATTTTCCCCAAAAAAAAAAAAAAAGGATCCAAGGTAATCATAAATTGTAGACCACTATGGGTACCCAAGTCTCCACTGTTAATGGAATATGATCTTTTAATGAAAATATATATCCCTCAAAAAGGACACGGAAATCTGTAAGCTCGATAAAATCTAACAAGTCATTCATAATAAAAATATATGAAAATTTATTAAAAATTGAGAGTGGTTTGTGACCAGCACAAATATTAACTAGTGTAGGTGACTCATTAGGTGGATCGATTATGATTAGTTTAAGATATAACCAAGTCTTCTATAGGATAGTTTGTATTGCATGCTTGTCATGAAAAAAGTTTGATAGTTTTGCTCTAATATTTAAATGTATAAGTATTTTCATTATCAAAATGAATGGAATTCATGTCAAATAGCTAAAGTCTTTCTAAATCAATTTTAGATAGTCATGGGACTAATATCATACCAAACTTAAGCCTCATCCTCATAACTTCCTAATTTAGAGGCACTAAAGATTAATTGGTGACAAACAATGAAGTATTGTAAATCTAGCTAATATGATATGGTATTGGATGATGTTTAGTTATCATGTTAACTATAATGATGATAAGTGTGTACATAACATGCATATTGTTACCACTACCTATAATAAGCCTATATTTCTTAACATTATAATTAGCATAAATATGAAAGATGTCAGCTCTTCTATAATCATCATATAAAATTATCTAATTCCTTATGATGGTTAAGAAGGGTAGCATTAAGCTCAACATTCACATATGATGATTTATCCTTAACTACTTCTAAGTCAATCTCATGTACAACCATAAATTCTTTTAAGATAGCAATATGCACAACATCATGAATATGGTTGTAAATCAACTAATTTGATTTGTTTTCTAAGAACAAAAGGTTGGTTAAGTACTCTAAGGTGTAAGTTTTGAATTTAGCTTATTAATTTTTCCACCGTGATTTCTACATGTGCCATATGATACATTAAGCCTTGTAGAAAAGATTTCCATGGATTTATAAATGAATGTTAAAATATCTTAAGATGCTTATACAAACATCATTATATAAAAAAAAATGCAAGATAACAAGAAAAAATTCAAATGGCAACAATTAAACTTGAGTGATGATGATAATGATAATGCAAAAAAGAAACTTGCTTGATCTTCAATTACTTCTGATCAATTCACCATTCATAATTAGTAGTAAGAGAGCTCTGAGACTCTAAGGATCCGAAGTACTACCCAAACACCGCAACTGGTCTACTTTTCAACCTCTAACGCTCATCGATTATACATTCTTACTTTCGTCACTCTCCAACTTTAATACTTGGTCCATTGTCACTTGACAACGATCTTCGAATCATCGTCACCCAATTACACTCTTATAACAACCATCACAAAACTACGATCATTAAACCATCATCACTCAACTTCATTCCTTCTAATCATCATTGCCCACTGGCTACAATCCTTTCAAACTCTATCACCCACCAATTATGATCCTTTTGAACTATGTTGCCCCAAACTATAGTCTTTCAACCTCCATCACATGATTACTTTAGCCCTCTAACCTTTGTCTCCCTTTGACTTCGATCATCAGACCACCATTGCTCTATTACATCCTTTAACCACTATCTCCTAATTACGATATTCTAACCACTTCCACCCACTTAAGATATTCGGAGCACCATTACCCTGCTATGGTCCTCATACTATCATTATCAAACTACAATCCTTCCAACCTCTATCACCTGCTGATTAATGATAGTCCTTCTAAATATCATCACTTGTTGACTATGGTCTTCCGACCGCCATCCGTCTATGGTCCTCGAACTACCATTGCCTAATTACGGTCCTTCTAATCATTGTCACCCTTTTACTACAATCCTTTCGACCTTTGCTTTAATTATCCGCAAACTGCATCCCTTTTAATCACCCTTTTGGTACAATCCTTTCAACATCTACTTTCATTGTACGCAAAATACAATCTTCTAACTACCATTTCCCGACTACAATCATTTTAACCTCTATTGCCCACCTACTTCCATAGCTCTTCGACTTCAGTCTTCAGAGCACTATCACCACAATGATCCTCAAATCACCATTGCCTAACTATGATTCTTTGATTACCATCTCTTGATAATGGTTCTTAAACCACCATCACTCGAAGAAGATCCTCGGACCACTGTCCCTTGATTACAATTTTCGACCGCTGTCACCAACTATGATCCTCAGAACATCTGTCTTATGTTGACTACAGTCATCCGTCACTACAAACTATAATCATTCAGACTACTATTGTTTGACTATGGTTTTATGACTTCCATCACCCAACTATGATCCTCTAGCCATAATCTTTCGACTACGATCCACTTATAATCTTCTGATCATTATCACAAAGCTACTTTGACGCATATTAACTTCATCACCTATCATCGCTGATAATGTTAACGCCCAACTTATAAGATCAATGTACGTCTTTGATATCAAATATAGCTCCTAACTTTAACAATTGAATTTATGCTGGATTCCAACTTAATGGCTATTCTAAATTCAATAACATAACATGTATTTTATCAATGCCTTCTCCGAGGAAGTTCTTCACTTATAACTAAATAAAAATACTTGTGAAAACATTTTAATTGGGATAAAACTTGTGATTTTTTTCTTTCTTAGGTTTTTTACCTAAAAATTTTAGTGTCTCTTACAATTACTATACACATCTTTTTATCTCTATATGTGTTGGACCTTTGTGCAAAGCTAAGATATCAAATTTTGTATCTTTTATCATCTTGAATGTTCTGACATGCAATAGTTTTATGAATGAATTATATCAATTTTGATTAATATTTCTATTTAATAATTAAATTATATGATTAATGTACTTATTGCGTCCTGGAATATTCACGGTTTTGGAGAAATATAAAGTTTAGCGTCTTAGTATTGTACGAAGATCTATCACGCATACAGATAAAAAAAGAGGGTGCGACATTCACAAGAGACCAAGATTTTTACTTGGAAAATCCTAAAAAGGGAAAAAATCACGTGGCCTAGCCTAATTTGAATGAATCCACTAGTATTTTGTAGTTGATTACAAAAGAGACCCTTTCTTAGGGGGAAGGCCTTGGCTTGATATAAATCATATGAAGTATATTACATGTTGTGAATACAAAGAGTCATTGTTGACATATTCGCTTGGCCAAAATGGCCATAGTTGGTCGGTGACGGATGACGGAAGGACTTTAGTCGGCGGGCGATGTAAGTTAGAAGGACCGTAGTCGGCGGGCCACAAAGGTTGGAAGGACCGTAGGTTGCGGGCGACGTAAGTCAAAAGGATTGTAGTCAGTGGATGACGTAAGTCGGAAGGACCATAGTCGACGGGCAACGGAGGTTAGAAAGACTATAGTCGATGGGAGATGTAAGTCTGAAGGACCATAGTTGACGAGCGACGTAAGTCGAAAGGACCATAGTTGGTGGGTGCCTTAAGTTGGAAGGACCATAATCGGTGGGCGACGGAGGTCATAAAGACCGTTGTCTGATAACAAAGATCGGAAGGATGGTCTTTGGCGAGCGACGTAAGTCAAAATGACCATAGTTGGTGGGCGACGTAAATCAGAAGGACCATAGTCGGCGGTCAATGGAGGTCAGAAGGACTGTAATTAATGAGCGACGTAGGTTGGAATGATCTTAGTCGACGAGCGACATAAGTTGGAAGGAGTGTAGTCGGTGGGCGACGTAAATTAAAAGGATCATAGTCGACAGGCGACGAGGTCAGAAGGACTATAGTTGGTGGAAAACGCAAGTCAGAAGGACCATAGCCGACGGGCAACATAAGTCAAAAGAATCATAGTGGGCAGGCGCCTTAAGTCTGAAGGATCGTAGTCGGCGGGCAACAAAGGTTATAAAGACTGTTGTCTGATGATGGAGGTCAGAAGGATGACATCGGGTAGAAGTCCAACAATGGACAGAAGTCCAGCATTGGATAGAAGTCCGACGAATGTCCGACGATGGGCAAAAGTCTAGGGTCAGGTAGAAGTCTGGTGACGAGCGGATGTTCGACGTCGGATAGAAGTCCGGCGTCGGGTGGAAATCCAGTGACGAGTAGAGGTCCAACATCGGGTTGAAGTTCGATGTCACTCAGCGGCCGGGCAAAACTCTGGCGTCAGATGACATTCAGGTAGAACTTCGGCGTCGGTAGGCTGCCGGGTGGAAATCCGGCAATGGTCGAGGAAGAGTTTGGTGACAAGAGAGCTCTCTTTCTTCTCTTCCTTGCTTCCTTCTCTTCTCTTCTTCCTTGGACCTCCTTCTTCCCCCTCTTTGGCCTCCCTTTCTATGTGAAATGAGGTGTCTATTTATAATTTTCTGAGAGTGACATGGTCAGTAAATAGGAGGAAGATCAGGGGTAAATTGGGAGTGGTTTGAATGAACGACCGATATTGAATCCCTTGATCATGGATCATTTATTAGGCATTTGAATGTTTTAATGATATCATAATTTTATGATCTTTGGCTCGTTGGATTCGTCTCGTTGAGCCGCTCGATTCGACTATAAGCATGTCATGTTTGGAAACTGTTTCGTAATCCAAATTATGGTTTGAATCTTACGAATGCGCTTCAAGTCTTTGATTTGAACTCATTTGAGCTCGGATTGAGTCAAAATTGGTGTCGTTGGGTTCATAGTTACGAGGCGTTCAGTTCGACTATAAGTTTGCTTAAATCGGAGTTCATATGACCCTAGATTTAATTTTTGACCTTTCCAACTTGATTTTGCTTCGAGATTCGTGCCAGATCAAGATAAATTTTTTGAAGATATATCAGTACATATGTTGCACCGATACAGATACGACACGATACGGATACGAGGCACGTCAATTCTTAAAAATACAGGATACGGTTACGGCATGGACACGACATTATAATTTATAAATCATGCATAAAAAATTAAGAAAGCAATCAAAGCATAATATTTGAAATAAAAAAAAATGACAACAACATTATTTGTAGCCTTGTAGCTTATAATATCAAAAGCAAAAACATAAATTATCTAGCACATGAAGTTTGAACTATTCAATAGAGGGAATGATATATTGATATGATTAGCTTCTTCAATGGTTTGTCTTTGAACTTTTATATCATCTTCAAATAAATATCATAGCTTCTAATTCAGGCTCATCAAGTAAAAAATTAGTAATTTCTAATATTCTCATAGCATCAAGAGACTCAAATCCATCTCGGAAATGAGAGAACCTTGCTCGCAACCGCGAAAGTAAAGATGACGTATTTTTTTTTGGATTTCTTTTTGTTTTAAATAGTATTTTAATTGGATACGATTTTTACATATCTGACACGTATCGATGGTGTATCAGAAGCGTATCAGTGTATCAGATACATCACACCTTCATAAATAGGTGTATCAATGCAACATAAATCAGTACTAATATTAAACTAATAATTAATTTAGTTAAATTAAAGCTTATATTCAATTTTAACAAAATAAATAAATAAGCATGAGGAAGACTTAACAGTTAACAACGAGTCATATTCCTTGCTGCAGTATTAGGCAGGTTTCTCAACCCGTTTTCAACCCGTCTCATCTGATCCATATGTACCATCTACTATCAGTCTATCAGAAGCAGGACGCCAAAATCAGAGAAAAGGGGAGAAACAGAGAGCGAGAGAAACGAACCCATGGCATCGACGGCGGCGACCTCAAGCGCGGCGGTACCGTTTTGGAGGGCTGCTGGAATGACGTACATAACCTACTCCAACATCTGCGCCTCGCTGGTCCGGAGCTGCCTCAAGGAGCCCTACAAGTCCGAGGCGGCTTCCAGGGAGAAGGTTCACTTCGCCGTCACCAAGTGGGTCAGCGGAAAGCCCGAGAAGCCCAGTAAGCCTTCTCCATTTTTTAAATTTTCTTTCCACTTTTTATTGACTTCCCGTTATCTACGCGATCCAGTGCTTAGGTTTTTCATGATTCTAATCTGCTGATTGCGTCTTCGATGTTTTTTCCTTTATTTACATTTAAATTTTGTGGCATGCGGAATATTTGATGGTGTTGTTTGGGGAAAGGAGGATTTGAAACCCTTTTATATCTTTTGATTTTGCCTCCAGAGCATAATAATGGATTGCAGGGTTGATTTGAATCCATTATATGGAATCAAAATTATGGTATGTTTTGAATCATCACAATACATAACGCTGATTCCTTTTATGTCTGTGAATGCGACTTTAAAATTCATAAAGGTTTCTTTCACGGCAAATTATTGGGTCAGGTGACCGGAGGCTAAAAATAAGTTCGGACATCCAATAAAAATTTGCCGCGTCACCTTGCGCTTTAGTTTACCTGCGTTTTAGTTGCGCTTTTTGACTTGCGCTTTACTTGTGATAAATTTAAAATAATATTTTATTAATATCCGGACCTATCTCTGCGTTCGGTCACCTGACCCAATAATTTGCCTTCTTTCAGGGACCGTTTAAGAAATTAATTGAAACAAGCTTCTGATAGTGGACGCTTAAGATATATTAGAAAGTAGAGGTAAAGGCTTACATGTTATGTTTCATTGATATCCTTATAAGAGTTTGACAAAATTTGACCATATCTCTTAGAATAATATGATTTAATCAATTTGTTGTATTCAAAATTTTCAAACCAATTCTGAATAGATACTATATGCTGGTTCTTCCAACAAATCCTACAATTCCTCGGCATTGTGGCGGAATCAACATTCTGTCAGTTGATTGCTGAGATGTAAGTGCCTAGGTGGCTTCAACTTTCGGGATTGTAGGTATGAATCCCATCTTTTTTAGGTTCTTTGGACCGTAGCAATGAGTGATCTTGTGTTTAGCTTGGCTCTTTTTTTATTTTTTTTTTAAGTCTTTTCATTCTTTTGTATGGGCAGCTTCCTAAGATTTGTTTTGTGATCATAATTGGGATTTACCATGTCAAGTGAATGGTAAAAATCAAGTGAAATTTCACTTTGGATGAGTAATCTTCTTCTTCTAGGATTCAAATTCTCAACGAAGTTTGAGACTTGAAATTGTAGGAGTTGTTATCTACTTGTACAAGTATGAAGCTTGCTTTTTCTTGATTTTCTTCCCCACCTTTTATGTTTTTGATTATTAGTTAATATTGAGATTATGTTTAAATCATTTTTCTACATGTTGAATTTTGCTTGGTTGTGTGAATTTTTTGTCATGTGTGTGGCTTATGTAACCTTTAATTCCCTGCTTGTTAATTTCTAATAGAAAGCTATAAACACTTGGTCGAAATTGGACTTGTAAAAATTTTCTATTCAATTAAGTTAATAGTTTAATACATAATTGTTTAAGATCACTAACCTATGTCATTAAAAATTTGTGTGTTTGCTGCATTGTTTCCATATTTCATGTTAGATTTGCATTGCAAACTTAAGACCCTAATATATCCAATATAAGCACACATTGTACTTACTAAGATACCATTATGTTCTAGTTTGGTTGAAATTGGACCAAATATTGGCCTCCTTTGCTTTACATATTGACTGAGTTGCCACCATCAAATAAAATATAATAAAATTGGTTGTGTTAGATTTAAGAAGTGCTCAATAAGCAACATTAACTATTGCAAACCTTGAAGCATTGTTGGCACAGAAGAGCCTATAACACAAAACGAGGCACTATCTCTTAAGACATGCCATAAGGCTATTGGTATCATTGACTGACAAGGCAAACATAGTCCATTGATTAGCCCCTTTCTAAATGTCTAAATTAGCAACCTTAAAGATCATGCATTTTTTTTTTCCATATGAATAGGATCACTCACCTCTATTTATCACTTGAAACATAATGGGACATAGAACAAAAGGGAGTCATTGTTGTTCCAAAGATTATTTCTCATACATTTTTAAGAAAAAAAACTTAGCAACTAAGCCTGAGATGAGAGGCTTATGTTGCTCTTCACCATCACCTTCCCTATTCACAATCAACCATTTGAATCTGTATTTTTCTTAGTACCAGATTATACTTGGATTCTAAAATCACACCCATTAAATGATTTCAGATGAACCAAATTTCATTTTAAAAGAATGCATCATCATATGAGCACCCTTCCGCAAGGTACTTAATGTTTATTTGGTTGAAATTACATGTCTGGTAGATATATAAGTGACCGGTTTTGATACTCTACATACATTGTGAGAGTTAGTTTCAATTGGTTTATCTTTTCTATATATAAGCTAAAGAGGTCAATGTTTCCACAAATCACAAGTAGAGATATTGTTAAACATATGGAATTAAGAGTCTCTTGATGCTGAGGGGTTGTGCAACCACTCATTTTTTGCTTGATTCCTGAATAAGAAGATTTCTTATTTTTCATATCCTGAGGCTAACATGAGAGAAGACTAATGGGAGCCATGCTACAAAAAAACACTATCACTCAGAACAGCTAACAAAAGGTGATATAAAAAATAAAATAACAAAACATAGTAAATTTATATTACTGCTAAGAAGGATTTCCTTGTTATTGGAGAGGCGGGGAAGGAAAATGATTGTAGTGTAGTTCGGGATAGGGATGTAAGTGATTCAAGCCGGCTCGAACTCGACTCTGTAACAAGCTCACGAGTCGAGCTCGAGCTCAAACTTATGCTCGTATATTAAACAAGCTTGAGTTTGAGCTTGATGAGTCTCGGCTCGTTAGCTCGCGAGTTCGACTTGTTTAATATGATATTTAAAAAAATACATAACTTGTATTATTTAAAAAAACACCTGTTGTTTCTGGTAAAACATTATTAATTGCATTTAATGCATTAATGAAAACTGGAGCTCAGTTTTTTAGGAAAGCTGACAGCTCAAAAAAAAAAAAAAAACTTACTCAAAAATTAATCTTTAAATGTTTATCTGCAGTAATAAATTTAGCCAATGTTGTGTTTTTCAAAGAAAGAAATAAATAAAGCTGCTAAAGTTGTAGTTTTTTATTAAAAAATACATAAAAAAACTGATTTAAAAAAAAAGGATGTTGCTTCATTAATTTCTCTGACATGCCTTCTTTGAAGCCATAAAAAACTGCCAATCCTTTCTTCTAGAGTTTGATTTTTTTTATTTCGTTCTTCTTCTTCGCCGGTTCTTACTGCAAAAGAACAAACTCGCGAGCCAAACTTTATTTTCGCGAGCCGAGTTCGAGCTCGTGATTTGACTGTCGAGTTGAGCTCGAGTTAGACATGACTCGAGTTCGGCTTGACTCGTTTACACTCCTAGTTCGGGATTCCACAATGGATCCCAAAACTTGGGAATTCCAAAACCAGACGGCTGTAGAATTCTAGTAGGAAGAAAGCCTACAATTGACAATTCCTCGAGTAACAGAGAAGGGGCAAATGCTGTTTTCCTTAGCTGGGGATTCTTGACAGGTTTTTGAAGTGATGGTGGCATTGAGGGGAAGTTTGGATGACAATCTTCCAATTCAGTGATTCCAGAAACTCCAGATTCTCTAGCTGTGACAGTCTCAGGTGGGCTGCTGCGATTGAATTCTTGCCTTTGAGGAGATTTAGGGTGGCATGGCTAGCTGGAAAGGGGTTAGGAAAAAGAAGAAATCACCTGGGTTCAGTGCATTCCTGCTGTTCTTCTCAGGTGGCCACAAGAACCAATCAGGAAAGCATCTTAGGATGATCTTCAGACATGGGAATTTTACCATCTATTTGAATTAGGAAATTCTTTCGCTAGGTTCTCTGTTTTCCTTTGTTCTTTCCTATTATTTATTTGGCTCTAGTAACAATTAATCTACTAGTTATTATTACCTTTCTTGGCAGGTTCCTGGGTTTAACTTTTTTCTCCACTTTGGGAAATTGTAAACCGCCTTAAACAACCAGTAGCTTTCCCATTCTGGAATCAGAAGGCTTCAGGTTTGAAGTTAATGAAGTATTAGCTGGGAGAGTTGCATCTGTCGTTGATTTTGGCATGTGCCCAAGTGTCTTGTGGGAAGAATAAAAGGCTAGCAACAACAAACTTCTGTTGGAGTCTCTTTTGTTGAGCACGGTTGGATTGGAGTTGCTTATGAATAGAGACTATAAAGTGATTCAAACTCCAGGACTCTAAACCGTGGGAACTTTATTACTTTAACTATCAATTTTCTCGTATTGGTTGAATTCTAGTGACTAGTAATCTTTCGTAGTTCTTGGTGTCATCAAGTATTAAATTTTTTCAGAATAAAGTAATTTTCAAACATTTGTACGGTGTCAAGTGTTATCAATGCCCTAGGTTAGGATGCCTCCTAGAAGAAAAAATCTACGTCAAGCCCAAGAAATTACCATGGAAGATTTATAGAAAACATAACTTTTATAACAACGCCTTGCAGCATGTGAGAGGCGGGAGTGTGAAAAGAATATGTCTTGTTCAATAGATAATCAAGAAGGGCATAAGATGGAAAATCCTTTCCATCAAACACTTCATGATTCATATGAATAGGATGAACACCATCAAGGGTTTCAAGATGGGAACTAAGAAATTGGTATTATGGTTATGAAGTGAAAGTGGATATTCTTGATTTTGAGAGCGGGTTGAATTTAGACAATTAATTAATTGGCTACATACCATAACACATGATAGACGTGTTAAGATAGTGACTATTAAATTGAAAAAGAGTACTTTCATTTGATGGACAAACCCTTATAGGAATAAGGTTACTGTGAGCAAAAACAAAGACATTATATGAGAGAAATGAAAACTGAGTTGCAAAAAAGTTAACTTAACTTCCTATATTCAGCAAGACATCTTTATCAAACTCTACACTTTTCGATAAAAGGTGTTAACCATGCAAGAGCATATTATTGAATATGAGCAGCTTATGTTGAAATGTGATGTAACTAAGAATAGAAGCACACCATAACACAATTTATAGGCAGCTTGTATCCCGCCATTATGAATGTGACACAACTGCAACAATACTGGATTCTTTTCAACATTGCCAAAGTGTTGAAAACCTACAATTAGACTCCAAAGAGTTTTCCACTGAGACTAATATAAAAACAATACAAAGTCGAAAACAAAGCTCATGAGTGGACAGATTGTTTTCTATCCAAAAATGTTCTATATAACCGATCCAAAGCAATCAAAAACTGCAAAGCAAGTGCCTCTACTAATAAGAATAATCCTATCAAATGTTTTAAAGCTCTAGGGTATGGTCATATTGCATCAAATCATCCCAATTGTCTAGTATGTTGCTAGTACAAGAAACTACGCAATATAACTAAGGAAGAAGTACTAAATGCCTAAGGCAAAAAAGAAGTGCTATGTTGATGGAGGATTACTAATTATTCCACAAGTGTTGAGCGATAAGGAATTGGAGTCTCTTTGCCACAATATCTTTCATACAAGGGGCATTGCAAAAAAAAAAAAAAGGCAACATCATTATTGATGAGTTGTGAGAAGGTTGTGTCTATTATAGTGGAAACATCAAACCTCCCTACATAAGATTAATCGAAGCCTTGTGAACTATCTTTGTTGCAAAAGTCAAATAGAATTGAACTTTTAAATGATGTTTATTGTAATTTTCTATGGTTACAAAATGCAGGTTGAGATTTGGTGCAACGCTATTTCTATAGATGTATTCATAGGGATAACATAGTCGGTGGAGGTTAAGGTTCAGGAGGAGGAAGTAGAATTATTCATGTGGATGCACCTCTCTCTCATTAGATTCAATATTCTTGTCAAGTGATTGATTCTGTGTTCCTATGCCAAGAAATTGCAGGTGGCAGCAGAATTAGTTGGGAGAGGTGTAGTTGCTGCTGATTTTGCAATGTGACCAAGTGTCTTTGGGGTGGAATAAAAGGTTAGCAACAACACATTTCTGTTGGGATATTTTTGTCCAGCAAGATTGGATTTGAGTTGCTCAAGAACAAAGTGAACTAAATTCCAAGATTCTAAACCATGGGAAGCCTTTTTACTATATCCATTTTCTTTCATGGATTGAATCCTAGCAAGCTTTCTTAGTTTGTGGTGTCACCTAGGATTATGTATGTCCATATTAAGTTATTTTTCAAAGTGGTTAAACAGCTTGCCTTGGGGCTTGTGGACTTTGAAAGATACCTCGTTGTGGGAAAGAGGGAAATTGTACCACCTAATATGACTAAGAAATGCCTTAGATGCATTTCTAAGTGTTGTGTTATATGTGCTAGTGCACACAAATGTCCACATGTGTAAGAAATAGGTTGAATGAATACCAATTGTCTTTTAAGGGTTATATGATTTAAGGTATTAAATGTCTTGAATGAAATCTTATTAATTCAATTTAGGTTTTTCTGCACTAAATTTCACTTGATATGAGTTTTAATAGTTTTGATTGATCTTAGGAAACTATCTTTGAAAGATCATCGGATAGTTTTTGAAAATCGTGGTCTCATTATGGCTTAGTTATTATCATTTTTGTAATGATAAAAATCATTTTGTAGAATTTTTAATACAATGAATCCTATAATTACATATCATAGATATTGTTAAGATAGGCCCTTAATCTATTTTGCATGACTCATATATGCTCATTTGTGAAAACGTTTGAATGGGGCATGTTTGGTAAAGCTTGGTCAAATCAAGCTAAATGCATGACCCTTGGTCCATGTAGATATGACTAATGTAAAGTCTATAATTGTTGGAATTAGACCAATTATCAAGACTAAATGCAATCATATAATGGTGGTGCCCATCTTAGTATGCAAGGATCATTGGGGTTTTTTCCAGCAATTGTATGTTGATATGGCCACATATCTTTTCGTGCAAGATGGTCGATAATCAATTATTGTCAAAATCCACCTGCTGATTAACATCACTAATTTGCAAGATGTTAATGTTTACTAGAGTCCATCTGATGGTGCACATCACTCAATCTAACGATTTAAGGTGATAGATGGCAATCATATTCAATTTGATAATGGACATCGTCCATTATGACAAAGTTAAGTGATATTTTCAAGAGTGTGTGCATACAACACCCCTAAGCTGCCAATGTGTGTGCTTTTATGATACCTTCTAGTGAGGTCACCACAATCATGTGGGTTACCCAATCCCTAATGACAAGGCAACATTCACGGAGTTTAATTGTTCTGCATATTATATCACACATTGCCCATTTAGGAAGCTAAGTGTGTGGTTAGAGGAAATTATAACTAAGTGAAGTTTGACGTAATCCTAAGCAAGTCAAACGCTCCCACATTGGACTAAAGGAAGCTTCCTCCGATTGATGCTTGTCAATGCGTTCGTCGATTTGATCATAGAAATCATTGAAGATTTGCAGTAGTGTAGGTGTGAAGAATTTCAAGGTGGAAGATTGCTGTTGGAGAGTAGTTTGTTGGTTTGAAAATGGGTGGTTGGAGGCATGTGAGGTATTGGGTTCCTATGTAGTTAAAGATGATATAAAGAATTGTTATGTGAGAAAACAAGAGAGAATTTATGAAATGAATCACCTTTGAAATGGAGATGGGCTTTCTTGAGTCTGAGAGGTGATTGAGAGCTTTTTTTGGAAGAGTTGAAGTTGGCTGGGAGGTTTTGAAGTTGGGTGGTTGTTTACTGTAGAAAATGATAGGGTTCTAGGCGTGAGGAAGTGGGCTACATCGCTAATAGGCTCCAAAGGCAAGGAGATGTGCAAGTGAAGTTCCATGATGATGAGTAGGGTCATGCAACAAAGAGGGTGTAAGTACACTAGTAAAGCTCATCAACAAAGTATATTCTTGCAAAAAGGAAACCCACTTAGCATGCCTCTTATTCAAATTTTTTTGAGAGCCCAGAAAACGAAGTGTTTCATGATTAATATTTAAGACAAATTCCCGTTGAATCAAATAACATCTTCAGAATTTCAAAGCTTGAACGATAGCATAAAACTCCAAATCATAAGTGGAATGTTTGGATCGAGCATCATTTAGTTTTTCATAAAGTAAGCAATAGGTTTTCCTTCTTGACTAAGAACAGCACCAATACCAACATGAAAAGCATCACAATCAACTTCAAAAATGTTTTCAAAATTTGGCAAACTAAGAATGGGAGCTTGACTCATTTTTTTCTTAATGAATTCAAAAGTATGTTCAGCTTGAGGTGTCCACCTAAATATTTCCTTTTTCAAACAGTCAGTAATAGGAGCAATCAGAGAACTGAAGTTTTTAATAAACCTTTGATAAAAAAAAGCCAAACCATGAAATCATCTCATCGGTGGCAAACCTACATGCAGTTCCTCAGGTAATATATCAGAAAACTCATCGATTAAAGGTCAAATTTCATTAGGAATTTGAAGAACAGAATCAATTTCTTTTTCCAAAATCAAGTAAGCTACATCAGAGTGCTTCAAATCATTAGCATTCAAAAGCAGTTCAGGAGTGCTTATTTTTGCAACTTTGTTATTTTTAGCAGGCGAATCAGGCACATGTTTTTGAGGATAGAGAGTGAATTCCTTGTTGTTTTGAATTAAAGAGTAAGTATTCTTTTCCCCATTGTGAATGATTTTGTTATCAAATTATCAAAGTCGACCCAATAGAATGTGACAGACTTCAAGAGGCACAACATCACAAATAACTTGATCTTTAAAAGATCCCCCAATTGTTAAACTAACAACACATTGCTTTGTGATAGGAACCTCACCTCCCTCTTTAAACCAAGAGATTTTATAAGGCTTAGCAAGCGGTTTGGACTTTAATTTTAGTTTATCAATCATCAGTTGAGATACAAAGTTTCCTGAACTTCTACTATCTATCATAAGAGTGCAAATTTTCCCTTCAATTGTATAAGTTGTTTTAAAAATGTTTATTCTAAGCCACTTGTCTCCGTTGTCAATTTTTGTTGTTAAGACTTATCGGATTACCAAAAGTTCTTCACCTTCATCCCCCTCGACATTAATTTTTTCTAATTTTATGTCATTTTCATTTTCAGACTCACTTTCTTTCTCTTCCTCTACTTCTTCATCATTTTCAATGAAATTAGTTTTTGGTGGGTTATTTTTTCTACAGGTTGCAGAAAGATGGCCATAGAGCCCACATTTGTATCATGGTCCAATTAATATGGGTTGTTCAGATGGTTTTGATCCTATAATTCCCTTTCCTTTATCAACATTTTGAATTTCAAAAGATTTAGCTTTAGTACCCAATGTTCCCACAGAAGTTTGAGATTGAATCTTAACCCCGCCAGTTGGTCGCCGCTTATAAGTTTCTGTTATCTTGTTATGAACTCTTTCTCTTTGATGTTGTTTTTCAAGTTTTAATGACATTCGATATGCCTCATCAACTTTTATTACATGATGCAAGTTCAATTGATCCTGAATTATCCACTTCAGACCGTTAATGTATCTTGAAACAGTTTTTTCTTCAGACTCATCTAAATCATTTCTTGATTGAAGTTTGTAAAACAGTTCAGTATATTCTTCCACAGTTTGAGTTCATTGTCGCAAATTATTGAATTCTTGAAATAGAGTTCGTGCGTGATTAGACGGTAAAAATTTTCCCCTCATTTTTTCTTTCATCTGTTCCTAGTTTTCTATCTTTTCTTTCTCACGCCTAAGTTTATTGTTTTGTAAGTTTTTCCACCACGTCAGAGCATGACCGTTTAATTTTAAACTCTCAAATTTTACCTTTCTGTTTTTAGGAATTTCTTTCCAATCGAAAAATTGATTCATTTTCTCAAGTCATTCGAGAAATAGATCAGGTTGCAATTTACCTTCAAAGTTGTGAACGTCAAGTTTAATTTCAAAATCATAATTTCGTTGTCGTCTGTTTTGATTCCTAGGGATTTCTTCGCTTTCAGATGTTTGAACATGTTGTTGATTAATATTAAGATTAGTAAGGGTATTAGCCATTTCATTCATCCGATTTTGTAAATCAGCTAATTTTTGCATTACATTTTGTCATTCCCCCGGATTATTAGCCATATTAGAACTTAAAAGAAACAAGGGACACACAAACCAAGGATTTCCTAACTCGTTCTGATACCAATTTGATGCATGCAAACTAGAGTGAAGAGATAAATTGGAGAACACCAGGACAAGACTTAAACCAAACTTGATTCGAATGTAGCTTGCAAACAACCAAACAAACTTCGAAGAAACAAAAAGCCAAATCGAATGAAACAAAATAAAAATCATAAAACGCTATCCTCAGTAAAATCGTCTAGCGGTCTCCTCACATGCAACGAGAGTAGGAATATATAATAAAATTATGCTTAGGCTTGCAAATCGAGGGTCCATCACTGCAAAAGAGTCTAATGTTCTACCAAACTCCTCCGACAAATGTCTCCAAATTTCAGCCAACATACACTTCCAAAGTTCAAGAAGAAGGATACAGGTGGAGTGGAACTTGCGTAGAGAAGAAGAGGTTAGAAGCCAAGACAAAATAGAAAGGAGGAAAGCGGGTGGAACAAGCTCTCAAGCTTTTCCAAGAGAAGAAACCCTCATGTTTTTGTAGAGACTTTGCTCACAATTTTCAACAACCATTTTTCATCTCAAAACAACTCATTTTTATAGGCAAAAGAAGGTAGACAAATAGCCATAACACCTCTAAACAAATCCAATTAGAATTGGGGAAATGAAAGGCCAAAAGTCACCAAATAGAAGGCCAAAAGACAGCAAAACAACAGTAGGAAATCTGCACAGAAAACAGGGAAAAAGTCCACGGAATTCCCCCCAATCAGCCACGGGAAACTAGCCAGCAAGGGACCCGAAAAGCCAGCACATGAGACAAGGCAACAGGTTACGGGAAACCAGCCAGCAAGGGACTCGAAGAGCCAGCACAGGAGACAAGGCAGCAGGTCACGAGAAACTAGCCAGCAAGGGAAAACCGAAAAGGCAAAGGGAGGGGAAGAGGCACAAGTCCATTCCAATAAACTCCTCAATAATGAGCTTGAAATAAAATCATACCTTTTTTATTTAATGAGCTAGGAAGTGCATTTAATCTCCAATCATTGAGCTAAACTTCAGATCAAACATTTATGAGCTAACACCAAGTAGAATCCAGCATTTTGAGCTCAACACCAAGCTACCAAGGCCCACCCGAGAACAACAACCTCACCAAACCGAAATCAGCAAGCAGCCCAATGACAAAATGGACCAAAGAGCAAGCAAACCCAAGGCTTGCCATGCTTAGCACATTTCTACCATGATCATTGGAAGCCCAACCATCATAGGATAGCTTAAAAAAACATAAAATACAACTAATATTGTTCAAAATACATTAAAACAAAAATAAACTAAAAATATTGAATGCATCACATGGGATCTTGATCGGGTCCATCATCCATTCCCTTACCATCCGCTTTAAGTGCGAGGTGGTGAAATTTCTATTTTAAATATCAAACTTTTCAAATTTTCAAATCCAAACCCAAATTCCATATCATTGCCTATTGCTTCTACTATATGCCAAATAACACGTATTTCTACGTATTTGATTGACGACTAGCCTTAATCGAAAGTTCTCTCTCATGTTATCGGGAGGGGTAATTAACTATAGGGCTATGATGCACGGACACGGCGACACGGACACGGACACGGGACACGTTTTTTTTTTTAAATATAGGACACGGGTACGGCGCGGACACGGCAATACATTTTTTTATATAGTGTATATATATTAATGTAATATCATATTAAAAATGACAAACAATAATAAATGAATGACATGATAACTTGTCTAGTTTATAATATAAAATATTTAATACAAAATATCTAGTACAACCACAAAAATATAAGCAAATAATCACTTACTACAACATCAAGCATTCAAGCTTCAACTATTAGGATTAGCTTTAGAGGTTTGTTTTTGGTCTTCAATATCATCATCATTGAATATCACTACTTTCAACTCTGGTTCAACAAGATAAATATTTGTAATTGTGCAAAAAGAGAGGAGATGAAAGTACCTTCACTGCCAAAGAGAAATGAAAATGAAAATATTCGATGAATGGGTATTAAATGCAGACGTTGATTTGGTGTTGTGGATATGAAATAAGAAATTTAGTTTAAATCTCGCAAAATATAAGAAATTATATTTTAAAAAAATTAAAAAATATTTAAGATACGCGTGTCCGAGGACACGCGTGTCCAATTTATTTTTAATATTTTTTTAATCGGACACGTTTTCGGCGTGTCCGACACGTGTCGGAGTGTCGGACGAGTGTCGTGTCAGACACTGCATGCCTCTTTGAGGAGAAGTGTCGGTGCAGCATAGCTATAGGGGCTTACGCCTATAGGAAACTAGAACTCAGATCATAAAGTCATCACAAAATGAGGGTGAAATCTCTGGGTAGTGTCTTATCTACAAACCCATCTGCCTTCCAAAATTTACCCTGGAACTTAATCCGTTAAAACTCCCTCGCCGAAGAAAAAGCAAATAATCAAGCGGGTGGAGGCCGGGGCCGAATTTTCGGAGCGCACATATTCCTAGCACAATTGACGCCAGAGCATGTGTGCCCTCTATCTTCTCTCCTGAAAAAGACTGACTATCTTCACATAAGAATGTCTGAATTCTCCATTGACAACCTTGATAAGAACATGTAGTAATAACATGTTTCTTATCATTTGCTTTATTCATAACCCCAAAGTTATTTTTAATAGCAAGTGATAGGAGGGCATGCTTGAAAATTATTGCATCATTAAAAAATGTGCTAACTGCTATATTTTTAACACCTACACTTGGACCACTTGAAACACCTACGTTATAAGTAACTGAACATTCTACTATCCATTAACTACTCATAGCCTCCATAAGATTTGAATTTGATTCATCTTCATCTACTTCTTGTAGTGTAATAACTATTTCAGCACATAAAATTTCAGCAGATAGTTTAATCAACTCTCTCACGCCAACGTCAAAAGTAATAACTTTGTATTTCTTAGGTGATGTTCTGTATATGTGGTAATACATATTATATTGATATCTTTTAAGTCATGGACAAGTTCTAGCAATCTCTGCTCTAAGAATAAAAATATTGGTATGTCCCTTCTCAAGTTTAGCAGTCGTTTGCTTGTCGTCATTATACATATTTCTATATTGTTCTTTGGTTCAAATCCAAAATCCTCCAAATTTAAATCCAACTAAAATATACTATTTTTATTCTGTGTATAAATAAGTTCCTCGTTGTCACCATAAAGTTGTATTAACAAAGATAAATCATTTCTAAATTTATAATTTTATATAAAGTCATATAAACCAACATTTGATTAACACTATTAATCAATAGATTTTCATTCCTACAACGCATGGATTTTCTTAGACTGTTATGTTATACACTTATACAATTGATTCATTTTCTTAATAAAATGACTAAAATTAATGGAAAATAGAGCACCACCTGAAAAGCTATCTAAAAAGGCTTTCTCAACTAATAAAATAATAGAAATTTTTACTAAGCCCTTTTTAAATAGCAAACTAACACTGTTGCCATTCATGTGAGGAGGGAGGAGGAAAGCTTCAATCGACAAGAGAGAGAGCATGTGGGAAATCGGGGGTTGGGGGGGAGAGAAAGAGAGAGAGAGAGAGAGCACGGGAAGCTCCATTTTAGCGGGAGATGTCTGCGAATAACGTTGTGAAGATTTGGAGGAGACGGAGTGACATATTTAATATTTAAGTAATTATAGGTTCTAGGAATAAAATATTATAGTTTGGGCTGTTAAATATATAAATAGGATGGTATACATGTAAATCCTCCAAAAAAACTAATACAATTCTGCTTTGCATAACAAGAACAACATCTTAATACATTATGCAAATCTCCAAATAAGATAATACTCATTCATCCATTATGTAAATCTAAATACATTATCATATAATTAATTCAAAATTTAGAACTTTTAAAACTATTTAACTGCTAGTGGACTAAAGCTAAAATAAACACATTTTTAAATCAACTGCAAAATCAGGGAGCATGTGAACCCAAATTTGGATGTGTAGGTTGCAAGCCCTAGCTGTCAATAAAAGCAAACTTTCGACTATTATCAGGTTCCCAAGCTTGAGGTATATACAAAAATTCACATTACATCTTAAGGATAGGTTGATCCTTCACTGTTTCGGTAGCAACTCAAAGATGGTATTCCTTAAGATGTAATGTGAATTTTTGTATTCAACCAAAGATGCCAAGGGAAGATAGTTCCATGTTCAGTGAGATCGAGGGAGCAAATGTGTCAATCTAGACAAAGCAAAGGACAAGCAAAATTAATGGGCCATGAGGATCGGTGAGTGTAGTGGATCACTACATACCAGCAAAGGTGAATCAAACGATAGTTGGACAGGCGTGACTTAGCAGAGGCGGGGACAGAGATCAAAAAAGGGCAGCGTTGGAGTGGGAAGAGTACTGGATGCACTGTAGAACTTGTGTGGGCTAGGGGTTTCACTTGTTTAAGAGATCATAACCACATATACAAACACTATTGTTTGTTGCATCTATGTCTTAACTACACTGTAGCATGCAATTAATAAAATATAGTATATGGTTGGCAAGTGCACGCAGGACCAGACTGACCAGTCATATATAGGATATGGCAACGGAGGCCATGGAGCTGTGATTAGTAAGTGTGAATAAGATTGACGATCGAGAAGGCCACCATGATGATGAAGGCGGTGAGTTTGAGGGTATGAGATGATCGAAGAGAATCATTTTTTGAAATGCAACGGAGGGCATGGAGCTGTGATGAATAGGAGATTGTGATTAGTAAGTGTGAATAAGGTTGACAATCGAGAAGGCCATTGTGATGAGGAAGGCGGTGAGTTCGAGGGTATGAGATGATCGAAGAGATTCATTTTTTGAAATCATGTTATTAGGGAGAAAGAATTGTAAATAATTGACTCTTTAGTTGAATTGTCATACTAGTACGAGCAAATATGTGTCTATATAGACAAGAGAAGAGAACAATAACGAAAAAATATAATGCTAGGGAATATCCTCGATAATGGGGAAATATTACAATAATGAATTTTGTAGTTTCTATTATAAATGGTTAGCACATTTGATAATTTAGATAAAATAATACACTTGTACAGATAATTAAATTTAAGTGATGACACCTATATCATGATTAAGTTAATTGTGTGACAAATATGCATAGATCTTCCCAGTAAAGATGCTCTTGTGAACCTGTAGTCCACATCCACACCTTTGCAGAAATGTTTTGTGACCACAATTTGAAGCATGCGGATGTTTAGTTCGGTGATTAAATTGTGCCCAACTTTTTTTAACTTTAAGAAAGATTAAAGATTGAGGAAAATAACTTTTTCAAATATTTTAATTTGCTACTTGGCATCAATTATTTTTGGAGTAGTTGTTCATAATAGTGTTAATTTAAAGAGATGCACTTTGAATTGTTTGGGAAGATTCTGAGTTTTACACATTTACTAGTAAAAATCCCCATTATGTGGGAATTGATAAATTAGATTCTTGAATGTTATAAGATATATGAACCTTTGCAATCATCTTGTGTGGAATAGCAATTCCGTGGAGCACTCAAATCACACCGTGTTCTTGACGAAAATTTTTTTTGTGCGGACAACAGACGGTGTTCAGAGACCTACCAGAATGCGCCACATCATTTTTTTTGCTCGGTACCGCTGTGTACCGAGTGACGTGACACGTTCTGGTTGATCTCCAGACTGTCCGGTCTCCGCACGAAATAATTTCTCGTTCTTGACATACCTATATCATTTACATTCAACTCATGTTGAGAAGTCTTTAAAATATCATGTTAACTTATTTTTTATTTCATATGTTTCACTCTTTTTTTACTCATTTTCTTTAAAAAATAAATAATTAATAAATCTTTACAATAAAAAATTAAATATAAAATATCGTCATAAATTAAAATTAAATATTACAAACCTACTGCCTTTCATATAAATATGAGGAGTTTATATCAACTTTTTTAATATCAAAAGTCAAACAACTTAACAAAGGAAAAAAATGAATTGAAAATATTATAATAATCTCTTTAAGTTTCGATTTCGATGTCATTCTCTTTAAAATGATATACAAAATATTTTTTTAGTTCACCGCATCTTGACTGACCAAGCATTCTGTGGCTCCATTTTGAAATTATGTTCTCCCTTTTTTGTTACTTTAAGAATTTATAAAGAGAAGAATGTATCATTTGTCTAGTTAATGATTCCTTCCTTTAGATTCCTGATTTAAACGTCTTATTCATTAAATACATCTTTTTTGTCTTCTTAGCCATTCGAAGTGATTCACCTGAAGACTGATAGCTGCTGGTTTTGGAGAAGTTACAGTTCAATTTCAGCTTTAAGCGGTATCACTCTACTGTTTAAATCTCTGCTTCTCTGTTTTTATGGGTTTCTTTTTTACTATTATTTTATGCTGTCACAGATGAGCTTAAATGCACATTTAATGATTTCCCTGCGTTACAGTAAATTTGTTATGCTGCTTTCTTTTTGAAGGCTACATGATATGTTTTAATGATGTATCTTGTTTAGAGAGCCATTTTGAGATGAAATATTATTTTTAGCAGTATGGAATCAGATGTTTGGAGTTTAGAACAGAGGATTAATTGTCCAGAATATCCTGCAACCTGAGGCTGACAAAATCTGAACTTCTTCGGTTTCAATTTCTAATTAAGGTTTCATGTAGTGCAACCTTTTCATATTTTAGATAATTGTCACACTTTTGTTCATTTTATTTTTGAGAAATTTTTATGATGAAAAGTAATTTCTTTCTATCATAGTTTTATAGCAACTTTTGCTGCTGCTGCAGCCTTAAACGGACCTTAAATAGTTGTAGATTTATGATCAAGCCACCATAAAAGAACCATAAATGGTTGTATATTATGATTAAGTCATAAACCATTTCCTATTTAATATCCTTACCCTCCCTTTTATAGGGTGCCAATTAAGAAAATAAATGAGTTGAGCCCGCTCACGAGCTAGCCCGAACTTGACTCGTTAATGAGCTTGTGAGTCAAGCTCATTGAGTTTCGAGTTCAATTTACATGATGCTCAACTCTATTACTTGTCTAGTTGCTCGAGTAAACGCGGAAGACGGAAGGCCGACCTACGGATCACGGAAGGCTCACGAGCTCGTTTTCAGTGGCACGAGTCGAGCTCTAGCTCGCCGTTTGAGCTCGACTTGAGTTTGATCTCGGGATTTAGCTCACGAGTGGAGCTTGAGTTAGGTCTGACTCGAACTCGACTCAACTCGTTTGCACTCCTAGTTCCAGTATAGGTTGACAAAAGACTATATTATTTGAGCAGGCTGTATATGGCATTTTGTAAAATTTTGTGAAGTAGCAGCAAATTTGTTTTGGAAAAGTCATTTCTTAAAAGCTAAATTGGGCCGAGTAAGAGTGTTTAAGCTCGAGCTCATTTGCTAAAAATATTGTTGGAGCTTTGATTGAAGTATCGATAATAGTGTTCAAATATGATTAATTTAAAAGCTTGGGTGTTTGAGTTTGTTTGAGCTCGGCTTAAACTTAGTTTAAATTTAATTGTTGAGCTATTATCGAGCAAATTGTTTGGGTAGGTAAATGAGCTTTATCGAGCCAAATGAATAAGTCATACTATTTGGTTATTTAATTGAAGTGAAGTTACTCTAATAGAATTAACTATCTTTTATTCATGTAAGTATATGTTAAAATCTTGTTTAAACCTAAACTCCTATAAATTTACCAAATTGTTAAAATGTTATGATTTACCAAATTGTTAAAATGTTAATTTAATTTAATAATATTTTATTTAACCATTTTTTAGATAATATTTATTTATAATTTATAGGTATTAATTATTTATTATATCATTAAAGATTTAATACAATATTTACTTTATTAATATAATATTTATTTGAATTATTAAATATTTAAGATCATACGTAATATAATAATTAGTACATAATATTAAATATTTAGTATTAACATTATAATAAATATGTACTCAAATATTACATTAGTATTAAATATTTAATCTCATATTAAATATAAAATTTAACATTTAGTTTTAAATGTTATATATCTATTTAAGATAGGAGCATTTTTTGTAGTTAATAGGAGAGTCTATTTCAATATTTAATATAATATTTACTGTGCTTATTTAATGTTTAGGTCAAATTAAATAATTAATCCAATATTTATTTATAAATTTAATAAAAAATATTGAGTTTACATTATATATATATATTATTTTGAATGCAAAAAGTATTTAAAATCTTTAACATATTTACAACTAAAACTTATATAATTAATGATGTAATCTCATTTTTCATCTTCGTAACAATGAGGGTTACATTATTGCGCACATCACAAACGACGAAGGTATCATTTGGGGCGGCTTTCTTACTGTTTTTTAAAGCAACTTTTTAGTATAAAAATTAAAATTTTTGTACTAAAAAGCTGCTTTAATAAGCAATAAGAAAGCCGTCCCAAACGAAGCCGAAGACGGTCCCACTGTTACCACATAAGGTGGCTTTGAAGCAATTATACTTAACCAACTTTATGTTGGGCTTACTTCAAGTAGCAAAGGCATTCTATAATGTGCCATAGATGAATGAACAATTATTAATAACATTGAGTACATAAAAAGTATCGGTAATAATAGCCTACATAGAGTCCAAACTTTATATAAAAGTCACACATATCAAGTCATGGGATGCGAGGTAAAAAGAAATCAACTACTATCTTTAAGAGACCTATGCTTAATCTCATATAGACACTGCAATTGTTCGTAGATGCGGAGAGAGATTTTTTGTTGTTGTGCATCGCCACTGTCTATGCCACTTGTGCGAGAATTTCAAAAAGGTCTTACGTAGACTTGCCACTGACTCTATTAGGTCGTCCGGTGACCGGACGTAGCTCTACGTTCAGTCACCACTGAGATCGCACCACGTGCTCTTACTCTTTACCGCACAGCCTGACGACTTGACCCAGACCGGAATCCGGGAATGCTATGTTCGCGTATTACTCGGTATTTGCTCGATATTGCTCGGTATTGCTTGGCAATGATGAGAAATACCGCTCTATGAAGACCAATACCGAGCAACACCGAGTAATACTGAGTTTTTCTAGAAAAACTCAGTATTGCTCGGTATTACTCGGTATTGCTCGGTATTTGTCTTCACATAATGATATTTCTCATTATTGCCGAGCAAAATCGACAAATACCTAGCAATACCGAGCAATACCAAGCAATACCGGATGACACGCACTTGCGACATACCCACTATTCGCCGGGTCAGATCTGCGGTTTTGTGCCTGCTACGTGGCGCGATCACAGTGCCGGCCGAACATAGCTCTAAGTCCGTTCACCGGACCAAATAAAAGTTCCTACCTCTCTTAGAGGGATTTTTTTTAGAGGGAGCACATGCTAATGATCTCATCAAGAATTTCGGACCTAATAACACCACTGCTTATCAAAGCACGCACATGCCGGTGCATATGTCTAGCAAATATTAAGCGTATTATATTTGAAATGTAGGCCTTTTAAATTTTTAGGTGTTTAGGGTTTAGTAAAACAAATCAAAAGTATTTTTTAAAAGAATTTGAAACTCTCCAATAGGTCAATTTGGTGAATTCGAAAAACATCAAATTCACTTGAAACAAAGTCCCATTTTCATGCTTCAAGGTGTCGAGCTAAATGATCATGGGCGGACCCCCCATGTACTCAGGGTGGGCATAACCCTAAAAATTTAAATATTTAGATGGGATATTTTAGAATATTTTGCCCCCCCCCCCCCACCCTCAAAAAAATTTTTTGCCCTAATTTTATCAATCTTAAGCGTCTTATTCACCTTAAAAAAAGCTGGATCCACCCCTGCTAACGGTCTCATGCATAATGTTGTCAAAGCAATCGATGACCGACCTCAAAGCTCTCAACCTCAAGTTTGTTCTCAAGTTCCTCATCTCATTCCAACACCATTGACCCTCCAACCCCATCTATGCCAGGAAGCTCAATGAGACTACAAATACTGACGACTGTATGGGAGGCTACATGAAGGTAAGGCAAAGATGCTCATGAAATAGTACATTTTCATTTGTAAACAACAAGAAACTCATACTATAGGCCGAGGTAAAGCTACGGTGCTCATAAAACATTGCATTTTTATACACAAAAGATGAGAAATTCAAAACAAGACTCTTTGCATTTCTTATAATTTGTAAATAAAAAATGTAATGCTTCCTCTCAACCTCAAAAAAGTTTCACAAATAGACCAAACAATTTATACTGATGAGCGCATGGCAGAATGTAAAATTATTAATATCATAGCTTAGTTTCATGTTCTATGATCCTTGAACAAATTACATCAAACAATGCAAAGCAATTAAATATTAAAAAATGGGTTGTTTTCTCATCATTGAGTCTCTCTATTCTTCCCTTCATTCTTAACTTTTCAACATTTGTGTAGTAATTTTCTGTTCATCAAAATTATTGAATTCAAATTTATATATAATTTGTGTTTGCTTGATTGGCTGCAATTTGATTGTTTAAAGGTTGAAACTTATTGTGTTAAAAAAAAATATTATTGAGTTCAATAACTCAAATTTGCAGTAAAATGTGCAGCAAAAGAGACAAAGTTAAATTACCTGAATGAACATATAATCTATTTATATCCAATTTCTTTCATCAAATGCCGATAGCTCCTTCCACGCATAAACGTTGCCACAGGAATGACATGTAATCTAGGAATGCTCATTTGCATTCTTTCTTGTACAAGCCTGAAACATGAAAAAGTAGGAAGATTTCTTGCTTAATTTCTACTGAGATCAAGATAGGTAGTGAATTCAAGAAACTTACCATCTCACAATACATCTTTGAATACCAACTGTAATTGGACGTATGAAAGATGGATCTCGTTGTTGATAGAGTAAGCCAACCTGATTGAAATTTTGGAAAAGAGTGCTAATGAGGATACTAAAGCTGAGGTTTAGTAAAATAGATAAGGCACCATTTAGTTATTTTTATAATATTTTTAATGTCTAAATCACATGAAAATATATGCATGAAATTATTATTTCGTTTTAGATAAATTAATGATAATGATATGTTTTATGTTATTTAAATATTAGGATGTTATATAAATAAAGATAAATACATTAAGTGTTAGATATGTAAATACATAAAAATTATAGTGTATGTAAATCCTCCGATATTTTCTAAATTCAAGCAACAAAAGGAGCCTTAAAAGCATTTCGCATAAGAGTTAAAGCACAATAATTTTCATACCTCAAGCATCGCAATTAATGCTGGATCGTCTAGGATTTCAAAGCTTTTGTCAGCTAGATAATTCACCTTCAAAGGAAAAAGTTTTAGAAACAAGTATTTAATGATATAGAGAATGAGATAATACCGCTGCTAAAGGATACGTAAGCCGCACTTTAGCTATTCAAAGTTGTTCATCCAAAGAAATATTACACTATAAGATGCTCAAGGATGTTCATCCAAATATTAATCCATATATGCAGCAAGACTAAGCGAGTAAAAAAATAGAAAAAATTACTTTAAATCTTTTTATTTGATTCTGTATAAAATGTGGAAATATATATGAATTTTTCTAAAAGTCTTGCATTGAAAATAAATCAAAACTATCTGAAAAAATTTCCCAAGAAGGGCCAGTGGTTGGAAGAGGAAGATGAAGCATACGGATAACAATTTAACGATCATAAAAGGATCGATCCCAAAATGTACAATATCCAATCATGGATCTTCCATCCATGGATAATCCTATATAGTCTGCATTGGTTTACCTTCCAATTTGTAAACTAACATGCTTTTTATAGATAACATTTACCGATACTTCATTGAAGGTACTTGAGAAATCTATAAGCAGCTTAAATATGACACTTTTGGATTTGTGCATAAATTGGTTGATAGACTCACTGCAGATACGATATTTAGATAGTTGCGAGATAATTGATAATTTATCCAACTAATCTTTTGATATTATCCAATTACTTTCTTTTCTTCTTCATCTACATCCAATTTTTAGCCTAACTAAATAGAATATTTATAATCAATTTTTTTAATAGATTCATGATATATGATTTTTTAGAGAGGAACATTTCTTGTTTAGATTGAGCAACTTCTATTCGTAAAAAATATTTGAGTTTGTCCAACTCTTTGCTTGCAAATTTTTTAGCAAACATTTTCTTGAGACTTCATTTCTCTATTTTTCAACACCTGTGATAATTATATCATCAATCTATATAATGAGAATTAAGATGTTACCATCAAAGGAGTATTTTCTGAAGAGAGTATTGATCTCCTTGACTGTGTTTGTATCAACTTTATTTATTTTGTGAGTTTATCAAACCATACTTTTGGAGATTGTTTAAGGCCATACAAAACTTTTTTAGTTTGTACACTTTGTTCTTTATGTAACTATCAAATCCAAAAGATGGATCCATATAGAGTTCTTCAACATCCTTATCTGAGAAAAATTCTTCACATCATATTGCATGAAGCATCCACGATTAATTGCCGAAAAAAAAAAACTCTAAATCCATATGATTCAATATATTATTGTCTACCAATCTCACTTTATACCATTCCAAGTTTCCATCTACTCTACATTTTACAAAAAAAAAAAAAAAATCATATCGTTGTCTTCCCTTTTAATATTACAAAAATATCTCAAAGCTGCTTTTTTTTTTCAAAAGCATTCATCTCTTCTCTCGTGACATTCTTCCAATTATTACTTTCAAGTATCTCAAATCGAGTTTGTGATATTATAATGGAATTGGAGCTAATATTTATAAGGAATGCTTTTATGAGTAGAAAATTCTTTTAAAAAAGAAGAGTACCGAAATATGAGATGCATAGAAGAATGTGCAATAATGGGTAAACTATTGTTACCAAATAATGATTTCGAGGCTTGAGCTTGTTAAAGATTTTAGCTGGACGCCTGGACTTATTCCATCTTGCATATACTTGAACGGGTGTAGTGTCTAATTTTTTAGAGTTTGTATATTAGAAATGTCAAAGAGAAAGATAAATATATCATCAAATACATCTTTCGGTTGAGAGGTCTCCCCCTGAAGATGAATTTGCCTAAAAAAACATTGTTTCTCATCAAAGGTACATCAAAACATTTGTACTAACTGTTTTGATGACATGAAGCGGCCCTTAGGGCACATATTCTCTTCTAAGAATTTGTTCATGGCTCGGCAAAAAAATAAAATTATCTGTTTTGATGACATTTTATGTGCATCTATTTAGGCCTTTAGTTTAGGGTGGCTATGTTGGTTGTTCAATTGTGTATTATACTTTATAACTATTTTTTTATTTAATTTTTTAGATGGAAGACTCCAATAATGTTGTTGAAAGTACCCCTTTTCTTGCAAATGTACAAGTTGATGATGGTGTTAATGAGGAGATGAAATTGAAATAGACACTATTTATGTAGATGATGTTGATATTGGTGATGAGGATGCAAAAGAAAAGGATGAAGCGAACATTCATAAGAAAAAAAGAAGAATGACTTCAACTGTATGGGGTCATTATGAGATGATACCCCTAGCAGATGATGGTAAATAAAGATGTAAATGCAAAAAATATGACGCAGCTTACCAACGTGATAGCAAGAATGGCACTAGCAACTTAAAACGTCATTTGAAAGTTTGTAAGAAAAGAAGTACCCGTGATATAGATTAGTTAATTTTGCAATCGAATTCTAGCTCACCAATTTCCTTAGCTGACACTAGGTTTGACCACCAAGAATTCCGTGATTTATTCACTGCCTTCAATACAATCTAAATGTGTTATCCGATTAATAATAATAAGTTTCTTTCTTGCAACAATCCCTCCATGAAGCTCCAATTTATAGATTATTAAGCAATCATTGTTTGGTGGTTGAAATTAATCTAATTATTCTTACAACTTCATGATTGCAGACAACATAACTGAAAGATAGATAAAAGTCCTCAGTGATGCATTATTCATTTTTATTAGTTATCAAGGCACAATCTGTGCAAATCAAAATATTGAAAATAGAATGCTATCAGGAAAGATGCATACCCCAAATTCTGTATTGACAAGAGATTGAACAAAATCCATTAGTTGAATCTTAGCCCATTTCAAAGAAGCAACAGGATCATCAGTAGGAGGTGGATGTCTCCAAGGAGCACCAAAATGCAACTGCTCTTTTAGAATTTTCCCATTCCGTACATCAGAGGAAAATTTCTGCAGGAGAGCCAATGCTGACTCCATGGCAGGATTGACCACAGTCACCTAATAATCAGAACATCAGCTGATCAAACTGCCACCAAGTGAAAACCAGCACAGCCCAAAAAAATAATTTCAAGGAACGATAAGCATAATAGTTAAAAATTATCTAAATATGCAGGATAGCCCGTGCCACATCACGCAAGATTGACTTCAGACATGCAGTAATAAAATTCAACTAATCAGATAGTAAAATTGCTTATAAAGAGAAAATTTACTCATTCAGCAACTATAATGGTCAAAAGAATAAAAAACATGATAACCATGACATATGTCATTAAACATATTTCATGACATTGCAGATAAAAGCAATAATGTAAACACAAAAGCGATAGCAAAATTAAGGTTTCATTGGGATAATTTTCTTATTGCTTTCTAACCAAAAAAAATTTGTACTAAAAAGCTGCTTTAGAAAAAGTAAGAAAGCTGTCCCAAACGAAGTTTAATATTATAAAGAAACAAGAGCAGGTGTTGGTTATATTGAAACAGATAAATCAGAAGCATAGTTTCTCAGCATCAGGATGTCTGGAACGATGATATATTTCGTTACGAATCTTATAAAATTATCATGACACTGATGTCTATGGTCATGCTTTACGATACTTTAAGCATCTTATATTTGTATTTAACCGTTTAAATGTTACTTGGCAGTTGGCACTTTGTTGAGTAGGTTCGTTGATTCCTAATATTCAAATTTAAACAAATGAATAAATGAATATTATTCAACCGTTCAAAAATGCCGATGAGTGAAGATCAAAGAAGAGATGAACCTAAATGCACTTACAACAATACAATTGTATTTGGTACCCTCTTTACAATAAACAGACAGCAAAGTAGTGTGTAGCCATAATTGAGAAATTGTTATATTTGAATCCATTAGGATTGAAAGCCCCCCTGCTCGTGCAAACCTTTGATTGGGCACCCAGGCATCGAACTACCTAAGAAACTGTGTAATAGTGGAATCATACCTTCAATGCATTGACCCATATGGATGATGTTTTATTTTTAGGAAAGCGATGATGACTATAGTAGATAGGCACTCAACTATGGTTCGAAGGAAGATAGGAGCAATTGGAGGAGATGACATAATTATGTGATAAATAGGGTGATTTTCTTCTTGTTTAAGCATGCGTGTTATTGGGAATAATGAGAGACAGATGTGTTCCTAATTTTGTACACATTATTGCAACTCTTATTTATTAGTGGACACAACCCTCTCTTTCTTGTGGACATAGAATTAGTTAAACCGAACCACATAAATTTGGATGTTTTCTCTGTGATTCTTCTCATTCTTTTTTTTGTGTTTGTTAGTGGCATATCGTTCTTGATCCCATTGTCGCTTCCTCTAAAGTTATCCAATAGTCTCGTTATAATAAACAGATAACGGAAAGCATCTTTGGATTGATGAGAATAAAGTTTGAGATTGAAATTTTGATAGATAAAATTTTTTTTGGCATTTGAAAAACCAATATGCAGTGTTCTTATCGTGAAGACACTCATGGAGCATTTAAAAAAAATCTAGTAATGATGAGTGGAAATGAAAAAGCAAATGCAGAGGAAAAAGCACTTATGATAATCCAATCGTGAAGACTGAAGACACTCATGGAGCATTTAAAAAAAATCTAGTAATGATGAGTGGAAATGAAAAAGCAAATGCAGAGGAAAAAGCACTTATGACAATCCAACTATGTTCCGCAAACGAGATTTTGAGGGAGCTATTTTTGGAATCTATGTGGGAGATCTATGGCTCAAACTAGAATCATCATTCAAAACAAAAGTCTCTACAATAAATTATGTCGAGTAGAGACTATATTTGCTTCTGGTGCAGGAAGGAAAACCAATGAAGTCACATTTGGAATCAATTTATGCTGCTGATGATCAAACTTCATTATTATTGTGGTCTTTACTTAAAAGTATTTCATGATGCCAAGTTATATAGAAGAGATACCATTAGATTAGAAGATGGAAGAACTTTCCTTTGTCAAAAGATGTGATTTCTAAATGTGACGGCGCTGATAAAAAAAAAAAAGCAAGGAAAGGATAATCCGCGAGGAGAATAACAATAGAGACATGGTCTACCTCTAGAGGTAACTCTCCTAACGAGAACAAGACTTGTTTAATTGCATAAGGGTACAAAATCTAATAGTAGTATCAATTATTATGAAGCATGAAATGTAATAACTAAGATAATTGATATAGAGATCTTGATTAAATAAATATTGAAAAAGCATATTTAAATAATAGAACAAAATGAAATTATATTTGATGCATTGGGTAGGAATGAAGAAGTAAAAGACGCATAAATAAGAAAGCTAAATTAATATTAAAAAAATAGGAAGGAAAATGAAGGGCAAATCAAAAGCTCACATGGGCAAAATTATGCTAAAAATTTAAGCTAATTAAAGCTAATATTTCATCCAAAACTCAATAGGAAAAAATAAAGAATAAGAATCCCTAAAAGTCAACCCCAAGTAGTTCAAATAATGTTGATGATAGTAATCAAATAAAACATTAAACAAATAACCATTTAAGGTGGGACTTTCCACAGAATGATCAATGGTAGTCATTAATTGCTCACCTGTAAATACGCCAGATAAACATCAACAATATCCTCGAAATTACTTTGACTGTTAGGACTGCAAAAGTTAAGTAAATTCTCAAATAAGCTTTACAAGACTATAATTGAAGACAATCTTAGTCAGCTAACATAATTGAAGATAATCTTTGTCAGCTAATATAAGTTATTAAATACTGTAAGAAAATAAATAATTAGTTGACATAAAAGAAATATTATCATGAATTATTCTGGACTATGTCTCACTAGAAGAGTAATCCCTCATAACTAGGGATAAATTGGTTAAAATGATTTCAACCAAAGTTGGAATATAGACATCTATCTAACCTGGAGTGTCGACTCTCCAAAATGTGCATGTATCATATAGTTCATTATTTTTTTCTAAGAGAAATAAAATCCATTAGAAAAATGGGTGATCATAGAGTTAATTATAGGCATGGAATCATTCAGAAAAGTTCTTCTACATTACCGCTAGCTTATAAGCTCCAGAAAATATTATTTATTGATTTTTTGTGCTAGTGATTAACAAAATCCAAAATTAACATCTCTGTTTTTTTTTATTATTTACAAATTCCTTACTAGATATTGCTCGCATCATCCCTCTACTATAATCATCTGTAATGTATCAATGGAAATCATACCTTACCAACTATCGTGACAGCAACCTCCTCCATTGATCACCCTGGTATGTACTAGCACCAAGTCGCAATTGTTCTTACATTCAAATCCAATATATTGTAATTCCTAGCCAAGCTGTAAGGCCCCACTTGGTTATTTGCCAGCCCTGAATTCTACATACTGCCATGCCTAAGGTAGTTGACCTCTAGTTCTTTGATTCCTAATGGGAATGGATTTATTTTATGCATTACTATCGTGCTTTTTTATAAATTGAGTAGACAACTTCCCTTCTTATTTCTTCCCTCATTTATGTGTGGCCAGTTATAGCCTTAGTTACTTATCTTGTTGTCTTTCTATTCTACGAGGGCTTTTATTTCCAATAAATTATGTCTTTTCTACATTTGTGAATATAAAAAACATGTAGTATTATATTCTCATATCATTCAAGGTATCCCTTTCTAGAATGCATTCTAAAAGTATTCAAATATATATATATATATATATATATATATATATATATATATATATATATATATATATATATATATATATATATATATATATATATATATATATATATACCATCAAAACAGTTTTCTGAGAATTTCAAATTGCTAGCATTCCAAAGAGAAAGTGCGGTTATGGGGGCAAAATTGTTAAAACTTAAGTCAAAATATATTGAAAGATAATATTGTAAAAGGCTCGCAGAAAAGAAGAGCGGGCAGATTACTTACTGCTGATAAGAATCTGTCTGTTTAAGAGCATAAAGCTCAGAGAGGTGCCGAGGATTTGGACCAAGAACCTCATCAATCACTTTCCACTATAACTTCAACAAACACTGTGTTAAGAGTTATATTATTATAATTGCTACCATAAAACACAAAAAACATAGTTTACTTAAATGAATTCATTTCGAAATATAGCATACTGCATACATAGAATAACCAGGTTCACTACACATAGTACTACCTCAGATTCACTAAAAAAATCAGATGTCATGTGCAGCTTAGCTTGTTCATGCGTCCAACCAAAGGTCTGCAAATTATCAAACAATTCATGAGCCCATCAAATGAATTAAACGAGGTAGAGATACACATAAAATGTCAAAAGCTGAATAGGAGAAATAAAAATTCAGAAACATTAGATACACTGTGAACATTTTTAAGCTATCACCTTACCTCACGAAAGATGAACATGTCACGAAAGCCAAAATCTATAAATGCTTGATAAGAATAGTAGCTGCAAAGGTTAACCACATATAAGTTTAATCATACAGAGAAGCATTATAGCAGCAGGATATGAAATAATATGATTGCATATCCTATTGTTAAAAAGATCTTAAAAGCTCATATCTTCTTAATCAAGTAGTATCAATAAAAGATATCCTAAAAAAGATATTACTTCAGCCAAGAAAAATAATACCATGCAATAAAACATATAATACAACAACCAAATGTAGCTGGACGCCCGCTCGTCTGGCTAACCTAGATGGTGTGGATGGACATCACATGTGATGTAGCTCACCCAAGTATTAAAAAAAATGCAAAATAAATGACTAGGCTAATAATAATGCTTGAAACTCGATTGACAAGCGTTATATTTTAATTATTCAAAATTTAAATCAATATACTATAGCTTGAGAATGGCTCACTCAAATTCCACTTGTTATGTATTATGTACGCACAGGCATGCGCATATATACATATATATGTGATGAGGTCATCGATAGGAGATTTCGGCGCGTCTATCAGAGACGACCACGGAGATCGACGGCCATGATAGAAAGTCTCTATTATTGATTTTACTTGTACCAGCAGTTTATATGTTATGCTTTTATTTTTGTAGTTTCTCATTTTACCCTAAGGGTATTAGTTGCTCTTGTAGCCCCAAGGGGCATTTTTAGACTTTTGCATTTTCTTTTATTTGGAGCCTATTTATATGGCGCCTTGTATCTTGTTTGGGATTATTGAATTATTGAATGAAAATTTGCTTTTGTGATCTCTTTGTGAGTTCCAATCTTTGATCTTTTAGTAAGTTCTTTTTTTTTTTTTTTTGAGATCTCTTAGTGAGTTCTCAAGGAGTTTCATGCAACCTTCGTATTCTCCACCAAATCTTCCGCAAGCAAAAATCAACCGTTGAAAGGAGTCGAAATTTCCGTAAGCATCTTCACCCTTGGACCCCTACCCGCCGGCCACCCTAGTCCCGCCGACCACCACCTTGCCGCCGGCCTTTCTCCCACTCCACCTCTCCCCACCCCCTTTCCCAAATTCATCATTGAAATTTGAATTTCGAATTTCAAAATTTCTTTCTAAATTTGGAAATTCTATGTATGGAAAGTTTTCTAATGAGCTCAATTTTAAAATTAAATTAAATTGGATTTATTCTAAAACTTTCCTAGTCATCAAATCCAATTTAGAAACCTCCTCTCCTCTCTCCCTAATTCTTTCTCTCTCTCTAGCATTACCGCCGCACCCCCCCCCCCCCCCTCTATGGGAAATCCCATTAATGCTCAATTAAACCTCCCAAATCCTATTTGAAATTCAAATTAGGATTGAAACTTTCCCTCCACTCCTCTTAAAACTGAAAATAATTTCAGTTTTCTCCCCCATAATCTCTCCCTAATTGAAATTTTCAATTAATGCATTAATTACATTAATTGGAATTTCGAATCCCTAATCCCTCCCTCCTAATTTCACAAAAACTGAAATTAAACTTCAGTTTTCTCTCATCCAGCCCGCCCCTCTCCCTGTTCTACCGCCGGCTCCCCTCTCCCTTAGCCAAGCCGCCGCCCCACCCACCCTCCTTGGGAGATCTTGCTTGCGGCGACCATCCGGCTTCACGTCAAGGATGCATGGACGAACCTGAGTGGAACTTCGGGTTTGAATACGACAACAACAGAAGAGTCAACATCCTCCGATCACAGTTCTTCGACGTCGGATTTGACTTCGACGATACCGTCGAAGAATACTTGGACCGGATCTTGCCGACGCTGATAGATTCCATTGACGAACACTTCTCCGTCTACACTTGGATTATCAAGGGTCGATCTACCGTGCCTCCTCCGCCTCCGAGATCCTTTCCCACGGCGACGTTCCTTGGTACCTCCATCTTAGTGGCAACCTCGATGCTAGTCTGGACAATCTTCCGTCGCTCAACTTAGTCTCCGTAAGAAAGAGAGAGTTAAAGGTCTCAAGGTGTGAACAACTTTGTATTAATTGTGGGATTTTTATTTACTAGCCTTTGCGTTATGTTTTCCTTTGAGTTTGCTTAAATGGTTTAGTTCTCTTGTTGTAGTTTCTTTGCCTAGCAAGTTGAACATCGCGAATTACTTTTAATCAACTTAACTTGATGCATGATTAGATAATTCGTTGAGCTAAAATTTAATTTTCTTTTAACTCTTGTGTAACTCCACCATTGCATCACATCAATATGTATGTACAATTATATATCTACAAATTCATTCGTTTCCCTATTTGTATTTATATAATTCTTGATTTATTAATATGTATATATCTATATGCTCAATTCAAAATTTAGAAAATAGTCTGTATCAACTCAAAACATAACTGGAAATTATCCGTTTCCAGTTAAGATCATTTATGACTACCAATGGCCTCTCTCTCTCTCCCCCAACCTATTGGTAGGTTGATGTGAGAAACGTCAGCGTAGAAGATTTAGGGTTTGCACAAAAATCAAACCACAAATACAACATGCCCGCATCAATGATAAATCTCTCCAAATCCGTTAAGCCATCACTAACACCTTCTGGAGACAAGAAAGACGAACAGAATATAAGTGCAGAGATGCAAGGTTTTAAAATTTAATAGATTAATAAGTGCAGTCGTAGAAGTTAAAGAATAAAGTGTAACATGAACTCAGCGTTAAGGGCTTTATACAATATTATCATTTAACCTCAAAAACAAAATAAAAGTTTAGGTATGCCTTAATTTATTAAGACAAGATACTCTAAAAAGAGAGGGTAAGCATCGTAATCAATCAAAAGAATTGTACCAAAAAAAAGTTCAGAATGGTTGGAAACAGTGCAAAGCTTAAAATAAACTTCATTTACTATACCTATAATAAGCTTTAAAATAGCTTCAAACTTTTTAGGAGAGGTTTCTTTCAAGTATGGCTTTTCAAAACAATGGTTAAAATTATAGAAAAGATAAGCGTTCTTGTATGCAGAGATTTTGAAATACACATTTGCATTGCGCTTAAAACCAAGGATTTAAAAATCAGACTAGCCAGTTGAGCTGGTTTCGCAACAAATCGGACTGAATCGCGTCGAACTGGTGGTTCAACTGGTTAACCAACGAACCGGTGCCGGTTATAAAAAACCAGCCGATTTTTTTATTAAATCATTTATATATTTAAATAAATTTATTTAATATAAAATATTTAAATAAATTAATTCATTTAAATTTAATCTATATTAATTTTAAAACCCATAAATTTTTAGGTTAATTTTTTTGCCAAATAAATACCAATTAAGTTTTATCACATGGCCACACCATCCCATGTGACATATTTACTCATGCGAATCAAAAAAACTATATGAACAATACTAACGCATATTGTACAAGTAATGTGGGACTAAATAACCAAGATAAAAGCTTTCAAATTCAAAACACATACACTACATATTTTACACATTTAATTTATTTATTTCTAATGTGAATAATATTAAATTTTCAATTAATTATATAATTTTTTCTATTTAATTTTTTATTTATTTAATTATATAATATAAAAAATTAATTTTGTCTATTTTTTAATTATAAATGATCTAACATGAATTTATAGATTTAATTTTACAATACAAATTTTGTATATAATTTATAGGTGTAAATTAGGCATGTAAACTAGTTGAGTCAAGTATCTACCTAATCGAGCTAAGCATGTTTAGTTCTTATTAAACTCGAGTTCATTTACTAAGCTCAAGGTCGGCTTTTTAAAAAATTTATAGGCTCGTACTTGACTTGATTGTTAAGCTCAATTTCTTAATTTTAAATTAAATTTTCAATTTTTTATAACTTTTTATTTTAAATATAAAATTAGATTAAAAAGGTTAAAATAAATTATATAATGTAAATTTAAATTAATTTTAAATATATTGTAAATTAATTGAGCGGCTCAACAAGCTTATAAGCCGAGCAAGATTGAGCTCAAGCTCATTTAATATTCGAGCTCGAGTATAGGCTCAACGTCAAACTCATGGCTCGATAAGCTCAACTCGTGAGCTCATTAATGAGCCGTCTTGGCTCACTTACACCCACATGATGTAAATTATATCTAAATATATATCATGAATTAACAATGTTTAATACTAATTTTATAACTTGTATGTGAACTAATTTTTTTGCTAAATGAGAATTAAATTTAAAGATTGATATGTTTAAATTAAAAATTTGTAGAATATATTATTTATGTATGAATTTTATTTATTTTATAGTCATAAATTTATATTAATGCATATTTATTATATCATTATAATATCATTTTGATGTTATTTAAATCATTTTAATATTTATTTCAATTATTCAGTTCAACCTCGATCAAACTATTCAATCATGAATCTATCCTTCTTTCAGTTTTATGTCCGATCCGATTTTCACAACATGACATATATCATGTAGAAGTGGAGTGGATGTACTGGTGAATGGACAAATGTGAATGACGGAAGCAAATTTAAAGTATTCATTTCACTTTAATTTATTTCAAGGGGTGCATGTTTGTCGCTGTGGCTATGTTGCTGTATTGGGAGTCTGAGACCTTGAGATTGTGTTTAAATAATAGCAACCGTATTTATTAGAAGCAAAAGTACAACTGTGTAAGTTTAGCACTGCCCATACTCCTTAAGCCTGTGAGAGCTTTGTTTATAAGATATAGCTATTTATTATATGGCTGATTTTAGAACTGTTGAGAAATTGCATACATTGCTGCTATATAGAATAACAGTTTGAAAGTTAGAGTTAATAAATAAAGCATGAATGCAAAAGCCATAATATGTTTCAGAACAATAAATAAAGGTGGGGTTGTATGTTTTTTGTTTTTTTTTTTTTTATCTGAAGAACAAACAAGCCCTTTATTCAATATCCAGGAAAACAAACTTGAAGGTACTTTCACATGCTTGTAAAAATTTGTTTTCAGTAAATCATCTCTGTGATAACATTAAACATTTAAATCCTAAAGAATACAAACAAATAATTTATTAATAGTTCAGTGTCAATCTAATTTAACAATAATAGTAATTATGATTTAAATAAATACAAAATAACCATAATAATGATATCAATACAATAATTAATTAATTAATATAGTACTACTTTCAAGACATGCTTAAGTGGTAATTTATTGATGAAAAAATTACCTATTTAAGTTTAATAAGTTAATTGTTACTTAATCAAATCAAATTTCTATTTCTAAATCAGTACGTCATCAAATGAATTACTCAAAGCTATTAGATGAAAATTAGTAATCTCATTTTTAATAATCAAATAATTCATTACATCTCATCTTATCTAAACACTAAAATCATTATTTTCTAAACATGCTTTTACAAACATATAAAAATAAATAAATTTTAAATTAACAAAATATTATTTGAGATCCAAAAAACATCTGGCTAGCTTTCATAATTTACTCAAATTGCTTATCATATAAAAAAAAAATTCTTGATTTATAGTTTCAAAATGCTAAAAAAATTGTATTTCACATAACATGTCAAATATGTTTCTATCTGATTTGAAAATGTAAAGGAAATCAAATAAAAAAAGATACAACAGGAACAAATTTAAAACAGAAAAAATATCAAACAAAGCCTTAACTTGCATGGGCATGAAAAAGACAGGATGCCTTAGAAAAAAGAAACAGTTGCTAAAGGATAATGGGATAGAGGCTCACCTGTCTGATGTAATAAAAATTACTGGCAAGCATTTGTCGTTCACTCCCATCTCCACCACTCTCCATATTAAACTGTCATGACACATAGCAGCAGGAACAGCTGAATCATCTGTTATGACTGTCCTCCGAAGAACATCAATGTTATTTATAACAAGCTTCGGCTGCATGTAGTGATTGCACAACAGAAGCATACTTATTCCATCTTTATACAGTAAAAACATAAAGACGTGATATACTTGATTGAATAAGGGGAATGGGAATGTTTAAACTAAAAGAATATGATTTGATAAAAGTTTTCAAACAAAAAAAAAAACACTAACTAAAATTGACGACACAAACAGTTCACAGATTCACCACTTAGTCAGAGTCAATTTTAGAAAATGTTTCGCAAGAGATTTAAACCTTAGGGGTTCATCTTACTCAAAACAAAAATATAAAGTATGGATGACATGAAAAGGGTTTACTGAATTTTAATACAAACTCATTATTTAAAATTGCGAAATATGAGGCTCGCATTGAGGCCCGCCTCAGCACAATTACACTGAAAACACCTAGAGGCATACGTCTCAAGTTTTCTATATGAGGCTTGCGACTCAACTTGGCTAAAGCGCGTCTCGTCTCACTAGCGTGAGGCGTACGCCTCACCCTTTATATATATATATATATATATATATATATATATTGAAACTTACCTAAATCCTAAACTAAAGCCATGAAAAAGACATGCCTTTTTGCACCACCAAGCTGCAACAACTTCATCTCAACTCTCTCGACCTCAAGACCATCACCTTCACTGTAGCCACCATTATCGTAACTATCATCGAGGATCACTTGAAAGCCACACACCAACACCACCACTTCCTCCAAATTTTTTGGAGTATTACTCTCATCTTTATGTTAATAACAAGCATTTATGAAAGAGGAAAACGGCTAAGATAAATGAAGAAGCATATTGGAAGGTATTGGGCTCCATAGGATAAGGCATGGTGAACAAATTTGTTATAACAATGACTCAATAAAGACATCCTTAATGATGACAGGGTAGATAATTTATGAGTTGTTGCCAACTATTTCAGGTTTCTTCAAGAATTAAATGTGAATAAGTAAGGAATGAAAAAAAAAAAAAAAAGAATTTGAAGTTAAACTTGATGTTATATAATACTTTTATGTAATTCATAGGTTTTATATTGTTTTACTCCTGTAATATTTGAATTTCAATGTTGTTTCACGCAATTTATCACTGTCATTTTACGTGTACAATTTTTTGTTTCATACGTATTTCAATCTTTTATTTCATAGTTCAATATGTCATCATTTATATATTATATGAGTATTATATAAAAAATCACTTTTAATTTTAATCTAGCAACCATTTTTCACAAAATAAGCAACTAACCATAAAAAAAGTAACTTTCAACTAGAATAAGGGAACTAACACCTAAAAAGTAAGAAGAAAATGATAAAATACTAGAAATAGACAAGGAACTCAAATAAATCCATTGCAATACTTCAATTCTTGACCAACCAAAGCTTGGTTTATTTCAATTTAATTTTTGCTACTTGATCCTTCTCCAAAAGCTAGAATTGTAACAACATTTTGATCCAACTTCCATAAGCATAGTTAGCCCCCTTCGTTAGATTTCTTTGGGCATTTCTAGAATTGTTGGTAGGCTTGTTGATGATTTGGGAATCTCTGAAAAGGCTCTTGGGATCTTCTTGAATCAAGTTTGTGTACCTTGATGCAATCACAACCTCCTTTCTTAATGTAAAAAATCATTAGAAGGGCGCATTCACGACCTCCTTTCTTAATGCAATAAATTAATAGGAGAGTTAAATGTTTGCAAAGGAAGATGCACAAAGCTACATATTGAAGTGTATTTTGCTATGTATTATTATATGCATAACATTTTTAATATTATATACTCAGCAATGTACAGGACATAATGGAGCAAAAGGATTCATGTAGCCGACACCACATAGTGTAGGGGTGTCAATGTTTGATACGACCCAAAAACCCGACTAAAAAATTCTGAGTTTGGGTCAACCCATTTGAAAAGTGGGTCAGGTTCGGATCAACCTAAAAATAAATTGAAATTATATCGTTCGTCACGCAGACAAGCTCGTCCTGCTCGTGATCGTCTGTTCATTCGTCGTCGTGGTTGTGAGTCATCCTCACGGTCGATCTGTCCGCGCGCTCGTCCTCAAGTTGCCCACACGTCCAAAAGTTCGCCCGCTCGCGTAGTCACACTCGCTCGCCCACACAGTCGCACCCAACCGAGTCAGCAGGTCGTGTTTGAGTATGGGTTTGTGAACTATTTAGCTAATCAGGTCAAGTAAGTTTTGGGCTGGACACAAACCCGACCCGTAAACCCATTTTGACCCCATAATATAGTGGAATAAAGGTCTGATGATGTTATAATCAGTAATGCATAACAGAATAAACAATAATGCATAGATAGCATAACTTTGTTCGCAATCTTTAGTGAGAGTAATAATCTCTCTATCAAAACCCCCTCCTCTAGCCCACAAGTCCCCCAAAGTTGCTTCTCCAAGTGCAACATCAATTTCATCAACTCCAATGCTATCTCATATAATCAACATTATAAAAAAAAAGCCACATGCTAGCACAAATACTATTTCTATTTCAAGGGAATGAGAATGAAATGCAACAAGATTTAATAAATAAACAACTCAATTATGTTTTTAGCATATAACCATAAAAGTAACACCACAAACAATTTTAAGAGATTCATCATTTCATTGTCTTCATTTCTAGAAATTTTGTATGGACGAGATTTTTAAGCTCATGGTTTCATCTAACTAAAGATTTTAAAAAATGAAGATATGGGTAAAGGCTTAGAATAAAGGAAGTCATAAGCATTTTGAAAAGCTGTTTGTTAAGCAGTTTCAATTAGGATTTAACAAAGGTTTAAGGAATCAAAAACTTAAATCCCAAATCTAGCAAAATATTTTTTTGAGGTATCTAAATCTAAAATCCCATTTTTGCTATTATTGGGATTTAGTGGGATAAGTTAAATCATAGGTGGAGCAAAACTTAAGAGACTTGAGGGATTGCAGTCTCTGTCTTTAGATGTTTTAGATCTTTTATTCATTTATATATCTCAAATCTTGATAAAAAAGCAAAATAATTTATTAGGTTTTAATATACTGTTTGTCAGTTTTCAGTATTTAATACACTCAATATTTACTAAATAGATTTACAAGATTTACTAAATCCTTCTTGAGCTAAATCCTACGTAGAGGCGTAGAGCCCAACATCCCCGTGCAGTTAATACTAAGTTTTTCTTTAATGCCTGCAATGCAGAATTGTTAAAAAAAATATTTCTTCACGAACCTGAAAGAAATCGATCTCGGCAGCATCCGACAGTATCTGTAGAAGGAGACAAGACCAATCCGTGGCAGAATTCACAAGGGACCTCGAGAAACGCCCCGTGCGGTTGAGATGCATTACCGCCTCCCTCCTCCACTCCTGATGCATTCCCAGTACCTCCTTCGCAAGCCTCAACGCAACCACAGCCTCCCTCATGAACGCCGCCTCCTCTCGCGAAGCCGCTTCTCCGAGCAAAACATCAATCTCACCATCCCCAATCCGGGCCATAAAAGCGATCAATGCTTTGTTCCAAAGCGCAGAAACCGGTACCGCCTCGTCGCGCTTTGTAAGTCGACCCGGCCCGATGATCCGGCGGAGAGCGCCGCCCACGCCGTGCCATTTGTTAAGCGCGGAGAAAACGGAAGCACTGCCTATGGTTCCGAGGCGAACGCCTCGCTCAGCAATGGCCTCGAGCTCGTGCTCGAGACGGCTGGTGAAGGAGGGGAGGTCACCAGGGGGCGAAGAGGTCCAGGGTACGCCAGTGCTGGCGGCGAAGTCTACGTAGCCGGTGATGTGAGGGCCTTTGTTCCATTCTGGGAGTAGACGATGGATCAGAAGGGACGTTTTGCCGACCCCACGGGGTCCATGGAGGAGTAGGGGTTGTGGGACGCGGTGATGGCTTGCGAAGTTGTTGAGGATTGTTTCAAGGACGGGGCGAGGGATGATCCGCCATGAATGGCCGGAGGTGAAGGCCATGGAAGCGGCAGAGGCGGCTAGCGCCCCCGACCGCGCCATCAGCTCGGTTTAGGGTTTTAGGTTGCGCACAACAAAGGGTGATACCGGACACGGGTTCGTAACGGTTGTGTTGGCCTGCCGTGTCCTGCCGGCCACATGCTCAGCAACATTAACATTATTAGCCCACAAATTTTCATAGCGAATTATGACCTCTCCAACCGAAAACATATTTTACCTCTAAAAATGTAATAATTCATCTTCAACTGAATTCCATTTCATAACATCAAAAAAGAATATATCTCCAACCAAAAAAAATAACAAAAAAATGACATTGGTGAACAATCACACGATTCACATCGCGCAAAAATGTCGCTGAATTTAGTGCTCGGTTGGAGCTCGCAGCGACTTCAAATTTTGTTTGACGTTCGATTGGAGATGTCCTCGGGATAACTCATGCACACACTACATGCACAAATTTTGTACCTAAAATTTCTTAGTTGATAACCAAAACTCCCAACATAAAAAAGATATTCTAAGGCCAATGGCCTCTCTTCTTAATCATTAGCCCAACTTCTCATCTCCAATCACAATTTCTACCTTAAATTTAAGCAGCACTGACATTTTACCACCACTACAAACATTAGGCCAAGATGAACTGATGTGAAACAATGTGAAACAATCGGGAGTTACTTTAAAAAAATAAAGAGAGCGAATTACAAAGTGTTTCCATAATAAATGTATTGCTTATAACAACGATTGATCCTTAGAGTTCTTAGTTTTTAACTTGCTTAGGCAGAGAAGAGTGAAATCGATTAACCAAACAATTCAAGAAAACACAAAGAATAATTGTACGCTACGACAATAAACAAGAATCCACGATTTAATATTGAGAACTTTCACCTTTGGAGCCCATACGCTCAAATAGTCTAGGCTTTAGCGGAAGAAGAGTCTCCACATTAGAATCGAGGTCACTCCGAGGAAGAAGGAACCTAGGATCGTCATTTTTGGATAGGTGGCCGGAGTGGTGGAGGATGATTGTCGTCCAATGATGATCCAATGTCCCTTTTGACCTTTGCTCGTCGATCACGTCAACTAAGATGTAGTGGATACGGTCGATGTATTCTTCAATGGTGAAAAGGAAATTCAGATTTTGGAACCAAAATCTGATAAGACTTCCCGTTTTTCCAAATTCTTCTACAAAGCTGAAGTAATTCTTTGGAGGAATCTGAAATGTTTCAGATTTTCTTCTCTCAGAAATCTGCGAGGAATTCCAACTCTCATTTTAGGGAGGAAAACTTAGCAGCAAGTGTCACGACCCGACCCGAGACGAGACAGATCCCGTCCGCACCGGGCCGCGACGGAGAAGCACTAACCAGGATCTAGCTTTGGAATTTGGTTCGGAACTGAATCTTCCAAATTATTCTAAACAACACAATAAAAACACAGAGCTACTAAAAACATCGAATGCAGTGGAACAAAACATCTATCATTTCATTTCCTCAAATAATCATCTACAAATACAGTACATGGCTTTTAGATAGAAAGAAAGACATAACAGAAAAGTCATGACTGTACAAAAATCAAAAGTACAAAAGTACCTATACTGATCAGACTCTGAACTAAACCTGGACTTCCTTCCCTTTCCCAGAACCTGAAAACCACCAGAAAGCAAGGGTGAGCTCAACAGCTCAGTAAAGCAACAAACCTCCAATCAAAATCCTCAGAATCGCAAAACCAAAACATCAGACAAATCCGTACAGAAATCAGAATGGAATCGGACAGATATCAAATCAAACAGAACTGTACGGAAATAGAAGTCGTATCAAATCAGAAACAGAACAGATCAGACATATCAGATCAACAGAATCAGAATCGTACAGATCATATCAGAACAGAACAAATCATATCAGAATCATATAGCAGATATCAGATATTTAATTAATAGCTAAATTCCCTGACACTGACTGAATCTCATAGGATCCAGGCCCCTTATACCTCCCTTTGTGCTCACGGCACCAGAACAGATCAGATGTGCTTATAGCACCAGAATACATATATAGTGCATATAGCACCTAAATAGATTTTCCTCGGATCCGGAACAGAACAGATATCAGATTTTATATTGAGCTCATTTCAGATTTCCCAGACACTAACAGAATCTCATAGGATCCATGCCCCTTATAACTCCCTTTTTATAGCATATACAGATAGCATATCAATTCAGAGAAAATCCGGACAAATCAGAAATTACCCAAAAATCGGGCAGTACAACGGCAATATACAGAATTTACACAATTTTCCTGAAAATCAAATTTTACCAAATTCGCACAGAATACAGATATCAACAATTCAGAACCTTTATTCTACTGCACAGATAATTTCCAATTTCACAGAAAAATCCAGTCGACTAAAAACACAGTCGAATCAAAAATACCCGGACAAAAATCTTCAAAATATAGTCAAAACGTGCACACCCGGCACGGCAACGATATACAAAAAGTTACGCGGTAAAAACTGAACCGATCAAAAGATACGGACGAAAATCGCTAACGGAAACAAAATCCGGACAGAAAATACCGCCAAACACGACGGTTCTGAAAATTGAGAAAGGCGGAATGTGCCTTACCTCGTGCACAGCAAATTCCTCAACAGTCTCTTCGAACGAAAACGGCTCCGCGTCTTCCCGAAATCAACTTTTCCAAATTCCTCTTTTTCTCTCTCCTCAGAACAGAAAATCAGATATTTTTAATTAAAATTTCTCTCTCTTCAAAACGACAGAATTCCCTTAAGTAATATTCAGATCGGCCCGGCCAATCGCCACATCGTCCCGGGACGATCCGACCAAAAGGATCGTCCTGGACAGCTCCCAGGGCTGTTGTCTGGCCGATATTTTCTACAGTAACTATCGGCCTGGCCGATGTCTCCAATCGGCCTGGACGATGCCTACAGAAAATCACCTGGAGCAAAACTGGGTGAATTCTGGAGCTTCATTTCAACTGATCGTCCCAGGACGATCCCAGATCGTCCTGGACGATACTGAAGCACTTCATGCTATTACAATCTCCCCAACTCAGAAAAATGTCGTCCTCGACATTATCCAGTCCAAACTCAGTCAAAATAAGTACGGGTACGACTGTCTCATGTCAGACTCTTTCTCCCAAGTCGCTTCCCGTGCAGTCCGGTGCTTCCACTGGACTTTAACCATCGGAATCTGTTTATTTCTTAACTTTCGGACGTCGTACGCCAAAATTAACTCTGGCTCTTCCTTGTACTCCAGATTCTCCTGAATCTCAACCTCATCAGCAGATACCTTCTTCCCAGAGTCGGATACCTACTTCCTCAGAGTGGACACGTGAAACACGTTATGCACATCAGGCATAGAATCAGAAAGCAATAACTTGTAAGCAGCTTTTCCAATTCTTTCTAAAATTTCAAAAGGCCCAACATACCTTGGACTAAGCTTGCTCACCTGACCAAATCTGCTTACACCCTTCATCGGGCTGACTTTGACATACACAAAGTCACCAACCTGAAATTCGACAAACCTGTGCTTCTGATTGTAATACTTCTGCTGTCGATCTTGAGCAGCTTTCAATCTTTCTCTTATCAAACTGATCTTCTGAGCAGTTTCATCAGCAAAAGTGGCTCCCAAAGCCAGTCTATCTCCGACCTCCGTCAGAGTCAAAGGAGTACGGCACTTCCTGCCATACAGAGCCTCATACGGTGCCATACTGATACTGGACTGAAAACTGTTGTTATAAGCAAACTCAATCAGTGGAATATGATCTTCCCAGCTTCCGCTAAAGTCCAGAACACAAAGTCTCAACAGATCTTCCAGCACCTGAATAGTCCTCTCAGACTGTCCATCGGTCTGAGGATGAAAGGCTGTACTGAAATGCAGTTTCGTACCCAAGCCTTGCTGAATGTCTTTCCAAAGTCTGGAAGTAAAACGTCCATCTCGATCAGAAACAATCACGCGAGGCACACCGTGCAATCTGACTATCTCCTTCACATATATCTGTGCCAAGCGATCAACTGAATCCGTCTGTCTAATCGGAAGAAAATGGGCGGATTTCGTCAATCGATCCACAACCACCCAAATAGCGTCGTGCCCTTGTCTAGATCGCGGAAAACCCATCGCGAAGTCCATCGTTACCTCCTCCCATTTCCACTCAGGGATAGGCAACGACTGCAACAATCCACTGGGTCGCTGATGCTCTGCCTTCACCAACTGATAGGCTTCGCATCTCGACACAAACTCTGCCACATCTTTCTTCATTCCAGGCCACCAAAACAAAAGCTTCATATCAGCGTACATCTTACCGCTGCCTGGATGTACAGTGTAGCCTGAATGATGAGATTCATACAGAATCTCCTGCCTCAAATCTCCAAACACAGGTACCCACAACCTGTTCTTACAGAAAATAGCACCAGAATCAGAAATTCGAAGTTCAGGAGTCTTACCAGATCTAATCTGAGCAATCAACTTCGAATAATCAGAATCTGACTTCTGGGCTTCTTGAATCCTTGTTTCCAAAGTAGACTGAATACTCATCTGAGCCAACTCCAAACCACTGGAGGAAATCACCTCCAACTGCAATCGCTCCAAATCACGAATCAGGAAGTCATCAAAAGTAAGTTGCAAACCTGATAATCCAGAAGACTTCCTGCTCAAAGCATCTGCTACCACATTCGCCTTCCCAGGCTGATACTGAATAGTCAAATCATAGTCCTTGATCAACTCGAGCCATCTTCTCTGTCTCAGATTCAGATCCTTCTGATTAAAAATGTACTTCAGGCTCTTATGATCAGTAAAGATCTCACATCTGACGCCATACAGGTAATGACGCCAAATCTTCAAAGCAAAAACTACTGCAGTTAACTCCAAATCATGCGTCGGGTAATTCTTCTCATGTGGTTTTAACTATCTCGAAGCATAAGCAATTACCTGACCATGCTGCATCAGGACACATCCCAGTCCTTTCAGTGAAGCATCACTGAACACCTGGAAACCTTCCGTACCTGACGGAAGTGCTAGTACTGGAGCTGAAGTCAAACAATCCTTCAATCGTTAAAAACTCGCCTCACACTCCGGTGTCCAAACAAAAGGAACTGACTTCTGCGTCAGTCTCGTCAGAGGCGTCAAAATCTGTGAAAATCCTTTCACAAATTTCCTATAATACCCGGTCATGCCCAAGAAACTACGTACCTCAAATACCGTAGTCGGCCTTGGCCAATCAGCAACTGCCTGAATCTTCTGGGGATCTACAGAAATGCCTTCTCCGCTAATCATATGTCCCAGAAAAGAAATGCTCTTCAGCCAGAATTCACACTTGGAGAACTTGGCATACAGCTGATGCCTCCTCAAAGTCTCCAACACAATTCTCAAATGTCTGGCATGATCATCCTCAGATGCAGAATATACCAGAATATCGTCAATGAAGACGATCACAAACTGATCCAAATATTCCCTGAATACTCGGTTCATCAGATCCATGAAAATAGCGGGCGCGTTGGTTACCCCAAAAGGCATAACCAAAAACTCATAGTGCCCGTACCGAGTACTGAAAGCTGTCTTCGCCACATCAGCTTCCTTTACCTTCACCTGATAATATTCGGATCTCAAATCAATCTTCGAAAATACTGAAGATCCGGAAAGCTGATCAAACAAGTCGTCAATCCGAGGAAAAGGATACTTGTTCTTGATCGTGACCTTGTTCAAATCTCTGTAATCAATACACATACGGAGTGTACCGTCCTTCTTCTTCACAAACAAAATAGGTGCTCCCCAAGGCGAAACACTAGGACGCACAAAACCTCTGTCAACCAACTCCTGAAGCTGAACTTTCAACTCAGAAAGTTCTTTCGGTGCCATCCTGTACGGAGCTTTTGATATCGGAGCGGTACCCGGAAAAACATCGATAGAGAACTCCACATCTCTATCCGGAGGTAAACCAACCAACTCCTCAGAAAAAACATCAGCAAACTCCCGTACCACTGGGATCTCAGAAACAGAACCAACCTCCAGGTTCAGATCCCGCACCGAAGCCAAAAAGACTGGACATCCCTTCTTCCACATCCTGCTCACTTCCAACACAGAAACCAGACTGGAGAGAACACCTCGTAATCCCTGAAATACAACTCTCTCTCCAGCCATAAGCAAACTCACCTGCTTCTTCAGAAAATCTATCTGGGCTTCATACTGACTCAGCCAATCCATGCCCAGAAATCTCAATCTCACACAAACAAAACTGTCGAGCAATCAAAGGATTCCCAGCCGGTAAAATCACAGACAAAGAAACTGGTAAAACCATCGAATCCAAATGTAAAATCTCAAAACAGTGCTCGAACAGAAAAGAATGACTCGCTCCGGAGTCAAACAAAACACGACAGGGCTGACCAGAAATATAAATCGTACCTGTCACAACATCGGGAGCATTTTGAGCCTCCTGCTGACTCAAACTGTAAACTCGTGGCTGAACTGGAATAGGAGCTGAAGCAACAGAACTACTCTGCTCCCTCTGAACAGTAGGTGGTCTCCGTGGTGCAGAACTAGAACCACCACCTCTACCAGCAAATCCCTCAGGGCGTGGAGGAACAGTCCTCGGTCTTCCTGCTGCTGAACTGACAGGTCTAACAAAGCCCTCTGATCTGATCTCAGAACGCTGATCAAATCCCATATGTGGACACTCTGCAATCCGATGTCCTGACTGACCACATCGAAAGCACAGACCAGCCATCCTGTAGCACTGGCCAAAGTGTCGTCGTCCACAGTTCTGGCACACAGGTGCCGAACTGATTGATCCAGAACTCGTCGTACTGGTAGCAGTACCAGACGACCCTCCGCTCCTCCTGGAGTCTCCAGATCCTGAGCCAGAAACAAATCTCCTCTTTCCAGAGGAACCACTGCCAGAAACCTCACCTCCAAATCTCTTCCTACTCGCAGTCCACCGCTGCTGAGTAGCCATCAGGTCGTTCTCTATCAGACGAGCTCGCTCCACAAGCTCAGAGAAGTCGGTGATCCGGAACGGTATCAGGGGCTGCCTCAAAGTATCTCGTAATCCCCTCAGAAATCTGTAACACCTCTCAGTAGAAGTGCTAACCAGCTGCGGGGCGTACCTGGCTAATGCAGTAAACTCAGCCTCGTACTGCATCACCGTCTTGCTCCCCTGAACAAGCCTTAGAAAATTCTCCTGCATCTGCTGTCGTGCAGAAGGGGGAACAAATCAATCCCGAAATACCTCAGTGAACTCTTCCCAAGTAATCAAAGAGTTCAGTCTGCCCTGAAATCTGGCTGCCTGCTGGCCTTCCCACCAGTGCTCAGCCTCTCCGTCCAACAGAAAAACTGCCAACGGTACCTTCCTGTCTAACGGACACTGCATTCCGTCAAAGGTCTTCTCCAATCTCCTCAGCCACTCCTCGGCTGCTCTGGGCTCAACAGCGCCCTCAAATCTCGGAGGTTTCAACCTCAAAAATAACTGCAAATGTCTATCCAGGTCATCATATCTGACAGTAGAAGCTCTACTCTGAGTCTCGCTCATCATCTGAGCAACGAGTGAAGCAAACTGTGAAAGCGTGTCAGCACCGACCACTGGGGCTGTACTCCCCACTGGTGCTGCCTGATCGGCACTCTGCCCATCTGTCATGTCTGGGTTTGGCTGATCCATACAGAAAAATCCAGAAAATCCGGAAAACTATCACAAAAACAACACAATAAAAAGCCAAACAAATCAAAACTACCCCCAGACAGACTTACTGATCACTTCCTATAGCTCTGTTTCACAAAATTTCCAAATTCCAAAACCATTGCTCTGATACCAAAAAAGCTTGTCACGACCCGACCCGAGACGAGACGGATCCCGTCCGCACCGGGCCGCGACGGAGAAGCACTAACCAGGATCTAGCTTTGGAATTTGGTTCGGAACTGAATCTTCCAAATTATTCTAAACAACACAATAAAAACACAGAGCTACTAAAAACATCGAATGCAGCGGAACAAAACATCTATCATTTCATTTCCTCAAATAATCATCTACAAATACAGTACATGGCTTTTAGACAGAAAGAAAGACAGAACAGAAAAGCCATGACTGTACAAAAATCAAAAGTACAAAAGTACCTATACTGATCAGACTCTGAACTAAATCTGGACTTCCTTCCCTTTCCCAGAACCTGAAAACCACCAGAAAGCAAGGGTGAGCTCAACAGCTCAGTAAAGCAACAAACCTCCAATCAAAATCCTCAGAATCGCAAAACCAAAATATCAGACAAATCCGTACAGAAATCAGAACGGAATCGGACATATATCAAATCAAACAGAACTGTACGGAAATAGAAGTCGTATCAAATCAGAAACAGAACAGATCAGACATATCAGATCAACAGAATCAGAATCGTACAGATCATATCAGAACAGAACAAATCATATCAGAATCATATAGCAGATATCAGATATTTAATTAATAGCTAAATTCCCTGACACTGACTGAATCTCATAGGATCCAGGCTCCTTATACCTCCCTTTGTGCTCACGGCACCAGAACAGATCAGATGTGCTTATAGCACCAGAATACATATATAGTGCATATAGCACCTAAACAGATTTTCCTCAGATCCAGAACAGAACAGATATCAGATTTCATATTGAGCTCATTTCAAATTTCCCAGACACTAACTGAATCTCATAGGATCCAGGCCCCTTATAACTCCCTTTTTATAGCATATATAGATAGCATATCAATTCAGAGAAAATCCGGACAAATCAGAAATTACCCAAAAATCGGGCAGTACAACGGCAGTATACAGAATTTACACAATTTTCCTGAAAATCAAATTTTACCAAATTCGCATAGAATACAGATATCAACAATTCAGAACCTTTATTCTACTGCACAGATAATTTCCAATTTCACAGAAAAATCCAGTCGACTAAAAACACAGTCGAATCAAAAATACCCGGACAAAAATCTTCAAAATATAATCAAAACGTGCACACCCGGCACGGCAACGATATACAAAAAGTTACGCGGTAAAAACTGAACCGATCAAAAGATACGGATGAAAATCGCTAACGGAAACAAAATCAGGACAGAAAATACCGCCAAACACGACGGTTCTGAAAATTGAGAAAGGCGGAATGTGCCTTACCTCGTGCACAGCAAATTCCTCAACAGTCTCTTCGAACGAAAACGGCTCCGCGTCTTCCCGAAATCAACTTTTCCAAATTCCTCTTTTTCTCTCTCCTCAGAACAGAAAATCAGATATTTTTAATTAAAATTTCTCTCTCTTCAAAACGACAGAATTCCCTTAAGTAATATTCAGATCGGCCCGGCCGATCGCCACATCGTCCCGGGACGATCCGACCAAAAGGATCGTCCTGGACAGCTCCCAGGGCTGTTGTCTGGCCGATATTTTCTACAGTAACTATCGGCCTGGCCGATGTCTCCAATCGGCCTGGACGATGCCTACAGAAAATCACCTGGAGCAAAACTGGGTAAATTCTGGAGCTTCATTTCAACTGATCGTCCCAGGACGATCCCAGATCGTCCTGGACGATACTGGAGCAGTTCATGCTATTACAATCTCCCCAACTCAGAAAAATGTCGTCCTCGACATTATCCAGTCCAAACTCAGTCAAAACAAGTACGGGTACGACTGTCTCATGTCAGACTCCTTCTCCCAAGTCGCTTCCCGTGCAGTCCATTGGCTAACAAAGCTTTAAATAAAAATCTGAATTATATTTCAGGTTTTTAAGCTAGGGAAGTTCCCTAATAAGAGGGTATTAATTAAGACCAATTTGAATTCAAATTCAAATTGAAATCTAATTAATTTGGAGACCTCAAATTAAGGAGCTAAATTAGGAAAGTATCAAAGCCTCATCGGAGCTTTGAATTTCAAATTCAAAACTCCAAGAGGGGCCGGTGGGTGGAGCGGTGGGGAAGGAAAATTGGGGAAAAGGGGGCGGTGGCTTGGACGAACTTTCAGGTGGTGGTAGCCGGCGGCCTGGGCGGCCCAAGGTGGCCGGCGGCAAGGGGCTTGGGAAAGAGGAAGGCGGCGGTCAGAGAATTGGAGAGAAAACTTGGAGTAATTCAAAGGGGATTCAAACCTCATGCGTCTCCTCCAATGGAACTCACAAAGAGATCAACAATGCGTCGTCTCCGCAACGACGAATTGATCAAGAGAATTAAAGAAAAGTGAAGGATAAGGAAAACCTAGAACTCACAAAGAGATCTAGTTTCTCCTACGAACTCACTAAGAGATCGAGGAGGGTTGCACTCACAAAGAGAACATGAACTCTAAAATTTTCATTCATCAAAACTGCTATTACATAAGAAAATGGTCATATATATAGGCCTCAAAATGACAAAGAAAACAAATGACTAAAATGCCCCTTGGGCTACAATAGCGACCAAATACCCATAAGGGCAAAAGTGAAAAAAAAACATAAAATAAAATAAACTACTACATAAAATGACAAAAAATACAACTCATGATCGTGGCCGTCGATCTTCGACGTCTCCTAATGGTACATGTGTCGAAATCGCTGACGATGTCCTCATCATGAACACACAGTAATTGTGATAGTAAACTTACCAGCATAACAAGTAGTCAGTAATTAATCATTTAGATAACAAAATATGATAATATTTCACAATGATTAATTAATAAATTTATAATTTGAATTGATTTATATAGTTATATGTACATAAGAAAATTAAATTTTTTATAAGATAATATCATATAAAAATTTATGAAATAATAATAACTCATACAATATCTGAGAGCAGTTTCTTTACTGCCGTAAGCCGATTTACTGTTTGTGTTTTTATTTTTTTTGAACGGGGAATCCAATTGCTGCCACCCCTAAAAGGGCGCTTGGCAACGTAACTAATATTTCGTTGACCTAGAAGAGACACCCACCCCAGAAACCTCCTGGCCCGCACTTGATTGTGTCACACTTAAGAGACGCTTTCACTCGAGAGGAATCGAACATGGGTTGGGGGTTCCCATTCATACTCGTCCACCAACCAAACTAAGCAACGATGAGTTTGTTTGTGCTTAATTTCCAAATATTTCAGAGGCCGACGACAACAACATAAACCATCTGTCCCTCTATGTGAGATAAATATATAAATATAACTATTTCAGATAAACAATTATTTTAAATTCACCAAATTGTTGTTAGTTATTGATTAAAAAGTCTGGTAAGACATTCTCATGAACAACAATATAAATATTTTTTGATATTTTACAATACCTTATTTTCATCTTATAAAAGACCATTAGTAGTCACTATTCTGATTATCATCTTTCAAGACAAGAAAACATCTTGCAGATATCCAACAGTCTTGTATTTTTAAAAGATGTCTTACTAATTCAAAGTTTTTAAAAAGATGAAATTTCTCCGATTCGAATGAAATCTTTGAAGATTTCAAGATACTTAGACTAAACTGGTTCAATTTGACAAGGTTCAATCTCTGATGCTGGAAGATCTTGCATGAAATCTGGTTGCCAGGTTTGTGGAGAACAACTGAATTCTTCAGTTCTCGTTATCCTTTGCATCTGTATTTCACACCCAGAAGTCTCTTGCTTCTTTTTCTTCCTCGTAAACATTCCCATAATGGAGGAATAGAGGCCTGAGCCTGACCTCTTTCGCTTTCTCACACCAGCAACCCAGCCGTGAAAGGTGGTTTGCATATGTTCAGCAAATATTGCTTGTTTGTAAGAATCTCCCATCTGCATTAAGACAATTTTTTGCAGTAAGCAACAAAAACACCATTACATGAGGCTAAAAGATCAAAATATAGCTTGAAACTAGAGTTGATTATGAGGGCATCTCCAACCGAAAATCTTATTTTTTACTCCAAAATGCAGTGAAACTAAAAAATGGCGTGATTCATCTCCAATCGAACTCCATTTTACGCCCTTAGCAGAAGGTAACCATCTTTCTCCTCTTTGGCGCGTTTCTTCGACAAATCCGGTAGAGACAGAAAAATGACGCGGGTGAACAGTGACACGCCAATATTGGCGTCGCACTGTTCACCCGCAATCAAATACCGGAAGTTTTGCCGTTCGGCTGGAGCTCGCGAGCGATGTCATTCATGTGTTTGGAGTTTAGTTGGAGATGCCCTGACTCATAATAAGCTCAAATTGAGCCAAGCCACTATATACATTTTGGCTTTGACTGATTTTTGAGCCTATCTCAAGCTAGGCCAGAATTGAATCGAGTTGGCAAGGAAGATAAGGCAGGCTCAATTCAGATTCAAACATGCTCATAATTGAACTGATTAAGCCAAGTTGGCTTGAAATCAAACTGGGTCAAGACAAGTTAATTTAGAGCCGGTTAATTTATGTTGAGCTCATTTTGAGCTGCTTGATATATGCAGCCTCATTGCTACATTTAAAAGAGCTTGTTTCAAAATTTAGGCAACCAAATCACTACAATCTCATCATCCAAATATATAAAGGAAAAATGTGCATGTTATTTACCTGTGTGACAATAGCATACAGAGGAAGCGTACTATAGCTGCAAAGTACTTCAACAATCACGCTGCAAAAGCCATCCCATTTCAGTATTGCTTGAAGTTTTAAGAGAAAAATAGATCATTACTGCAAGAATAATATAGAGCAGATTCCTGAGAGTACCCAACAACGAGTCTGGGGATAACATAGCCAACACCTTCCACAATACAGGAGTGAAAGCCAAAAGTGCTCTGCAGATTTGAAGAGAGAAAATTAGTACGACAACCTTGATGAAGGGAAAGAAAAGTGCTCATGTTACTTACAATGATCCAGAAAAGGAATGCAATTTCAAAGGAGTTTTGAAATAGAATGAAATGAATCAAGTAGAGAACTAAGCTTGGCTGCTTGAACCAAAAGTGTTCATCTGAAGGCTTCACCCGGTGTACTTGACCATCTGTACGCGTCTCTGCAAGCTTTATGGCTAGCCGTGTGATGATACGCTCCAGCTTTGAACCGACAATTAGCAAAAGCTGCAAGAGATATCATATTGCATTTAGTATTAGCTTCAATCTTGATCCAGAACATAGATCTTTGAAAGAAAACAACATGCAACTAACAAAATGAGTAAAAACAACTAAACTGCGTCTAATAAAAAGAAATATCTCACTGATGCATGCCAAGAAAAATTCTTTCAAAAGATTAATTTCAAAGACATCATCAAGATAATGAATGATATCTCATTATTATTTTATTTTCTTTATGATATCTCATTTTATGTAGTTGTTTGTTTGAAAATTAGAATAATATTTGGCCTTTAAAACTTATTTTATCTCAATCTAAGTTCATTGAGTTAAAAATAAATAAAATAATAGTAAAAAGTTCATTGCGTTCTACAATTCCTAAGCTCTTTTCGCTTTAGTCAGGATGTTTTTGCTAGACATTTGCAAGAGGATGTACCCCGATTTATGTTTTTTGCTGATGATATTCTTCTTGTTGATAAGACTAGAGAGTTTAAGGTAAACTTGAATCATGGAGGTCAACCTTAGAGTCTAAAGATTATCATTTGAGTAGATCTAAAATTAAATACATTGAGTGTAATTTTATTAGTAATAGATCTAGTGGGGGTTTGTGACTTTTGGCGATCAAGTCATTAATAAGAATACACGTTTTAGATATCTCGGGTCTATTGTCCAGAGTGATGGTGATATAGATGGGGATATTATTAGTAGAATTTAAATTGGATGGTTGAAGTGGAGGAATGTATTGGGCCTGTTGTGTCATATGAAAGTACCCCTCAAACTTTAAGGAAAATTTTGTAAGATGGTCGTGAGACTTGCAATGCATTATGGCGCAATATGTTGGCCATTAAAAGAGAAGCATAAAATTAAGTTAAGTGTTGCAAAGATGAGGATACTCAGGTGGATGAGTGGTTACTCTTAGAGACAGAATGTAAAATGAGCATATATGTGAAAAGGTTGGAGTAGCTCTAATGGAAAAAAAGATTAGAGAGAGTTGACTTAGATGGTTTGCTCATATAACATGCCGATTTTTTGATGACCAGTTAGGACTAGATGTATTAGATTTGACCTATGTTAAGGGAGGTAGAGGTAGACCTACAAAGACTAGGTTAGAAAATATTAGAAATGATATTTTTTATTAGATTTAAATGAGAAATTGACTCTTAACAAGACACAATGAAGAAAAAGAAGCCATTAACCAAACCCACGTAGGGGGATAAAAGCTTGATGTTGTTGTTCGTACATGATAATAATGTATGACATTGATTAAAAACTCCACAATTTATTTCATGAATCTATTTGGATGATCATAAAAAAAGTTTTAAATTTTGTGAAAATGTAGATAAAAAATTTGCTTCTCCTCAATCCTGACTAATAAAGGATGGGTGTTGGTAGAAAAAATGTCTAACTGGATTCCAAATTACATCTCATGCTTGATCTTGAAGGGTTAAAAATGGGACGTGACATTGAGTAGGAACACAAGGCAAGGCGTTTCCTGAGCAATCAATCATATCTAGTTTGTCATCTAACAAAGGAGAAGCCTATACTTTCTTATATTTTATTAATGGTTATATAATCAACACACATGTCAGCTATTATCTTTCTTGACAATTATTAATGTGGGTATAGGTTAAGGAGTTAGTCTGATGCTTTTTAAATGGACCCTCTGCCTACACCTTGAGCTCAACATGCTCTATGAGGTTCATCCAATAATTGGAAAAACAAACTTGTCTGCTCTTATGATGTGAAAGCTTGTGAGGAAAACCAACACAAATAAATACTAGAGTTAAAAGGCACACTCTGACATGAAGGCTCTCTGACTTCCATAGTGTCACATGGTTCATGTTTAACTCCTTTACATCTTGGTTTCAACACTATCTTCCTCAGGCGCGCCAACAAGAAGGCTCACATGATGGCATTCAAATGCATAATGACCAAAATATTGGCACTTGAAACAAGACCTACCATTCTACTTAGAACTTGAAGCCATAATTACACTTCTTTCCCATAAGATTCTTCGTCTCAGGAACATCGTTGTTTCAACTTTTGGGGCAATTGGAGATGAGCAAGTCAGCATAAAATGTCTCCCTAACTAAGGAAATTTTCTAGGAGTTCTAACATTTTGTTCTAACTCCAAATTGAGTTGAAACTCCTAGAATATGGAATACAAAAGGTGGACCAATAACTTGATTTTAATGTTTATCTATACAAGCCTGCAAATTTACCGTAGCTTTCTTAGTTCAGCATGATTCACTTTATCAAACCAGAATGGGTGATTTGAAGAATCTAAACAATCCATCAGATGGAGATTTCAAATGATTTCAAAAATCATAAGAGAATTTTAAGCTTGTACCAAATTTAGTAGATCATGCAAGCCAAGCAAGACATTATTACACAGTCAGTTAGTCGAATGATCTTGATAACAAATTCATGGCAACAGAACACGAATACAAGCTAAGCTCTAATACCAAGCTTGATGCATAAGGAATAGATATATAATAAACCCTAAAAATTTCATTCCATGAAATTACTACACAAACAATTAAAAAAGTACGAGAATTCCAGAGATTATTTGTTTTGCATGCAACCTGCAATCAAATGCATACGCGGCTATAAATAAATAATTAATAACATGTTATAGATGCAACTAGAAAACATCAAGAGATTCAAATTAATACGCAACTATAAACAAACAATTAATAACCTATTATAGATGCAACCACAAAACACCAAGAGATTCGAAGATAAAAGGGCGAAGAGTTCCTAACAAGAAATGAGATCAATTATCCTTGGAAACATTGCTTGGCGAAGATCACTTATGTAGGAAAAGATAAACACCATTTAAAACCAAGAGCAAAGACAAGAAGGAACGCAAAGACAACAAGGATCAAAAAGATGAGACAGTAAAGTAAAAAAAATGAAAGTTGAAGAACCTAAATTAGTGAGGCACAATTCCATTTGGTCCTTCAATTTTCACATTTGAGATCAAATGAGTTAGCATGCACAAGCAAAAAGCTTCTATTCATTTCAAGGGAGTTAACACAGACAAAAACATGTCACAAAAAAAAGAGGTATCAATGTAAACATTAGGGCTTAGAATTTCTCAAGAATGTCTAAAAAGTCCCGGTAAATATGAGTAATATGCCCATAGAATCATCTAAATGAAATGTGCAACTACCTAGAATGTAAGGTATCCTACTTTAATTTATGTGTTAACATACAAGTTGAGTCTAATGCATCTCCCGTAGAAACTCCCATTTATAGATATGATATTTTCCTACAATGCTATGCTGGAACATGTCAAACATTCCAAGCAAACCACTGGTACCTACGTCTGCAGACAACAAAACTAATTTTCATTGCCAAGCTCCAATATGAGCGCTTTAACGTAGATCTGTGCAACTACAAACACCATTCTAATGTTTTTGACTATAGAGAAAAAGAAAAGACATATCAAAGTCGCTCAAATGTAAAATGTAGAATTCAAGAAACTATCTTTATTATCTGGATCACTACAAACTTAGAACTTATATCAAAGGATTCATTAAGGAACCAATGTTCAAATCTTCCACATGAAAATGTTAAATGCCAAGATTCTGTACAATAGTGAAATCACTATATCAGGTCGTAACCAGTAGTTTTTTTATGGATATGACTCCTCGACAGTAAAGTTTTCCACATACTTACAATCAAGGGCAAGAATGATAACCAAAAATATGCATGCCAACCTGCGCAAAAATACATGATTAAAAAGCATAAGTATTTCATTTTTGGTCAAATCAGCATCATTAAAAACCCATGCAATACATAATTAAAAGAAAAACAAGAACAGCAAGGTGAATATCATTTGAGATTATGGAAATTATTTTCCAAAAATTGAAGGAAGTGAGATTATAAACAAATTCTGCATGCCGATTTTAAATATCAAGAAAAAGGTTGCAGATGCAGGAAATGTATCTCCAGTTTTCACATTGTATATTCCGGATAAAAGACATCTACATGCCACACTCGGATGTAGGATTAAGTAACCAAAAGCAAAAAGCATTTATCTCACTAAGTTCTATTAAGAATCAAATTCTCATTAAAAATTTAATAAATAAGGCATTTCAATACTTTCTAGCCGGTCCTTTTAAATCTACCTTTATCTTTCTTAACATGAGTCAAATCTAAAGCATCTACTCTCTTATGGGGCCATCGGAAAGCTGACGTTTCATTCTTAGTTATGTAAATGTTGTCTTTTATAATATCAGAATTACAATAACAGGAGCAGTGTTGACTTAGGTACACTAGCGAAATACCTTTTGAGTAAAAGAAAATATTATGGCATGATGTAACAGTCCTGCTGATTTATTTAAAGATAGTATGAATGTTGTGCAACTTCATTATTTTCTCCAATTACATAGGAAGCACATAACAGGGATTGAACTAAAAAAAAAAAAAAAGTCAGATTCAGGAGGGATTAGCGACTAAAGTTCATACACTTGCGCTCAAAGTTTATTTGCATTTCCATCCTTGATATTAATAAAAAGGGGGAAAAAAGAAAACAAAGGCTCATCTAAAATCTGAAACCATTTCTAGATAAGAATTAGACGATTCCATAGCTCAGTAACATTTTCAACTTGGAAGTGCACTCAACAGACAGCACAACATACCATGAATGTCAATTAACAAGAAGATGATGACAAAAAGCCACAAATACCACCTGCAGAAAGAAAAGGAAGTTTAGAATTACCACTAATCCACAATTTAAAATGACTCAAAGAATAACCAATTGGCTGAACGAGGTGCCCATTTACCTTATACCAACAACTTTCTTGAAGTCATCCTCAAGAGCACGCATCACATATTTGTGAAAATTAAATTTAGGATGTGTGGAGCAGTGCCTCTGAAATTATACGGCTTAAAATGAGTGTAATATTTGTAAAATCTAAGAACGGGGAGAACAAAAAGCCAAAAAATCAACTTTTTCCTAGTTTACCATAATAAATCCAGCTCGAAGTGCTCTGTAATCTGATTTAGTCAAAGAGCCATAAAACTGCTTGAAGAAAGACATCTGCAGTGGAAAAGTAAAATTAATAGAATTGCTTATAATGCTAAACTATCGTTCTAGTTTCAAGTCCAGCATTGACCACTTGCTTTAATAATTTCCATCAATGACCTATTAAGTTATTCGGCTTTGTGCTGATGCTCATTAACAAGTCGTTCAATAGACCTGATGAGGACATCGGAGATCAACGGCTACGATCTTGAGTTATTTATTTATATGTTTTATGTACTAGTTTATTTTTTATTGTTGTTTTTACATTTTTACCCTTATGGGTGGTCATGTAGTATTGTAGCCCGAAGGGCATTTTAGTCATTTATTTCTTTTCTCTTCTTGAGCCTATTTATAGGCTAGTTGTTTTGTATTATGGGATGATGAATATTGAAATGAAATCTTATTTTTCTTTGATTGATCTCTAAGTGAGTTCATGGGAGGAGAGACCCAAGGTGCGGGCAATTGCAATACCCGTCAACCTTTGGAAGAGTCCAAAGTTAGCGGTTTTACGATCTCTTTGTGAGTTCGTTAGTTTACTTTTATCTTATTTGTATTTTCTTTCATCTCCTTTCTCCAAGTCAATCGCCGGCCACTTCCAACCTCCCCACCACCGGTGGCTCAACCTCCCCCACCCAATTCATCTTCTAGCTCCACCTAAATCCCACCCACCAACCTAGCCACAACCCGCCACCTAGCCGCCCCCTTCCCCCTTTGTCGCCGGCCATCTCATAACTTCCCCCTCATTATGATGATTTCAATCACCATAATGACTTCCTAATTTAGCTCAAGCATGAGAGGGAAAATTTGAATTCATTTGAATTTCAAATTCTTTCCATATAGAGAATTCCAAATTAGGAAAGTATCAATCATGAATTCAATTTCAAAATAAATCAAATTGGATTTATAATTCCCTTTCCTAATCTTCATCGCCTATTGGAAATTCCAATATTTCCCTCCCCAATCCCCTCCACCCCTCATGATGCCGCCGACCCCATCATCGACCCCATGATGGGCTCCCCCCCCCCCCCACCCCATTAAATGCTCATTTAATCCCTCAACCTTATTTGAAATTTGAATTTAATTTCAAAACATTTTTCCTCCAAATCCACTTAAGCTGAAATTAATTTCAGTTTCCAAATTCCGATCCTCTCTCCTCAATCTAATTTTCTCCATTTAATTCTCCAACATAATGTCACTAATCTCACCACAATTTCAGCCGCCACATTCCCCTATCCCTAGCCGAATTAATCACCCCTTCAAATAGAACCTGGCCATCAGGAACCTGATCCAATATGCTGTCCAGCCATTCTGACCCAGGAAATACTGTCCAGAAAACTTTCAACCAGCAATTTTGCCACCACGTCACTCCCGTATACTAACTAGCAACCCTCCAAGAGCAGCCTAGAATTTTCTAGGCACTACAGTTTGTCGTTCAAGCTACCCCAAGCATCAAGATTTCAGGCCAAGACTTGCATGACTGCTGTCCAAATCAGATTTCTGCATCTAAAGAGGACTCTGATAGGAAATACTCGTTTGCACAAGTAAATCTAACCCAAATCAAATACCTAAGCCAAGTAAACTGCTGTCCGCAGCAAGAACACAGCTCAAACAGTGAAAAAACTGAGAGAAAACGTAGGGAGAAACGTAGAAAAACGATGCAAACGCTTTTATTTCAATAAAGGATGAAAAGCACTTGCAAGATACAACTTTCCTTCAATTCGAGAGGAAGGAAAAACTCTCCAACGATCTCCGGCAACGCCAAGAGCCCAAGCAAGAAAACCTAGAAGACAAAACTCATTCCAAAATCAAGATGAAACCCTAATCCCCTCATAACTCCCTATTAATACAATCTAATTCAAATTAAAAGCAAAAGGACTACTCTACCCTTCCTTCTCCCTCCAAAAACACTTAACCCATGTTTGAATTGCAAGTGGACCCCACTCCCTGGCTCCCTCTCTCTTCCGCGCGGCTCCTCTGCGTCCGTCGCGAATAGCACTGGACCGGCTGGGCCGGTCCAGGTAGAGCCGGTCCAAGCTGGACCGGCATAACATTACCCCCCTCCCAAAGTACCACCTTGTCCTCAAGGTGGAAGGCAGGAAACTGCACTGCAATCCTCTCCAATGGCTCCCATGTGGCCTCATAATCTGGGAGGCCGCTCCACCTAATTTTCACTTCCTTTTCCCCCTTTTCATTGATGCGCACCCCTTCTACCGCTAGAGGCTCCAGTGTCACTTCCATGTCTTCCCTCAATGTGCTGGGCAGCTCTGGGCTTACTGCATGCTCCCCCACCACTTTCCTCAACTGTGATACATGAAAAACGGGATGTATTCTGGCTGTTGGAGGAAGCCTCAATCTGTATGCCACCTCCCCGATTTTCTCCTCCACTTCGAAAGGGCCAAAATATCTCGCTGCTAGCTTCTCATTTCTCCTTTGGGCTATAGTCCTCTGTCTGTAAGGTCGGAGCTTCAAGTAGACCTTGTCTCCCACTCCAAACTGTATATCCCTCCTTTTACTGTCCGCCTGTTTCTTCATAATCTGTTGGGCTCTGAGAAGATGCCTCTTGAGCTCGTCCAACACTTGATCTCTTTCCTTCAAGTGCTGATCCACTGCAGATACAGGGGTACTCCTATGGCTGTAGTGTACCAGGTGTGGGGGGTCTCTTCCATATAACACCTTAAAAGGTGTCATCTTGGTAGCCGAGTGATAGGAGGTGTTGTACCAGTATTCTGCCCAGGCCAGCCATTTGGCCCACTGCTTCGGTGTCTCAGACACAAAGCATCTCAAGTATGTCTCCAAGCTTCTATTCACCACCTCCGTCTGCCCATCAGTCTGTGGATGATATGCTGTGCTTCTCTTCAATACTGTGCCCTGCATCCTAAATAACTCCCTCCAAAAATGGCTCAGGAACACCTTGTCCCTATCAGAAACAATAGACTCAGGTACCCCATGCAGGCGGACTATCTCTCTCACAAAAGCTGTTGCTACTGATACTGCAGTGTATGGGTGTCTCAAGGGAATGAAATGAGCATATTTGCTCAATCTGTCAACCACTACAAATATGACCGTGTACCCTTCTGATTTTGGAAGCCCATCAATAAAATCCATAGTAATCTCTTCCCAAACCTTCTCTGGTAGGGCTAGAGGCTGTAGTAATCCTCCTGGTGCCATCGTCATGTACTTGTTCCGCTGGCAGGTGTCACACTTAGCCACCATCTCCTCTATGTCTTTCCTCATCCCTTTCCAGTACAATTCAGCAGCAATTCGACTATAAGTTTTCTGCACTCCTGAATGCCCACCTATGGCACTCCCATGAAACTCCTGTAGCAGTTGGGGAATATGAATGGAAGACCTAGGGATCACACTCCTTCCCTGATAGTACAGTCTTTCTCCCACCACTGAGTAGCCTGGGTGGCTGTTCTCATCTGATAGCACCTCCTCTTTAATTCTCCTTAGCTCCTCATTCTGGATGCTCTCCTCTTTGATGGCTCCCCAATCTATCAGAACAGGTACTGATACCGCCATCCCCTGGAACTCCTCCATACAGCGTGATAAGGCATCCGCTGCCTTATTTTCTAGCCCTGGCCGATAGTGGATCTCAAAATCATATCCCAACAGCTTGGATAACCACCTCTGATGCTCTTCTGTGACCATCCTCTGTTCCAACAAGTACTTCAGGCTTCTCTGATCAGTTCTGACAATAAAATGTCTGCCCAATAAATAAGGTCTCCACTTTTGGATGGCCAATACAATAGCCATCAGCTCTCTCTCATATACTGACTTCAGCCTAGCCCGGGATGACAGTATCTGACTGAAGTAAGCTATGGCTCTATGGTTCTGCATCAACACTGCTCCCAATCCATAGCCTGAAGCATCTGTCTCCAACACAAACACCTGATTGAAGTCTGACAGAGCAAGCACTGGCACCGTCGTCATGGCCTTCTTCAGCTTCTCAAAAGCCTCAGAAGCTGCTTCCCCCCATACAAAATTATCCTTCTTCAGCAGCTCTGTCAGTGGTCCAGCTATGGTGCTGTATCCTCTCACGAACCTCCTGTAGTAGCCGGTCAGTCCCAAAAATCCTCTGAGCCCCTTCAAGGTCTTGGGTTGAGGCCAGGCCAGCATTGCCTCTATCTTGGACTGATCCGCAGCCACTCCCTCCTGGGATATCACGTGTCCCAGATACTCCACTTGTGCCTGAGCAAAGTCGCACTTCTTGAAATTAGCCTTCAGCTGATGCTCCCTCAGCACCCCCAACACCACTCTCAGGTGCTCCAGGTGTTCCTCCTCAGTTCTGCTATAGATGAGAATGTCATCAAAAAATACCAACACAAACCTGCGAAGGTGTGGCTTGAAAATTCGGTTCATCAATGCCTGGAATGTGGCTGGTGCATTGGTGAGGCCAAAAGGCATCACCAGAAACTCGTAATGGCCCTCATGAGTCCTGAAGGCTGTCTTCTGCACATCTTCCTTCCTCATCCTGATCTGATGATAGCCTGACTTCAGATCAATTTTGGTGAACAAAGCAGCTCCATGCAGCTCATCCATCAACTCGTCAATAACAGGGATGGGAAACTTATCAGGCACTGTCTCTTTGTTGAGAGCTCTGTAGTCAACACAGAACCTCCAACTCCCATCCTTCTTTTTCACCAGCAGAACTGGGCTAGAGAAAGGGCTCACACTGGGCTGAATGATCCCCCCTTCTAGCATTTCCCCACCAATTTCTCAATCTCATCTTTTTGCACCTGAGGGTATCTGTAAGGTCTCACACTGATAGGGGAGACTCCCTCTTTCAGGATGATCTGATGCTCCCGTTCTCTGTCAGGTGGGAGTCCCACCGGAGGTTGGAACACATCCTCGAACTCCTGTAGAAAGGGCTGAACCAACGCAGGAATGTGTTTTTCTTCCCCCTCTTGTTGATCCTCCAAGCTCTGCAACTCCACCAGGAAACCTCCTCCTTCCTCATGGATAATTTTTACCATCGACCTGAGTGACACTCCAGCCCTGGACAAACCTGGTTCCCCCCTCAGCTTCACCCTCTTGCCTTCTACCATCAGTTCCATCACCATGGTTCCCCAGTTCACCTTGGTTTCACCCAAGGTCTGTAGCCATTTCATGCCCAAAATGACATCGGTGCTACCCAACCTCAGGGGTAGGAAATCCTCTACCACCCTGATCTCCTGTAGGCTCATCTCCACTCCCTTGCAGATCCCCGTGCTAGACTCAATCTTTCCTGTCCCCATCATCACATAACTGCCTGTCTCAGTAGGCTCTATCCCCAGCTCCTCCGCCACCTGGGTGGATATGAAATTGTGGGTTGCCCCACTATCGATCAGTACTACTACCTCCCTCCCATGGATCTTCCCCTTCACCTTCATAGTATGACTAGGAGTAAATCCCATCACTGAATTGAGGGATACCTCGGCCACCTCCAACTGGGGGTCACTCTGCTCCTCCTCAGAATCATCACCCTCCTCAGGCGCCTCGTCTATATAGACGGTGAGAGCCCGAAGAGCGCGATCCTTGCATCTATGCCCTGGAACAAACTTCTCCTCACATCTGAAACAAAGGCCCTTGGCCCTCTTCTCCTGCATCTCCTCCTCAGTCAATTTCTTGAAGCTTCCTGCAGTTCTAGTCACTCCGCTCTTCTCCTTTCCACTCTCTCTAGGGACACTAGGGCTTGGCCCTTTTGGAGCCAAGTAGGTGGTAGTGGTCCTGGTGGGACCTCCTGAGTGGTTGTTCCTCCAACTTCGAGCGTTGGTCTTCTGGTTCTCCACCAGCTGAGCCAACTCCATTGCCTCCCTCAGGTCTCTCGGTCTCATGACCTTCACAGCATCTCTAATTTCTGGCTTGAGCCCCTTCATGAAGTTTCCCCCCAACGTGCTGTTCGATAAGCCCTCCATGTCCCCACCAGACTCTCAAATTTCTTTCTGTATTCCTCCACTGTTCCCTCCTGAGTGAGGGCATAGAACTGCTCGGAGATCTCCCATGGGCTGCCCCTGAATCTCTCCCTGATAGCTTCCTTGAAATCCCTCCAAGTCCTCACCGGATCCCACTTATCCATGTACTTGAACCAGGCAAAAGCCGCCCCTTCCAAGCACATACTGGCTGCCATCAATCTCTCCTCCTCCATCAGGCCATTCACTGCAAAATACCTCTCCACCTTGTGGATCCACTCATCCACATTCCCCTCTTCGAAAACTGGCATTTTCAGCTTCCTGGCCCTCGTGTCCATCCCGTACGCCCTGTTTCCCCCATGACCTCCTCTGTCCCAAGCAATGGGATCTTCCCAAGTTCCTCTCTCTCCATATCGGGGCTCATCATCCCTCCTCGGTCGTCGATAGCCATCTTCCCTCGCGCCCCGCCATGGTGGTTATGGATCCCCCATGGCCGGTCCACTGGGTCGGGCCTCCGACGACGCCAATCATCCTCTCCTTCTTCCCGCCTGATGGACTCCCGATGCAGCATTCTTCCGTTGCTACCAAGCAGTTCCACCTCCTCTTCCCCTTCCAGCCTTGCCTTCTCCTTACCCTTGCTCCCACTACCTTCTCCTCTTTCCTCCGCTGGCACAGCTCTTGCTTGCCCTTCCAACAACTTTTTCATCATCTCCTCCAATGCCATGAATTTCCCTTCCATATTCTCACTCAACGTCGCCATCTTCTCCTCCAGATCCGCCTTAAATTGACCCACTTCGGTCTCCAAGACTTCTACACGTTTAGATGCCATGGGAACCACGAAATGGTCTCCGGATCACTTCCGAAAAGCAAAAATCTGCAGCGAAACAGTGGAAAACAGCCCCCCACCGTCCGGATCTTGGCTCTGATACCAATTTGATAGGAAATACTCGTTTGCACAAGTAAATCTAACCCAAATCAAATACCTAAGCCAAGTAAACTGCTGTCCGCAGCAAGAACACAGCTCAAACAGTGAAAAAACTGAGAGAAAACGTAGGGAGAAACGTAGAAAAACGATGCAAACGCTTTTATTTCAATAAAGGATGAAAAGCACTTGCAAGATACAACTTTCCTTCAATTCGAGAGGAAGGAAAAACTCTCCAACGATCTCCGGCAACGCCAAGAGCCCAAGCAAGAAAACCTAGAAGACAAAACTCATTCCAAAATCAAGATGAAACCCTAATCCCCTCATAACTCCCTATTAATACAATCTAATTCAAATTAAAAGCAAAAGGACTACTCTACCCTTCCTTCTCCCTCCAAAAACACTTAACCCATGTTTGAATTGCAAGTGGACCCCACTCCCTGGCTCCCTCTCTCTTCCGCGCGGCTCCTCTGCGTCCGTCGCGAATAGCACTGGACCGGCTGGGCCGGTCCAGGTAGAGCCGGTCCAAGCTGGACCGGCATAACAGACTCCACCTGCTGTCCTGAAGTTCAGAAACAGGAAATTGCTGTCCTGTATTCCCGGAATCCTCGTTTTGCTGTTTTAGAGGCCTCCAATCCCATTCCAGCCAATCCAGCCGAAGGTTTTCTCTGCTCAGGAGTCTTAACCGCAGCCACGTATCTTCTCTCTTTGAGTAAAGTTCTTTCTCCGACTCTTTTATCTTCGTAGTTACTCCTTAATTGTGGTCTTAGTAGAGTCATGAAGATGGTGTTGACACTCCTCCGCTAAAACCTTAGTGATCTAGTGAGTAGAGTGAGGGGTCCTTGCATAGCAACTATCCTCATTGTATAATTTAGGGATTTATTGTTGAAATCATTCATGTATGCAACATTAGATTGACTTGATTGTTTTATGATCTTAACTCTTACGCGTGTGATTCAGCCTAAGCTTATTTTACCGCTCTTAGTGTATTCTTTTGTCGTTAGAAAATTCATTGTGAAGATATGATTATTGTGGCTTCTAACACTTAAGCATGCAAATTCCTTTAAGCAATTCATCTGTGCATGTATTGTTTTACATCAAGACCTCTTGTGTCATGATATGTTCATTGGTTATTTTCTTGGATTCCTTCCAAAATTACTAATTCAAGCATCATGAAATTTTCTTCTCTTTTCTCAAAAACATTGTCATAATTGGCAATCCGTTCATTTATTTAGGCTACTCCTTAGGAAAGTTGAAAAAAACTAAAGCCTAAAACTAATGCATAAAATGTGAAACCAAAATTTATAAGGAATAATACAAGTCCAACTCAAGCTTGAGGAATAAAATGCCAATCTGATCAATGTCAAAAACGGTCAACATATTAAAAGTTAATAGGACTTTGATATCAACAGCATTAAAATGAACATTTGCACATAAGGATAGAAGTATCCTTAGTTTATTTGACATTCTTGTTCTAAGCCTTTTTGCTTATTGGTTACTTATGTTCCACTAATGTTTTAGCTAGGCTATATTGGGTGAGAACCATTCAGAAGGGCAAAAGATGTTTGGGGCAAGGGATGGACTATATTGAATCCGACACAATGATGCATCTCCTTTGCACTTTCCTAGATGGTCTATTCTCCTCTCCTTTTCCATTATTGCCTTTCATAGCCTAATTATTATCATCGAAGAAGTCACATACGGTATATATTATAAGCGCTACAATCAATTTCTGATTCCAGATGGCATCATTTTTATGATTACTAGTCAAAGAGTAGCATTCAATGTACCTAAGAAAAAGAGAAATAAAAACAAGGAAACTTTTCAAGATAAATGCAACTCACCATCCAGCTAACAACAACAAACTTCCTCCAAAATCCTGCAGCACGCTCCTGGAGAAACTCATGGTGAGGTTGAGAAAGTCTTTGGTGGTCAGCAACCTGGGCTGAAAGTAGATTTCACCAAAAGTTTAATGATTAATCACAAATGCAATATTAAAAGGTTGAAGGCCCCAAGACAATATGATGAATGTATTACACGTCTTTGGGCTTGAAATCTCTTTATGAATTTCTTTTTCCCAATGCTTCCATTGACTAATCTACAAAAAGCTTATAGAATTATATTATCCATCTTTATAGAGATTGTGTAGATTCCTGCACTCAGATGCAATAACCAAGTTCCCTAACTTTACCCTGGCTCCTCCCAGAAACATAGTGATCGCACTAAATACTAAATGAGAAACTGCAAGTACAAAAATAAAGATGTGTAGCTGATGCAATGCTTCAAGAGAAAGCAATTGAACCTTGCCCTGTAATTAGACAATGACAGTCAAAAGATTTAGAATTACTGTGTGGAATATCCAATGTATAGCAAAAAACAATGAGATACTAACGGTAAACATTTCAACAGTTATTACCAAAACATGCACGTGGCTGTGGAAAATACAAAATAAACAGAAAATGCTTGCTCAAAGGACATCTACAGAGTGCATTATTGAGAACAAAATTAAGTCTATGAATATATCTTAGGATATAATTATGCTTTTGATTATTTACAGCAAACAAGAAAATAAAAAATATACTGTAAAACGTGCAAATTTGGAATCATGCTGCTTACAGTAATGTAGAACACTTGCACCAGTATCTAATCGCTTCTACTGAAAAGGAGCATACTATGGTAAAATAATAACATATCATAACACTCCATAATGAAGACAATCCATAGCTTCTACAGGACATTACATTGACATCACTAGTATACATGAAGTCAATCTTCTCAACCATCCGATGCCTCTTTTTTATTTTGGTTTGATCAATGGCTAGTAATACTGGGAATTTTATTCTAACAAGGTTATTATATGTTTTTTTAAAGAATTTTCTAGAATTTGGTAAATTTTGAATTATCTTTTAATTTTAATTTGGTATTGTATGTAATTAAGTTGTTAAGGACTTTGGATACCTATAAATAGGTCACTAAGTCTAGCAACCATGCAATTGAATTAAATTTTTGAGAACATAATTCCTTGCCTTGCCTAATTTGTTGCTCAACATATAAATCTCCATCCTCTCTCACTTAACTACTTTCTCTCTACTTCCAGTCAATAATCATCCTCTGTCCAACAGGAATTTCGCAAGATGGCACGCCTACCAACGTAATCCAATTCTATCTTATTCCTAATAGGTTATAACCCAATTCAAATCATAACCAACTATCCTAAGATTCCACCAAAAATTCACTCATCATCTCTCTCTTGTCTGCCTCATATTTGCTTCTATCCTATAAAAAATTCCATACAGCATGTTCGTCTCTCCCCTATCTTAAAATTTTTTGAGATGCAACTAGCTCTCTCTTTCCTACTCAACCCACCATCCTCCCTCTAAACCCTCATTCTCTCTCTAACCAAACCCCCCATTTTCTTGTTAGCCACATGCCTCCTCCTTCACTTAGCTGACATCATCCACTCACTCTATACCTAAAAAAATCTTCAGCATCCAACACTATAAAATTAAAGCAAAGAAGGTAAGTAAGCCTCTCCTTCCCTCTTAATCTTCTCTCCAAGCAAACCCCAGACCATCAATTTACACGATCCTATTTCTCTCTCCTACATTCTTCTAAGCATGTCCAATTCCTCCACATATCCTCCATCGCCAAAGATGGAAAAAGATTACTAAGTCAAACAACTCACTTCTACATTCTTTAACATCAATATTGATATCAGAAGAAATCTTATATCAAGAAGAATTGTTTAACATTTCCCACCTGGATTTCTACACTCCTCACTCCAAGTGTCAAAAATAGTTTCTTCGGAGAACAGTGATACCTAAAAGTGACAACGGGGAATTTGAAAGAAAAGGGGTTAATATTAAAACAGCAAAAACATAGATCAGGAAAAAAATAATTGAAATTGATTTAGTTGCATGCCCATATGTGAAAAACACATTCATGTAGGAAATAAATAGATACAATATCCCTTGATACAAATTCTCTAGCCAAATGGAGATTTCAAACAACACACATCTAAAACCAACTTTTACTCATATATAACACCCATATATATGTAGCAAATTATACTTAAGTAACACCCATAAGCGGATCCACAATGGGGACATTGGGGCATGTGCCCCCATCGGTCTATCAGAAAGAGATAATGAATTAACATTTTATTAATAATACTATGATGGGGTTATTGGTGAAAATGGTAACTACTTTTTAGTTAAACGAGAATGTATGTCAAATTGAAGATTGCTTCTTTAATCAATGAGCTTTTTTTAATCTCTAGCTAAATGATGATAGATTACAACAACCTTTTTTATACATTTTAAACGGGATGTTTAAATTAATAATTAAAAGTGATTTCTCAAAAAAATAAAGAAATTTTTAAATTTAATTAAAAAACATTTTAATCTAATAATATATAATAAATTTTATGTTTAAAACATAAATTTATTTTTAAAAAATTTGTGGTGCTAATTAGTTGTGATGAATTAAATATAAATGAACGATTTTAAAATATGCATCAGCATAAATTTAGATCTAATTAATGATGAATCTTCTTATTTCCATCAAAGTGGAAAATTTGTCTGATCATTTAATTTGAAAGCTAGTTTCAATATTGTGGCACTATTTAAAAGAGAAAATATTATTGATAATATATATATATATATATATATATATATATATATATATATATATATATAATATATATATATATATATATATATATATATATAATATATATAGCATACTGTGAATTTCACTGCAACTCTTAGACGCTCTTAATTACAAGTTTCATTAGCATATATTGCATATTTTATACTAAAAGCTCTAAAAAAATCATTTTTAAACTGTCAATGCCGTAATCATTTTTAAACTGCCAATGCCGATTAAAAGACCATGATGAAAAAAGTTGAGTAAATTTCAAAATCATCAATTTGTGACCATACTAAAAAGTTCTTAGCTCTGCCCCTAGTAACACCTAACACGGCCAATCAAAAATACAAACCACCTATATATCATGAAATAATGCCTATTAATTAACACATATACATTGCAAGAGGTGTAAGAAAAAAAGGGCAATGCTTCAATAAACACGAGTAAATTTAGTATAGCTGATATTAAATTGATATGTAGGAATAACAGAATCCTAGAAGAATCCCAGGTAAAAACAGGCACTTAAGCAACACACTTTTTTTGGCTTAACATTTAAAACCACATTGACTTTAATAAGGTTTATTGCTGATCTTCCTGTTTGAATAAATTAAAAGACCATGTTCCCAGTCAAAATGTTTCATCAATCTATTAAATGCTAAGGCGGAATGAGATTTACAAGAATTTATGACCAAGGGTTGAGTGCAACCAGTCTCTTGATTTCAGTGTACTAGTATGTTCTCAATTTCTCATTGATGTTGTGCGCTTCTAACTTTCTGTGTATTAATTTGTGCATGTTCTATGCTTCCTATCTTAAGTTGCATACAAAAGTTCAAAATACAATACCTGCTTTTCTTTCAATGCATAAGAGATTTTGAGCACGGGCACTATTAAGGGGTTATTTTATTGTGCTACTTCATTATTGCAAACTAAAGAAGGATTAACAATATATCCATCTTAAATAATGTGAATGTGATGCGGACATCAATACGAAGATTTGGCGCATCTATCACAGGCGGCGTCGTAAATCGACGGTCATTATTTAAATTTTCATTTATGTATTATTTTTTGAATTTTATCTCTTGTTTTATGTATTTCCTATTTTACCCCTAGGATAGTTTATGTGAGTGTTTTGGCCCAAGGGGCATTTTTGTAATTTTCTATTTTTTTCTCATGTTATGGCCTATAAATAAGGGTCTTAAGCTATTGTAAGAGAGGAATCATTGATATGAAAAAATTATTTTCCACGCTTGTGTTCTTCTTGTGAGAGAGCATTAGTGGGATTCCTATGAGAGGAATCGAAGTCTTCACCAGCCGCAGGATGGGTCCGGGCTCGTGACGTGAAGTCCCTTGGAGAAGGGCAAACGGATCACCCGTTAGTCTTCGGAAAAGTCCAAGGCTCGCGGTTTTTATGTTCTCTTTTTCGTTTTATCTTCTATCTTTGTTTTTTGTTCCTTTTTATTGTTCCTAGTTTTCATCTTCATCCTCTACCTACGTCCACCTTCATCTTCTCCATCTCCAAGCCGTCGTCTCCTTTTTCCACCATGCCGCCGGCTCCAACTCATTAGTCGCCGGTCTAACTCCTTCCACCCTCTTTGGGATTTCCTAATTTGGTTGGGTTAATTTAGGGATTAATTTGAATTTGAAATTATTCAAATTCAAATTTCAAATTCTTTCCTAATTTGGTTCATCTATTTTTGGAAAGTGCTTAATTGAAATCGATTTTGAAATTTGATTTCAAAATCTGATTTTTTTTTCTCACTTTCATAACTCCAAAATTCGAATCTAAGAGCTTTAAAACATCAAATTACTATTTGAATTTCAAACCTCTGTTACAGATTCAAAATCCAAAGGATTTTCCATTTTTATTCCCTGGCATTAATTAAATCCCAAGCCGTTAATCCCTCACAGCTCCACCTCTTTATTTCCTTCCCAAAACTGAGAGTGTATTTTGGAATTAAATCCCTATTTTCCCTCTCTACCTCCTGCCGGCTACATTAACCACCGCTCAAATCTTTCCTAAAACACCTCCTTTTACTTTGGGAATTAACTCCCATCATAACTCACTGCTGGCTGTATTATCTCAAGCTCTTGCCATGTTTTCTCCACCAAATCCTGTCCACAATTCCTCCCGCAAAGAGTCTTCCACGTACTGGAAATAATTCCGAAAATCTCAAGGCCCACACGCCACCCTCTGCTGAAGATTTTCTCAGGTTTTGAATATGAAAACCTGAAGAAAATCTCTCCATTACAGCCGGTTCCCTCCCCAAATTAATTGGCTTTTGAAATCTCTCCATAAGTGCATATTTACCCCTTTAAAAGATTTCCAAAAGCTGAATCTGCTGGCCAAATTTTTCAAGACCATCACGTGGGAATTCCTCCACTAGAAGCTCTCCAAATTCATACAATATCAAGCCCTCTTCCTCCCAAAGCTACAGCAAATTTCTGAAAGAAATCTGAATATATTTCAAATTTCTAGAAGGAATTATTTCAGGTTTTTCGGGAGGGCGCTTGGAGTTTGTTCTTGCCACTACTTCCCTTCCCGTCCTACATCAGAATGACTATGTCAGGCAAACATAAGAAATTTAGAACTCGTTATCTTTAGCATAGTAACAAAAGAAAATGTCCAAAATGCTATTAAAAATAGTATATAAATATGACAAAATGCAATGCTTCTATTGATAACTTGTTTATGTGCAGACACTGCGTGCTAGTTTGCAAACAAAACAATTACTTAAAAAACATTTTTGATTCATATTACACTTGTGAAGCTACGACAATAGAACTAGCTAAAATGATTTGGCGTTGGTAGCATTAAAACTCTTACTATTTGATTTATAGTTCATATAAAGTGTTTTATCAACTCACAGAAAAAAAAAAAAAAAAGAGAGAGAGAGAATAAGCCTATCAAACTATACCTGACGAGTACAATGATCTGAAGCAACATCTCCAGACAAAAATCGTTGTTTTTTCCATGTAATTTCACTAGAAATTCTATGATGTATAATTTCGCAGGAACATATTCTTCCTTGCTGCAAGGAAGCATATGAAATGAAGCACTTCTATGGATGCAAATATCGCTGATATAACTTTGAGAAACAGTTAACAAAAGGGAGATAAAGCCCAGAAGCATAAGCTCTGCATCAAAACAAATCCAAGAATTTCGTCAGAAAATAATATCATCAGACAGTGCTACTATGGAAAAGGGCCTATTGGAAAGGGGGCTTAGAAATTATACATATAATGTGCACAGGAAACTTTTCAGAAGTAAAACCAGACCAGAAGACTGGATCAATGGTACGGCACAAGAGGAATTATCACCAATTTCTAACACGACAAGGAGATTTGACCAATAAACGGCTTAAAATGACATTATAAATTGATGAGACTGCAATACAATTCAATAAAAAAGGAAAAAGAACTGCAAGTCATCCTGCCGTACTAAATTTAAGAATAAGCCAACTATAATAACTAATAACAAGTGCCTAAACTTTTCCACGTTAACAAAAAGATTAGCATGGCTCACCACAACAGGACTTAATCCACTGCACGCACAAAACTACTTAAGGCCAACTTATGAAACCAAAGTACAATTTAAACATAGAAAAAAGGAAATGCAACTCAACCTAACGTTCTAATTTAACAGTCAAGTCCATAGTAACAACAAATGATATTTCCATATTACAAAGAAACAAAGATAAGCATGTTATTGGTAACAATACACCCCAATTTTAAATGAATAAAGGTGACGATCACAGAAAATAACAAACATTAATCTGAATATAAAAGGAATGTTTCATGTCTTGATGATGTAAAATAATGAAAAAATCAAGTAATATCAGGATCATAAATTGGAGTTCCTTTTCTAAAACTAAGATTGACTCTCATCACATGTTGAAATCAGCAGACTACCGTTACAGTGACGGTTCAAAAGTTAAAAAAGAAATCTTCAAAAATGGTTGAATAAATGCAGGAACAGTAGACTAGTTTTATATCCAATAAGCATTTACTACCAGTTGGCTCAGCCTCCATCTCATTTGAATATCTTCAAAACATGAAAATTTAGCAAACAATCGTAACAGAATTCCAAAAATAACAAGTAATCTTGAGAGGAAACTGCACTACTGACCTTCTTTCAACTTCTCTAATGCTTGGAAAAGAGCATCTTGGTGTTCACGTTTCAAAAACTGAAAATGATGAAAACAGAAGGCAATTAAAATTTAAAAGCATAGCAGAGAAAATAAACATATTTAAGGACTTAAAAAATAATAATATCGATAATCTCTCCTGCTTATGTATTTATATCTCATTACCAAACTTCCAAATATCAACCATCCAAGATAGCAGCTGGACTAGCCCATGTTTGGTCTTTAAAAAATTTCTTTAAAAGGTAAAGACATAAAAGCATTAGAATGACACGATATTTGTCCTATTGATGGTTGGGAAGTGAGTTGAAGGATATCGGGAGATGTAAGGGATTCCTTCTTTAAATTATAGATTAATGAAAAAGAGAAATTAGTGAGCATTAAGAGATAAAATAAGGCAAATGGAAAACCTATCTTTAGGTAATTGAGATAATGAATCGGCAACTGTATTATTTGATTTATCTGGTTTATACTCAATGGAGAAATTAAAGCCTAAGAGTTTGCTAAATCACACCCTATTTTGATACCCTTCAGTTAACTTGGAGTGTAACAGAAAAAGAGAAATCAAATAGATATATATCTTACTAACACTCATCGTGAATTATTTCTATCATAATAGGGTGAGTAGGAAATAACCTATTCAAACTATCCCAACACAATAAATTTTTAGTTTTAACAATTTATCTACAAACTTTCATATTTAAAAGCATATTCAAAACACATCAAATAAAATATTGAGTTTTACTAACTTTCAAATAAAGTTTACATACTCAAAAGTCTTAGGCCTTGTTTGATTGGACTTAAATTATCCATTCCCGTTTAAAAATGTCGAAAGAAGTTAGTGTAAAATGTTTGGAATCAAAACTTAACAGTAATTCTTTTTCAAAAAACTTCGTTTTCAGGGTGATTAAAAAAGACTTTTCCCATCTGCTTACTTGGTTAGAAATCACCATTTTGGAAGCGAAATGTCCTAAATAACCGTGCCACGTTCCCATTTTAGAAGGGCATAGAGCTTTGATATTTACGTAGATGAGTAAGATGCTACATATATTTGAGGCTTTCATCAATTTGTATGATTATACATATATTAGATTGGATGGTTCTACACCACCGGAACAGAGGCAAACTCTAATGCAGCATTTTCTAGTTAAAGTATTTTGATATTATTAAAAAAATTAATTTTTTTTTAAAATTCATATATATAAATTTATGTAAACTTACTTTGTAAAATTTAAAAAATTAATTGCATATACTTAAATTTTATATACGAGTAATTTAGTCTTTTTATAATAAAATCATTAAAGCTGAACTCCTAAACAAATACTTAAATCTGCTTTCAGGTATTAATAAGCACTTAAAAGAAATATTACTCAAACAACATATCATTTATGAAACTCCATTTTACTAAACTTTTTTTTCTCAACATTCTTTTCTAAAACTCCTTTTTAAATAAGCAAAAACTAAACCAAATGAAGACTTATCATACAACTTATTGCTCTGACTTTTGTGTACACCCAAAACTTATGTACGAAAAATGCAGTCACTCTCCTGCTTAGAACTAAAAGTTCAATGAAATATACAATCTAAGTACAAGAAATAAGAAATAATATTGTGCATTCAACTGTAAATGATATTTGAATTACTATAAAACAATCATAAACTTTGTAAAAGATCAACGCATACAACGGTACCAATCACTGTATGTATTCTTTAACTTTCCACGTATTTCTTGTTTTGTTTATTTTCCAACACTTCGAGCAAGTCATATGATCTATAGGCTATTGCACACTTACAGCTCTCTCAATCAAGGTTGGATCTGAATTTTTAGCTTTTAGAAGTGAGAAAGTGTTGGGTACCTTCTATATAGTTTCGGAGGCTTACCTAGTCAAGTCTTTCGTCTTTACTTGTGCGGGTTTATTCCCCATAATATGACTTTTCTCATTAACCTTCTTATTAACATTCAAATGTTAATAACATACATATATAGTATCATGTTGCAGCACGTATTGTATATCCAATAACCCAAATTAATAAGTAATTAACTCAAGTGAACAAGTAATCATAAACTCATAATACGATTAATATGAAGAATAATATTACCACGATTATGTTAAAAAAAAATTATTTTGTATACTGCAGATTGAGTATCTCACCTCTTTCTCTAGGATAGGAGGATAAATTTGTTCTCCTACAATAACCCAACCAAGCTTATAAACAACCTAAAAAATGAACTTTATCATTAAACATGAATTCTAATAAAAAAAATGTGATATGAAAATTCTTAAACTTTTATCTCAATTAAACTCCTCATTTAACTCAAATTTCCTTCCATTTTCTTTATTTTTCTTCCCCTTTTCTCTTTTCTTTTCCTATAAGTTCCAACCCTTTTTTGGTTTTCTCCAGTAATTTTCTACAGTAACATCTCTATGGTTAAATGATGCAGTACCCAAACTGAGAATTCCTCCTGCTTCGATTCCTCCTTCTCACACTGTCGGGAGCTCGGGAGGCTGCTGCTTCGGCTCTATAGAGGAAGTGCCGTGGGTAGGGAATGGAATATGCTTAAGTTAATTTAATATACTAATATACCAGCAATAACATTCCCACTAATGCTTTCCCAGCCGTGATCCCAGCTGTGGGATTTAATCCTTCGTGAATGGGCCGCTGCATGCACAGGTAAGTTGAGGGGTAAATTCTGCTACAGTGAAATTCAATTAATTGCATATTAGTAGTTCTTCCTAAAGTTTTTGGTTATTAACTAAATAATATATATACATATATTAGGCTTGTAATTTAGGTGCACTTCAATTTATCAATTTGATCAGAATGAGAAGTAGAATTTAATGAAAATAAGCCTGATCACATTTTTTGTATGAATGATAAAATAGGATAATTTTTTTGAAAAATTCATGCTTACATTTTTAAGAAACTTTGGGTATTATATATTTTTTGATCTGGTGCTTGAAGGCTTTTGGTTTGAAGATCAAAGAGATATTTATGATATGTGCAAATAATGAACTCAGTGCTTAATAGGTATTGACACTATTTGCAAACAGCAACTGTGATGGAATATAATTTTTTTCAAGTAGAAGATTGTGTGATAGGCGAACGTTTAGCTTTTTGCTGAAGAAAGATTTAGTATGATTGTTTTGTAGCAAACCAACTCCAATACCAGTGTTTGAAGCATTAGTTTCAATAATAAATTATTTTGAAAAATCTGGTAAAGATAAAATAGGGGTTGTGGTCATGGCTCTTAAGGTTGTTAAAGGCAATAGAAGCATAAGCGTTCCATTTGAAAGAATCTTTCTTGAGTAAATTGGTTAAAGGGGATGCAATAGAAGTATAATTTGAGATAAAGCTGCAATAATAGCCTGTTAACCTCAAAAGTGCGCAAATATTTTAAAGATGAAGGAACTGGCCAAGTAGTCATAACTGAGATTTTCTTAGGATTGGGTTGGACACTTCCAAAAGATATAATATGACCAAGATATTTGATGGAGGATTGACAAAAGTGACATTTATTTAATTTAAGAAATAACTTGTTTGTAGTTAAACATTGAAATTCAAGAAAGAGGTGATCAAAATGGAAATCTACAGTAGGACTATAGATAAGAATATCATCAAAAGAAATAATGGCAAACTTCTAAAGGAAAAATCGAAAAATTTGGTTCATTAAGGCTTGAAAGGTAGAAGATGCATTCGTTAAGCCAAAAGGCATAATTAGAAATTCATAGTGATCGTCTTCAATGCAAAAAGTAATTTTAGGTATGTCATGTGGATATATACGAACTTCATGATATCGGGAACAAAGGTTAAGTTTAGACAGAATGGACTCCATGAAGTTCATCAAACAGTTAATTCACAGTTGGAATAGAAAATTTATCTTTAATAAAGGTATCAGGGCACAATAGTGAACACGAATACGCCAAGTGCCATCTCTTTATTTGACAAGTAAGACAAGGCCAGAAAAAGGACTATGACTATGAAAAATAATGTCAAACTGTAACATTTCCGAAACTAATTGCTCCATCGCATCTTTTTGATAATGTGTGTAATGATAAGGATGGATATTAACAGATTTGTATAAAGACGGAAGATGGATACAAGGGTGTGAAAATGGGAATATTTCACATAACTTGCTTCATACAGACATTATCTTAGTTTATGTGAAATAAATCATGTTCATACAAATCACAATATCACATCATATTGATATGAAATAAAATTAACTAAATTGCTTCTACAAGATTTACTAAAACACTTAATCATGATACATATAAAGTATGCAAGTTTGTTTGAGGGATATAAATTTCACTAGTACAATCTTGCTAGCAGGCCCGATGGATCCATTAGTGATAGCTCTCTTGGAGTTCATTAGACACTACTAGTTAGGTGAAAACCTTCTGCTTGCTCAAGAGATCTTGGCAGATCACATATATATAAAAGGACTTATGCTAAATGGTTCATAAATCATTTATGGCATATGGATATATATGAATAATTGAATATTCTTATTAAGGTTGCACAAGGATGGGTTAGTACGTAAATGCATGTACTTTTACTTTTCATATGAGTGATTATGAATACCACCACATTGAAAATTATAATAAATAATTGACATTTTTACTATTCAAGCCATGTAATATTATTCCAGCATGATGCTGAGATGACATGTGTTTTAAATATTGCATTATAAAAAGTGCCTCTTATATTCTTCATTAGCATGTGTATTATTGTTTATGATTTAATAAATATCAGTTGCCAACTAAATTTGCCAAAAAAAAAAAAAACATTAGTTTTATATTTTTTCTTACAAAATCATATCATGTTTAATTATAAGTCAACATCACAGGATCAAATTCTTCATGAGCGATAGTCTTTTTGTTGATTCATAAGTTATATCTTAATTGTCATTCTTTGTTAATACTTATGTTGGGCTCTAAGTTATTGCAGATGTAGTTTGATTCATTTCTTTTATATTACTTTATGTTCTGATTTTCTTTGATTAAAAATATTAAAGATTGTAATGATATAATAAAATTCTATTATATATATATATATATATATATATATATATATATATATATATATATATATATATATATATATATATATATATATAATATATATATATAATATATATATATATATATATATATATATATATATAGTTATTGTTGAATCCAAATCTTGTGGGGGCCAGGAGAGTTGTAATGCATTATAAAAGGATGAGAAATTAATGGAAGTTGTTTAGAAAGATTTTCTAATTATGTTTATTATGTTTATGAAGGTTTTAATTGTTTAGGAAGGTTTTCTAAATTATATTTATGTTGTTTAGGAAAGTTCTATTTATGTTAGTGTGCTAGGGCTATTTAAAATAAAGTTTTGTCTATGGTTAGGGCATGAGATAATTTGTGTTTGTTGTAGTTTTATTTTTGAGAGCTTCCTATCAGTGTCTCGTTCATGGGAAAGTTGATCTACCTCTCGAATAGTGGATCAATTGTATATTTCTTTTTTTTTTAATAGATAATCAAATTTCAACCTTAATCTTTGGATTCTTGCATTTTCTTATTGCCTACTTTCCGTTTTTACTTTCAAGATGCATCAATGAATTACTTTGCAAAGCTACGATGTTAAAGATTGCTATCTTTTTTCTTTTTCTTTTTCTTTTTCTTTTTTTTTTTTTTTGCGTTCAATATACCTTGAGATTTCATAGTGTGGGATAGGGGGTTAAACTACTTCAGTTTCTTCCTAATTATAATTATATTTATGACTTCATGTATTATTTCCCAATTTGCTTATTTTGTTTTTTCTTGCTTTTGTTTATTTGTGCATAATGGTCCCCAAGAGAATAGATGTCATCGTTGGCACTAGCAATGACTAGAGAGATACTAGGGGAGCTGCACCTATCCCAAAGTGCCCTCATTATGTCAGTCACCAAATAGTTATTCAAATTGTTAAAGTATTGGAGCCCCAACTCTTGACAATGATACCCTTATTGAGATTATGATGTAGAGTATCGCAAATACCTTACAAGATAATATTGACACTCATATTGCTCAAGTTATTCAAGCAATCCGACAAGTAGCTCTACCAACACAACCAATAGCTATATGTGTCTAATCTATCGACCACTACAATAACTCAAGCAAATCAATGGGTATTATTTGCCCAAATATCTCAAGTGACTCAAGACAGCATAAACGCTTGACACAACACAAGAATTGGTCTCCACATGTTGTACATGCTAGGATAGGTGCACTTGACTTATAGAAAAGCCATCATCACAACAGTTTAAAATTCAAGTAACTAAGACAAACGATCTTGCATTTATGCATGTCAGGCTCAAGGTCAACATGAAATAAAGCTCAGTTGTCTTTTTGTGGTGTAAGTGCATTGAGATTTAGAGATTGATTATGTGTTCCAGATCAAGCAAGAGTCCGAAAAGAGATACTCCAATAAGCACATGCTACTTCATATAACGTCCATTTAATAAGTACTAAAATATATCAAGATCTCAAGGAATTTTATAGTGGCATTATATGAAGAATGATGTTGTACATTTTGTAATCTAGTATTTGGCATCTCTGGAGTTATGGATGAACATTAGAAATCTGGTGGATTGCTGCAGCTTTTTCATGTTTTGAAATGGATGTGAAAGGAGATTGCAATGGATTTTATGTTTAACTTGCCTAGATTTAAGCTAGGTCATAATGCAATTTGGACAGTGGACAATGGGCACACAAAGATCACTTATATAGTACCTATCAAGTAGAATTATTCAGTAGGAAACCAGACAAAAATCTAAGTAAAAAACATCATCTACTACAAGGATATCATTCACCATTGGACACAATGTTCGACTTCAACACATGATTTAATCCTCATACAAACGGCCAATCAGATCGTAAATTCAGAGATTAATATAATTTAGGATAGCATATACTCTTAATGTGGAAAGTAACTACAAGGATTACATTTCACTTGTGGAGTTTGAGATTGAGGTTAGAGACCATGCTTTCAGAAGACTTCACCTTTACATTGAATTACAAGATTCTACATGAATGAAAAGCTTCAACCCCATTTTATTGATCATTTTACGGTGATGGAAAGAGTGGCTAAAGTTTCAAACTAATTAACTCATTTGAGACTTGCAAAAGTACATAATATTTTTCACGCTTCTTCCTTATGGTGCTATAGGTATGATGACTCTCATTACTCAGAATGAACCAAATTGACTAAAGAAAACCTAAGCTGGGAAGAAATATTGGAGCTTATTTTGGATCATGAAGTTCGAGAACTTTGTTGTCAATCTATTCTTTTTATCAAGATAAGAATCAGTCAAAACTAGAGTAACATGGGAGTGAAAGGCTTCAACCCCATTTCATTGATCATTTTGATGTGATTGAGATATTGGGCAAAGTTTCATATCAATTAGCTCATCCGATACTTGCAGAAGTGCATAATATTTTTCATGCCTCTTCCTTACAATATTGCATGCATGATAACTCATTTTTTTAGTATGAACCAATATTGATTCAAGAAAACCTAAGCTATGAATAATTACTTGAGCATATTTTGGATAGTTCAAGAGCTTTGTTGTCGATATATTCTTTTTATCAAGGTAAAAATCAATCAAAGCGAGAAGCAACATAGATGTTCAAAGAAGAGATGGCCACAAACTACTCTCAACAATTCCATAATCGAAATATGAATTTAGAAACAAAGTTTCTTTAAGGGGCATAGGATATTATAAACCCAACCCAAACTAACCTAGCATAGTTTTGAGTGCAACATAACCTTGCTTGCATTGCAAAGTTTAGGTTGGCCAACTAAATAAAAAAACAAATCACTTGGCCAAGATACAATCGGGTTCCAGCCAAGTGAATTTGTTAGCGGAGTGTGATCCTTTTGGATGGATAACCACTAGGCTGCTCAGCATTGACTCGGATTTGTTTAAGCTTACTAGCACATTCTCAGCATCTTTGAGGTGATCACATGGAAATGATAGGCAAGTAAGAAGATAAATGATTTTTTTAATCAAAATATCAATTTATTACAAAAGATATATAATAATAACAACTATGGGAACTTATTACCCAATCTTAGAAAATTGAACTTTCACAAAAAGATCGAAGAACAAAGAGTTTTAACTTTTTACTAATACTAATCTCCTAAAAAATTCACAATATGAGAGCTATTTAGTTCGTTGACATTTGTTATGCCATGTTAAATCATTAGTAAAAACAACTAGTTTGTTTTGGGACACATTTAAACAATAATTTCTTAAATGATCTTGACATCATATTATGATAACATCCAGGATATCGGCCAAATCCGCCACATCAAGATGTTAGAATACCTAATAACTAAAATAAATGACAACAAAAAGAATATCATAATCTTTGTGGAGACATAACATTACATGGCTCAAGTAAGAAAACGATAAATAAAACTCACTGATTTTGATATATAATAATCTTAATAACATTTTCATATACATAAGTGATATCTATAGCATTAAACCAAACAACCCTCAAATCTTGCTTATCAATCTAAAGTTATGAAATGAAAAACAAGAGTTGTATTCCCAAAAAAAGAAAAATTCCCAATACATCGAAAATAAACAGAATGCTTTGTTCCACAGTTGATTGAATGAATAAGGAGAGCCAAAGGAGTTACCTTTCCAAGATAATGCAGGAAGCGCTCCGCCAAAAGGGAGACAGCTACAATGATTGTACAAACAAGGGCCACGACCCACGTCGCCGTGTACTCGAGGGTCTCCGAACCCTCGTCAGAAGCCATTTTTTTCCAACCGAGGAGTTCTCAGCACAGAACCCATTAAAAGGAAAGCAGAGAGAGATGCGCATGTTGGGAACTACTTGGACGCAAGAAACGAATATGTTGCCAGACTTTTCTGGCCAGATTGGTGCGGCGAGGAAGAAATGTATATTTTGGAGAGGAGAATAGATGCCATTTGATGAGAGCCGGTCGATTGCTGATATAGAGGAAGCGAATGCTTTAGACTGGAAGAGGGGCTTCGCGCAGGAGATCTTCGCGCAGAAGGTGGACTGGGAATGGAGGCGGCGGGGCTTAAGTGCTAGGGCATCTCCAACCGAAAAACTCATTTTTCACTCCAAAATGCAGTAAGTTGACTCCAATCTAACTTCATTTTCTAACATAAAAAAAAAAATATTTCTAGCATATTCTTTTTTTTATTTTATTTTAATCATATATTTTTATTTATCAATTTTAAACCTATTAAAATTTTAAAAATTATGTTTGTTTTCTGGATATAACAAATTTGGGATATTAATATGTTCTAAATAAGCAAATATATATTTGATATAATTAAAATTACATTAGAACACATAAATGAAAAAAATATATATATAATAGCAACTAAACATTAGAATTAGTATATTGATCCCACAAATGCTCAATTAATGCATTTCGTAGTGCGATGTGGGCATCTTTATTCCTGATTTGTTTATGACGAGCGATAAATTCTAGAAACTGTGTATTTTCATCCACCACTAATTCGACATCTGGGGATGACGCTTCTCTCGCAACTTGAATATGTCCAGTGAGAATGCGTTCATCTTCGATTATCATGTCATGCAAAATTATACATGTAGTTATTATATCATGCAACACATCTTTGCTCCAAAAACGAACTGGTCCAGCCACAATTGCAAAACGAGATTGGAGAGCTCCAAAAGCACGTTCCACGTCTTTTCTACATGCTTCCTGTTTCATTGCAAAATATTGTTTCTTTGGAGTACGTGGTTCCCGAATAGTTTGCACAATGGTGGCCCATTTCGGATATATATTATCAGCCAAATAATAACCCATGTTATATTCTTTTCCTTGAATGATGTAACGGCAAGGAGGAGCTATGCCTTGAGTAAGATTGGAAAATATATGAGAAGATTCTAATACATTTATATCATTATTTGTACCTGGCAAACCAAAATAAGCATGCCATATCCAAAGATCATAATCTGCTACGGCTTCTAGAATAATTGTAGGTGATCCACTACGTCCCGCGTATTGCCCAGCCCACTTAGTAGGACAATTTTTTCACTTCCAATGCATACAATCTAAACTCCCCAACATCCCTGGAAAACCATGTTGTTCATTAATCTGAAGGAGTCTAGCCACATCATTGTTTGTTGGTGATCTTAAGTATTGCTCTGAAAATTTTTGGACTACTGCTCTACAAAATCTCTTCACGCATTCAATTGTTGTTGATTCTCCTATTCTAATATACTCATCTGTGGCATCTGCGGTTAATCCATATGCTAACATCCGAAAGGCGGCTGTTACTTTTTGGAGAGGTGATAAACCAAGCCTACCGGCTCGATCCATACGTTGTTGAAAGGGTGAAGAAAGCAAAGCTAAAAAGAAAAATTGATGACGAGATGTCAACATTTATTAAAACTCTAGAAGATGAAAATAAATAACTAATTGAGCAATTAAAGAGAACAAGTGCGCATAGACAACAACATATGGAACTTCAAGCTAAGAACTATGTCTTAAAAGAAATCAGGGAAGAAAATAAAATTTTGTTTCAAGACGTAAGTTCTATAGAAAATCCTGCTGTTCGTGCATTTGTCCAAGCTGAACAAGCACGAATATTAGAAAAGAGATTCGGACAACAACAAGATCAACAACAACCTCCTTCTTCAAGCTCGTTTGGACAATTTCTCATAGATCTTGGAGGAGCTGACACCACTCTTCCGGATTATTAGATTGTCATAACTTGCTATTTTATTTTATTTAATATCCGAACTTGTTTTGTATTTTGATTCCAGTTTTTTTTTTTAAGTATTGTAATATTCAATGCTTCTATTATAATTATCGTAATTTTTTTGTTAATGTTTATCTTTAAAAAATTAATTACATAAAAGATATTTTATTTTTTGAATTATTTTAATATCCTTAATGTAATCCTGGTGCCATTTTTTTTTTTTAATTATTTATAATATAAATTTATATTTAAACATTTACAATTAAAAATAAATTATATATATTAAAAAAAAATGGCGGATAAACAGTGCGACGCCATTATTGGCGTCGCACTGTTCATTGGCATATGAATGCCGGCATTTTTCCCGTTCGAATGGAGTGATCGCGGAACGCCATACGGCTGAATGTCGATCGGCTGGAGACGGCCTTAGGCTGTTAGCCTTCATCGAGCTTTCATTTTCTCCTTATAAATGAGAGAGAATGGTTACATTTTAAAAAGTTTAGTAAAAATAAAAATTTTATTTTGGATTATTTGATTTCAAGTAAAAGGTATGAAAATAACCCCATCGGGTTTAGGTAGGTTGGTGGGCGTGTTTGGTTGGGAACCCTTCATCTCAAGTTCGAATCTCCTCTCATACGGCACCACTCCTTAAGTGGAGAGAAAAGAATTGTGGGTCCTGCACCTGTGGGACTGGTTGCTGGTAGACTCGTCGAGGGACTAGTGGATACCGCAAAACGTGTCACAAGCTGACGTGGCAGCGGGCCGATACCCCCATTTCAAAAAAAAAACAAAAAAGGTATAAAAATATTTTAAAGATGAAGGTTTTAAGAATATTGATTTTTTTTATTTCAAGCAGAAAGAAAGTAAAATTTAATAGGAATTCTAACTTTTGTATGTAGTTGATTTATATGTATTTAAAAATTTCCGAATACACTGTAACTTTGTTGTTGTTGCCACTGATAATAGTCATTTACTCCTGCCATCCATCGATGGTTCCTCAAATCATTGATAGTCATGATGAGAACTAAAATAGAGTAAGACTAATTCAAAATCTTATCAATATAACTAAAATGTTTGTCATCATAAGAAAGGAGGAATGATGGAGATTATTAACCCGGTAAGCTTAAGCTCGCTTATATTCAATATTTTACTGATTACAAATATAATCATATGAGAGTTAACATTATTGATTAAAGACCATGCATATGTGAGTGAGCGAATGCATTCAGGTAAGGGTGTCAAAACGGGTCAACGGGTCGGGTTCGAGTCTAACTCGGCCTGACCTGGGTCCAAATGGGTCAACCAGTACACTACTTGATTTTGCAGATGGGTCACGTTTCCCAATCCAAATTTGACCTGTTTGTTAAATGGGTCGACCCGAACCCACATTTTCTGGGTCGGATTTTGGTCATGTCAATAATTGACACCCCTACATTCAGGTCAAGATAAAAAAGATATTATGAAGTGAATTATTGACTGAAGTGAAGTTGGTGGTCTGATTAGATTAAGGCTTCGTTTGGGACGATTTTTTTATTGCTTCATAAAGCAGCTTCCTAGTGGAGGAGCTTGCTTGAGCTCAAGCTTATTTTCCAAAACCCTTCCAAGTTTAAACTCGAACTTTATTTGAGTATTTATAATTATGTTCAAGCTTGATTATCGATTCATTTAAAATTAAGAGCATTTGAGCTTAGCTTAATAGCTAACGAAATAAGTCTTATCAAGCTCATTAACGAGCAACAAGATGGAGCTATATATTTGTTAATTAACTAATAGGCTTAATTGCCTATTAATGTGCAGTTTATTAAACTTAAAAAATAAAATGTAATTAAATAAACAATTGAATAAAAGAATATTTTAACAAACACTAAAAAGTAACTTATTCTCAAGAATAAAAAACAATCCAATATAAAAATGAGCAAAACTTATTTTTCATGATCATAAATTTATAAAATATTAAGCTAGTCAAACTTGTTCATTTATAAAAAGTGTTTGAGCTTACTCCGTTAGTTAATTAAATGATTAGGAACGGGTTCTAAGCTAGCAGATCGATAAGTAACTTATCAGGCATATTGGTTGATTTGTAGACTTGTGTAAAATTGCTTTATTATAAATTTTTAGTCATGTATTAATATTATACTTTCAAGTGGTCGAAATGGTGGAATGATTAGCACACATGAAATTTTTTTATATTTTAAACTAATAATACTTGCTAGTGGTACTATAAGATATAGATTGTATAGTGCAATCAACAACTTGATTTTAAATAAGTTATCATTTTTAACCAATGTTTTAAAATCCGGACAGGAACGATCGGTCTGACTGGTTCAACTGTGAATCGATCTGAAGGTCGGTCCGATTCAGCCTTCAAAACTGGTTGTCCATCAAATCGGCTAGAACCGTCAATTCAATCGGGAACTGAACCGGCGAACTGGTCTCGTTTTCTAAAACAGGTCGGTTCAAACTTTTTTATTTAAATAATTTAATAAATTATTTAATATTAAATTTAATCAATTAATATAAATATTATATATTAGAACTCTTAAATAATTATTAAAAATTATGATCTAATATTTACTTGCAACATTCTCACATGGCTCCATTACTCCATATATGTTCTTATCATGAGCAAAAGCAAAAAGTTATATAAATTATATAAAGCAAAATATCACAAGTGATGAGGGACTAAATAGTACAAATCAAAAAAGTTATCTTTGATTTCATTTATATACTATACAAAGCAAAACATCTTTTATTAATGATTTTTTAATTAATTTTTATAATATGTTTATTTTTTTAGTTGATAATATTTAATTTTATTTTTATCCATTTATTTTTATATATATTTGATTATATATTTATAAACAATTAATTATAATAATATGAATTTTTTTTGGGGAAATTTTACTTTTTTAGTTAAAAATATTTTATTTTTATCTATTTAATTTTTTATATTTAATTATATATTTTAAACAATTAATTTTTATTGTGAGATTTTTATATAATTTATATTTATAATTTGTATCTAAATATGTAATATAAATTAACATTAATTTATATTAAATTATATGTTATTATATTTCATTATTATCTTAATTTTATTAATTTTTTATAATAATATTATTATTTATTACATCATCCGGTTCGACAGGTACCGTGAACCTCTCCTTCCGATTCGTTGTCCGGTCCGATTTTCACAACCATGTTTTTAACTACTGAATATAAATAAAGTGGCCATTTTTTATTATGTGATTGAGAGTCTTGAGTGGTCAATAATAATAAGATAATATACCCCACTTGAAAAGATTGAAGAGATATTTTTAGTTAGAGAAAGTGATGACCCAATAAAAAATCATCTCCCTCCTTAAATACCTCATAATCCTTATATGCTTATATTTGATTTTTGAGAGCCACACTTGTTGCTCTTGAGAGAGAGATGTTCAATCTTAGAATTTAATTTATAAGTTTGTTTCTTGTTTTTAATGAGCGTTGGAGGGTTTATATATTACTCGTGAAGGAGAAAGGGTTCTCCATCTTATAGTTGAGAAATAAGAGGATAGTGAAAAATCCTTAGAGAATAACTCGAGGGGTTAGTTTATGCTTTTTTTTTTGGTCTTCTTGCACTACTTTTACCTTAATTTACTCTTTTACTTCTACAATTTATTATAAAATTTACTTAAATATATATTGAATGTTGATTGTATGAGGTAAATGATTTAAGAAAGTATATTCAAGAAAAAAAAGTTGTGATCTAGTCACATAATATTTACTTTGGTTAAAATATGATAAATAAATCAAAGACTTTGATCTATATTATCTATGCGACACTTGAGATTAAGAAAATAAAATATTTTTATTCAAAAATTTTGTTAAATGAAATATTTTTATTTATTTAGATTTTTTTGAAAGATAACTAGTTCACCCCGCTCGGTTAGACATTACTTATAGGTTGTAAATCGTTGATACGTGTTAGGTGAAGGTCAATAGGGTTGTTCAAAGATCTAAGAAGTGATGTCAAACAATTTGACTTAATTGGTCACTTCATGAAATGAAAATCATAGGCTTGATTAGGTTTTATTAAACATTCATAGTTAATGTGTAATGCCCCAAGATCTAACATCGGAAGAATTATATCATTCTATCCTTTTAAACATTCAACCATAGCTTACAATTCTATATGAACAATAAAAAATATAAATGCATTACTATTTATTAAATATTTGTAAGCCAAAAATAACATAATCACAATAGCCATGATATAATAAACCAATCAACCACAATGAATAATATATCATGACTACAAAAAGAAAAAGGAAGATCAACAGATATAGAAAGAAACTACAACCTTCAGCCCATAACAACCTCAATCTATAGAATCATTACCCTTATCTAAAAATATGTAAAAATCACATAATATGCATATAGCCCAACAAATAACCAATATCTACAATTGAAGTCATGCATCAATTAGAAATATTAAACATATAAATGTAGGAACATGTAATATTCTTTATATCATGTACTTCATATATAATCATATTACATACATGTTAGTCATATTCTTGTCATATATCAATGCATATACTCATATTAGTACCCTTTCAATCTATCTAAATGTCACTCATGTCAATAATGTCATCAATCAATCTTACGTGTCATTAGTCTTATCAATTACCAGTCTTATTTGACATCAACCATCAGTCACATTTGTCAATAAGCTTATATATCTTATTAGTCTTATATAGAAGCTATCATTTTTATATCCATCATATCATATATGCAATTATATATTCTATCATATATGCATATCCATATTAAAGATGTATACATATCCATCTTTAATATGATATTTTCAACATCTTTAATCCCAATTGCTGACCACATGATCATTAGTCTTTAATTTAACCCCAACTGTTGACTTGGACATCAATCTTTATCTTACCATCATTATTTATAAATATTAAATTCATTCATATGTAACTTTCAATAAATCAATGAAGAGTCAACATCTTCTTCCCATCAGTATAATTCAGTCAATTGATTATAAGTTATAACCAAGATTACACCATAATTTATTTTAAGAAAACCCCATCAAGCCAACCTCTTATATAGGATATTAGTATTTTAAGAGTCATTTTGTATTAATCTTAGTGTGATAGTCAGCATTCTTTGTTTACATGCAAATACCACATTCTTTTTATATCAATCAAATCATTTTCTTTATATAATATAATATGAATCTTATTCATATGCAAGTATTATGCCCTAAAATGCATGTTAAGTCAAATGAATGATAATCATATTCATACCATATATCTAATATCTAGATTCAATACAATAGCATATGATCATTTTACAGTCAATATTTTTCCTATACATTTCATATAAAATGTTATATCATGCCAATCACTCAGTGAAAACTCAATATAACTTGTCAAAATACTCATAATAATGATACGTCACATATCGAAAGTTTTATGATGCAAGTTCACTAAAATAGGAGATATTATATTTTCGTTGAATTCAGGAGGAAGAAATATGTCACATCCCACCACCGGGCTTGGAAGGAAATCACAAGTACCCAATGGTAGGGTGCGACCTGAGCAAAATCTTTAAAAAAATTTCAAAGCAATGGAAATATAATACTTCAATAATTTTCATCTACCAATAAATCATAAGAGCATCTAAACCCAAACACATGCTAAATATACACCAAACATAAGTGAAATTTCTATTACACAATTAAATCAACTAAATATCTCTAACCTTAAATACATATAAAAAATGAACCTGTTGCGAGAACTTAGAAGTTCCGCCAAAAATAGCTCAACCTAGCAAACCTAAAATCATGAAGTAATGGGTGTGAGTTTGCAAGAAACAAACTCAGCAGGTGAAATCCCACTAAGTAAAATATAAACAAAAAGACATGAGTATAAATATGTGCAAAAGAAAGAACATAAGTAGAAATAATGTATATGATATGAGATTGTTGAATATACATATTTCATGTATATTTTATGAGTTGTATTGCATCCATCATGGATTGGGATAAGTGCGACGAGTCCAAGAACGATTCGATGATGTTTTCACATAATTTTGTGCCAGTGAGTCTCATTGGTGTGAGATTTCTCCTAGGTGAAAATTTTTTTGGGGCCTAGTTTTGTAAAATGAACTATACAAGTAAGTCCATATCTCTTATACCTTTCAAATAAGCTTGGTCGTGCTTGAATCAAGCTTCATTTGACATGTAGATTCTCTAAACCTAGTACTGAGTAGCTATTTTGTGTTCCGTGTCAAAATTCAATCTACTCATTTTTTGCTTAAGATAAGAGAAAATTAATTTGACATGTAGATCTATATTCGATAATTTTTTTATACTGGAGCATGTGGCTTTAGAGCACCAACTATCCGCAAACATTCTTGATATGCGTACAAGTGAGGAGTTCTCATATTTGGTTAGCATTGCTAATCTTGCAAAATGATTTATTAAGTTTAAAAAAGATGCAATGTATCTCTTAGTTTACATGCTTATTACCATGACATTAACTTCATTAGTTTCCACTAGGGGTGCAAACGAGCCGAGTCGAGCTCGAGTCAAGAGGTGTTCGAGTCGAGCTCAACTGTCAAACATCAAGCTCGAGCTCGAGCTCGAACTCGAGTCGAGCTCAAAAATCGAGCTTGAGCTCGACTCGTTCCACCATAAACGAGTTTTCGAGCTGCTCGTCGAGCCTCCGACGTGCTCGAGCTCACACACCGGTGCACTCAAAGTACTCATGGGAAGAAGACAGAGCAAGAGATTTATTCTCTTTCTTCAAAAAACTTGATTTGATTGGCTGTCTTTTACAGCTGCAGCGGGAGGGAGAGACTAGAGAGAGAGTGTGCAGCTGTCATTTATTACTTGTCATTTATTTCTCTATTTCTGTCAAAGAAGAGAGAGAGATGGGTTTTTTACTTTTTTTTTTTTTTTGTTTTGCCATTATTACTCTGTCGCTATCAGAGGAGAGAGAGGGGCTTGTGATTGACATTTGAGCCAGCATAGGCCAGAGTTTAAAAATCAGGTGGTAATTTAAAATGAAGTTATTATTAATTTTTTAAAATATTTAAATTTAATAATTTCGAGTCGGCTCGCGAGCTCGCGAGCCGAGCCTTATTAAGCTCGAACTCGAGCTCGAGCTCGTGGCTCCATAAGCTCGGCTCGCGAGCTCGTTAACGAGTCGAGCTCGAGCCGGCTCGCGAGCCGGCTCGGCTCACTTACACCCCTAGTTCCACTACTATGTACAATGGAAAGAGCATTTTTTGTAATAAAAATTATTTAGCATATATTACGCAGTAAAATGAGTGCTAACTGACTTAACGATTGTCTAGTACCATATATTGAGAAAGAAGTATTTGATTTGATTTCAAAAGAAATTGCAATGCAATATTATCAGAAAATGCAAAATAGAATGCAAATCTTGTAATTTTCATTGCAATATAATACTTTGTTTTGAATTTTATATATATATATATATATATATAAGTAGTAAGGTTGGTTTGCCCCTAAATTTATACATATTATTTAAATATTAATATTATATATTATTATAAAGTTAATTTCTCTCACTTTTTATGATCTCTTTTTCTTACATTTAATGGATGGTTGCATGTATATCTTCCCAAAATATTTTAACATTCATAATCATGAGAAATTATTACATGCGAAGTGCTGACGTAGCTCTGCATTCAAACTCCAATTAAATGATGTCATGTGGATTTTTAATATATATATATATATATATATATATATATATATATATATATATATATATATATATATATATATATATATATATATATATATATATATATATATATATATATATATATATATATATATATATATATATGATCCGATGACCTGGTTTAGACCCGGTGATAGCTTTGAAAAAAGTTTACTGCTATCCCGCCTGTTTACTAATGCTATCCTGTCCATTCACTTTTAAAATTGCAACAAAGAGAAGGTTTATTATTTGAAATTTTGAAATTAGAAAGTCGATTTTCATCGTTGAATAAGGATTGCTCTTGTCTCCTTCAGGTGTTCTTCGTCTTTGAACAAGGATCGGTCCGTCATTTCCTTTAGGGGATGTTCATCTTTGAAGAATTTGTCTTGCATCATTCTCTTCATACACTTTAGGTGTCATCTAATAGCAAAATTTGGAAGGTCAAATTTAAGGCAAGAGTAGTTTGATCGTGTCATTACTATATTTTCAGTGTTAATGCATTTTGGAGTGAATAATGAGTTTTTTAGTTAGTTAAAATAATTTTTGTGTTTTTTTAAGCCATTGTATCTCTGTATTTATTGAAGGCATGAACGACGAAGCTATATAATCTGTTTCAGGTTTCTTTGTAAATGTTGTATAAATTTTTTGTGTTGTTTACTCCTAACTAAGTGACATTCCAACATAATTCTACTAGCTAGTACAATTCATTCTATAGAAGCTTCACAAAAGCTTCTTTTGCTTATTTCTTCTAGAAATTTGTATTCATAGTGTACAAGTTGTACACAGGTTGTGTACAAGTTATACACATGTTGTGTACAAGAAAAATGTATATACTCCCTATGTACAACAAAAAATTATATACTCCACGTGTACAAGTTATGCATAGGGTGTACGTGTACAAGGGGAATTTATATACTCCTTGTGCATAGATACATAGGGTGTGTACCAGGGGCAATTTATATATTCCCTATGTATACAGTTTGTACACATGGTGTATACAAGAGAATTTTGTATACACCTTGTGTACAAGTGGGTGTGTATAAGACATGTGAGCATCTTTAAGGTAGAAAACACAAAGAAGATGTTTGCTTTCAATTTCTAAGCAAAATATGAGCTCACATTTGAAGAAGCTTCCATAAGGAAGAAACTTTGGTGCAACTTCTACAAAGTGAAGTGTACTAGCCCAATTATGTTGGAATATCACTTGGTTGTGAGGGAACAAAGAAATTTTATGGAGTTAAAGAAAACCAACAATATTGCCAAGGTTGAAGCAGTTAAGATATTAACAAATGAAAAACTTGGGGACATAGATGCACTTGGGTATATCTTATCAACTTCCAAGTTTTATTGCTTTTGTACTGGTACACATCATGTGTATAAATTCCTCTTTTATAGATCATTTGTACAACTTATACATAAGGTGTGTATAAGCCTGTACAATCCCTGTGTACAATGTATACACTAGGTGTGTATAAGTGTGAAAACCACATTCCAAAAATGTATATATTTATGATTTTTCATTGCAAATGTAGAATTTCAAATATTACTTTCCATTGTAGACCCTCAATATTATAACTATTTGTAACTACTTGGTCAGGATATTTGACAATGAAGTTGAGGATACTTTAACAAAGTTGTACATATTTTAATTTTTGGAAACCCTCCATTTCAGTATAATATACCCTTGATTTATATGATGCTGCCATTCTAGGAAGTGAGTAAGAAAGCCTTCAAAATCAATGGGGCATGGCTTAGCTTTACTCCAGATGAAGTAACTCTAATTACCAAATTGTCAAACATTGGTGAAGCAATATTCTTGAAAAATAAGCTATTAACAAAATACTCTGCAATCGACATTAAAAATTAAATGAAAACTATCGATAGATCAAGCCCCTTACCCTTAATATAAATAAGTATATAATATTTATGTTGACCAATTTATTTGTTCCCATAAATAATTATAGAGCCCTAATGATGCTAATTAGTATTGTTCGAATATAAATGAGTTCTCAAGGCACAATTGGGAAGGGGCCATTAGGAGTTTCTTAGTTTAATGGGATGGCTAAGAAGTTTGCTGATGATATCTTATTTGGTTATATGAATGGATTTGTGCCCTTATTAATGGTGAGTGCTCACATCATATCTAATTTCTCTAAGTATTTCTTTTAATGTTACGTCTTGATCATATGAAGATTTGATTTCTTGAGCACACATTCATTGTTGCCCCTACAATGGGTAACTCAAGACATCATTTCCTTCATTGGGATAACAACATTTTATATACTACCATCCAAGTCTCTAAATCAACTTAAGGAAGTTCAAGTACACTTTCTTCCCCACACATAATAGGATATATAATTTAATAAACTTAAGTAGACATGCTTCAACTAACAATGGGCTCACTTCTGTGTAGATTATTTATTTCTTCAAGGTGTTACACATGAGGAAGTAGATATGCTTCATGAAGTATTCCCAATCCCGCATAACTTGTCTCCTTTTTCTTTGCCTCAACTTGCTCATTCTCCGCAACAAGTCCCATCTCCGACCTAGACATTTGCCACCCCAACCTCCACTTATGTCGATGCTAGCATCTCTGAGAAACTCACTCATATGTGTACTGAAATGAGTACATTCTTTAATACTCTTATAAATGATATGAAAAAACTTGGCATGGAGCTTGGCATGAGGGTTGGGCTACTTGAAATGAAAGTTGCCTATATTGAAGAGAAAGTTATACATATTGAGGGTTGGCAGACAAAGTTATCCACAAAAAAGTGAAGAATTCACACTACAGGAAAAATGTCAAATACCAGCGGTTTGCACCGGCGGTTTTTAGACCGTCGGTATTACCGGCGGCGTAGCTGGCGGTCTAGCCGTCGGATTCTAACGATGGCCAAACCGGCGGCTTAGGTATGATACACCGCCGGTAATACCGACGGTCTATAAACCGCCGGTAAACCGCCGGACATCAATATGACCCGGCGGTTTACCGGCGGTCTAAACCGCCGTTGATAAGTGATCCAAGTGGAGCTGAAGAATTTGTAAGTGAGAGGGTTGCAGCACTTACTAGAGAGATTGAAGAGATGAAAAGGGTTCAAGCTAGAGAGATTGAAGAAATGAGGAAGGCTCAGAATGAAATGCAAGCACAGTTGCAATCCTACAGAGCTAGAAAACAAAGGAAGAAGGACCAACAGGAGCAGCCATCTGCAGACAGTGAGGATACCGATGATGATTAGATGTTTATTATGTTTGATGAATGTATTAATTAGAACTTGGGAACTTCTGAACTTGTGATTGTAACATTATCATGAACTATCTTGTGAATTTGTGATTGTAATGTTATGATGAATTTTTGATTTTGTTTGTATTTTCTGGCTGTGATGAATATAGTGGCGTGTTGCCCAACATATATTGTTTTTTCTGCAGGTTTAGACTTTAGGGTGAACCTCCCTCAAATAGAGGGGATGCTGTCAAATTTTTTTTTTCAGGTGCTACAGGTTTTCGGCGGCTAACCGACGGTTTGGCCGCCGGAAACGACGATACCGGACGGACAATATAAGCCGTCGGTAATAATATTAAACCGCCGGTACTTTACCGGCGGTTATCGACGGCCGCCGGCGGTTCTACGATGGACACCCGACGGTTTCAACCGTCGGTAATACCGACGGCTATAACCGCCGTCCATCGCCGGTAAAGTACCGGCGGTCTAACGGCGCCGTCCGGCGGTCCACGAACCAGACGACGCCAGTTTAAACCGCCGGAAAACCGCCGGTTACATGACTGGCGGCTTACCAGCGATCTAACCGCCGGAAAACCGACGGTTTAAATTCCGGTGGTTACCGGCGGTACTAGCCGCCGGAAAACCGCCGCAAAAATAAACCGCCGGTAAAAAGCCGTCGGACATGGTTTCCTACGCCAATTTTTCCGACGGCTTACAAACCGCCGTGAGACTGCCGGTATTATTCAAAATCGCCGGTAAATCTATACTAACCGCCGGTTTTCAGCGTTTTTCCTGTAGTGTCACTGATGCTAAAAACAGCCAGCGTGAAATATAATAGTAGGTATCATCCCAAGAATCCAATTCTGTCGACATCACTCAGGGTTAGGTACGGCTCCAGGAATCCATTAATGTCGACAATACTTAGGGTGAACAAAGAGTTGAGGAGCAAACCCAAGAATCCACTGATGTCGACAATACTCTAGGTGAATAATAAGTTGAGAGACAACCCCAAGAATCCCTTATTGTCGATAATACCTAGGGTAAATATCAAGTTGAGGTACAACCCCTAAAATCCACTATAGTCGATAAAATTCAAGGTGAAGTATAGGTTGAGCTATCGCCCCAAGAAACCACTATTGCCGACGACACTTAGGGTGAAGTATAAGTTGAGGTATTGGTCCAACATTATAATTCTATCGTTAATACTCATGGCCCTTAATAAGTGTGTGTGCATACAAAGTTCACCAAAGAGGAATGCTTGGGTGTATACTATGTAACAATATAAGGTACTATAGCCTCTGATGTGAATAAAAGGCACTCCAGAGTGAAGAAGACCATTAAATCACCATTCAAAATAGGTGGTAATAAAGGAAAAGGGAAGAAAAATGAGGGAGATGAGCCACATGTGAAAGAACATAAATCTCAGGAAATCATCTTGGTGTATAAGCTACATGAAGTTGTTATTCCTACAAGCACAACTACTCAGCTTAAGCACAGAAGGTTGATCAAAGAGGTTGATAGGAAGAAAAGAAGCAAGGAAAATCAGGTAGAGGAGTCACTTGTAAAATAACATAAATGTGAAGAAATCATCCAGGTGGAATCATTACATGAAGTTGTTGTTCCTGCAAGCACAGCTAGTAAGCTTATGCCCACAAAGTTGATAAAAGAGGCTAACAGGAAGGGGAAAAGCAAGAAAAATTAGGTTAAGTACCTGCAAAGAAACCAAAATCTAAAGAAATCATCCAGGTGAAATAAATACCTAATGTGGTTGCCCCTGTAAGCACCATGATGAATTTTACAGGCAAGGAGTTATTTATTGAGGAAATGAGTAACTTTATGGATAATTTTTTTGAAAATTTTTATGACAAGTAAGTTTCAATTCTATTTAATTTTGCCTCACACTGTGTACAACATGTACATAACCTGATTATTTCTCCTTGTACACACACTGTGTACAACTTGTACACATGGCCTGTATATGATTGTACACACACTTTATACAACTTTTTCACAGTATGATGATTTCTTCTTATACACACACTATGTACAACCTATACATATGGATTGTACATAATTTTACACACGCTTTGTACAACATATATACATCCTGATAATTTCTCCTCATACACACATTGTATACAACATATACACATGACATGTACATGATTGTACATACACTTTGTACAACCTGTACACAGCCTAATACATTCCCTTATACACAGAATGTGCACAACCTATACACATAACATGTACATAACTGTACACACATTTTATACAATATATACATAGCATAATACATTCTCTTGTACATACACTGTGTGCAACATATACACAGTATATTATTGACCTCATTTTTGCATGAAGTTATTAACATAAACTACCCAAACTCTTGATTGTCAATCTAACAGTTGAAAATTACCTAGTTATCACTCAATAGTCTTTAATCAACCCTATAATTATCCCTGATCAACCATTTAATTATCTCTAAATAATTATTCAATCATCAATAATCAATCAAACCTACACTTCAAGCAAACAATCAATCAACCCTACAATGAATGGACATACACTCAATCAAACTTCAATCACCCCTGAATATCTAATTATATTGATCAATCATCACTCCTATAATCCATAATCATTGAAATACAATCATTTGGATAATCAACAACTTTTTACTATAATCAACTAACCCAGTGCACTACCTTGCATAGTGCACTGACCTCTTTGACCTTAATCATGACCCAAATCATTTCATTAGAAACTTCATGCAATGAATCACCTATTATTGGATCCTTTAGTTATTAATTGACCCATTTAAGCTAGCCCAAGTTAGCTCAATTGATTATCAACCCTATTCAACATCAATTGAGCTCCAAATGAACCTTGACTTTCACCAAAACTGCTCTGATTACCACTCCTAGAGAAGCGGGCATGATTGGTCACCACGATTCAATCAAAAGTTAACTTGGTTAACTAGACCCATGCTTGGTCAAACTAAGTCAACTTGGGTCATTTCAATGCATACAATCAAGCCAAACTCCTAAACCCCTCACAATCATTCCAATACATGGTTTAAACCTCTCCTAATCCACCATGAGTTAAATCATGGTTGGTTTGACTTGGTAAAACCTCTATGTATGGTTAAACCTAGACTTACCTTGACTCATTTGCTTAAGTATAAAACCCACTCCTTTAAACCCTTCATGATTGATCCAAATAACTCTTAGCCATCTACTAGGCTCCACCTAACCATGGTTGGACTAGTTGACTGATCAAACAATCAATTAGATGCATAGGAAAGGGTTGAATGGTCAACATTCTTAGCTTAAGCATTTTCCTCCTATCCTAAGCACATCCATCCATTTAAACTAACTCATGAACTTTCTTGGACTACCGCCTGATCCAACCCAACCTCTGATTCATCCCGACTAACCCAAGTGGTCCCCCCATGTTTGTGAATGACTTAAGGTCATTTTCACTCTATGTATCTCATTCCTCTGGCTCTCTAATGGCTTGGGAAAATTGTAGGGAATCCAAGAAATTCCCCTGATCAATCCTAGCCATCCAAGTTCCCTCCAATAGATGGAATAGGGAAAAATAAGTAAATCCATCATTGAGCATACTCATATTACTCACTCACTCTCTAACTGTGTTTTCATTTTGTTTTGCATTCCCAAATTTCCCTCTATATACCCATGCTATTTCCCTATCATTTGGAGCTTGCCAGTTATAGGATTGATGAAGGACTAAAGAAAACTCCATCCCATTCGATCAAGCTTCCTATCTAGGCTTAACATGGTCGAATAATCATTGTCGATGGCCATGGGTTGCTTCGTCCATGGGTATCTTATAGACCTTGGGTGGACATTTGCCTATAGGGGACAAATTTGAATCCACTTAGCTAACATAGGGCTTTATGTCCTGTCAATTATATCATTTTAATTTATATATCAAGGGTTTGAAGTCATTGGGAACATGCAAAATTTAATCATGAGCGTAATTTAGTGCTGCCATTTGGTGACAAAACCACCCGTTTTAGAGAGTCCTAGTCATAAATGTTTACCTATGGTGCATTTAGCAATAAAATCATTGGCGTGGTTCCATTTGGTGGTGAAACCACTTGTTAGAGGACATGTGCCACATCTTTACTAGTAGAAGATGATTTGAGAATGAATCCTAGTGATATTCTTGACCAGACATTGGTTCTTTGTGAGCTAAAATGATTTTATATTTTTCTACCTTGGAAAAATATTACGGATGATAGATGGATTTTGCTTTAAGCATTTGATGATTTATTTTAATTTTAAATATATTAGTTTTTGACATTTTGAAAATTTAAATTTATATGGGCATTTGGGAGATTATTTTGATGTTTGGAGTCCCCTTCAGTTGAGATTTTCTATCAATACAACCATCATCATGGTGACATCAAAGTCACTTGAAAATATTTATAATTTATAGGAATTTGGATGCATTTGAAAGTGTATAGTCCCTTATATTTAAGATTTATATTCAACATGGGCATCATCGGTGATTTAAATAGCTTGTATATTTGTCATTTGAGCCTTATCAATTATGCTTGCTCACTAACAGAAGATCTGATTTGGTTGCTAATATTGTAAGTTATCATACAAAAATTGAGAATTGAGAGTTTTATGCTTTCAACAGTGATCATTTCTTGTAATAGACCTTAAAGATTTAATATGAACATATAAAAGAAAATGCTTTGGACGGCATTATGATTGCATATTTGCTTAGTAGTTCAAGTCGTGTTGACTTTGGTCCATTAAAAGAGGAGGATAAGACTTGAACCAAGGTTCATGTTTGACCCTCATGGCATCTTCATACGTCACATGTGTATATACATCAAATTCTTCGGGACCCATGAGGGTATTTAATTGCATGTATGCATACATATTGGCATAAATATTTGTGTGCGGCTTAATCATGCGTGCATGATAAGTTGATATGCAGTGTAATGACCTATTGCATTAATATAATATATGATGAATTTGCATGATATGTATGTATAATACACACATACATTATATATATGCCTACATAATACATTTGTATGATAATTCAATTATTTTATGTAGTACATGAAGGGTCTGCATATTAGCGTAATGCAGTGCTGCTATGCCGTACATTCTATATGTTATGATTACATATTGCATTTTCCATGCTGCAATGTGTAGATGTATGCATTTTATACTCCTTTCAAGTTTTTGCAAGATGAGTTTCCTTGAAGAGCCTATGAACGTCTTCTGTCTGCTCGTATGAATATTGTGGATCCAGTGACATTATCAAAACATCCCTTTTAATGGTTTCTTGCATTCTTCCTTATCACCTGCAGTTGATGTAAAATATTAAAGATTTATATCCTTATCAATCGATTGATTCCTGACTCTATCTCACTTGCGTACAATCAAATGGATCATTGCCACATTATATTTATAGATATCTTGAATCAGTAAGTAATTATCAAGCTTCAAATCATTGTGGTATAACTTTTAATTTTCTAGATCAACAAGATCCTTGCCCCTTCTCATGTATTCTTGATATGTCTCTTAACGGAATGATGGGTAATTATCATGGAAGAGTGCTGAAAAAAAAAGCTAAATAAAGCTCTTATTAAGATGTTAATAGCACAAGAGTGGTCTAGTGTATTTGAGTTAAAGGAGACATCTCATAGCATTGACACAACTCTTTGAATAGATCTCCCCAAAACGATTGATTGCCGGAAGAAAGTTCTTATAATTATCAGATGCAACCCAAAAGTGAATGTTATACACACAAGAAATGCACGGATGCGAATAAAACAAAATCTTCCATCAAATGGTTAAGTAAAAAACTATTATTAATATCTTGAAGAATATCACGTAGATCTGATGGATAATTGAATGACCCATGTGCATCAAAATTCATCATTTCAAAAAGACAAGCTACTATAAAAGGCTCATCCCATAGAAACAGAATGATGTTGAGATTTTTAGTTTGAATGGAACTTTCTCAAAATTCTTAAAGAACCAACTCTAATCATACATTCCTAAGACATGACGACATGTATGATAGATGTTTTCAAGTAAAGACTATAGTAGCATGATTCTAAATTGCTTAAAAGATGCATTAAATCAATATGTTTTGATCTTATATTATCTCAAAAATTATATATTGTAAAATTTCACTTGAGTTTTATATTGAAGTCAAAGTAAATTGTTAATTTCCTTCAATTATAGAAACATGATGTGCCTTTTTCCATTAACACAATATACATTGTCAGATTCGGATTGATTTAAAGACAACTATCATATAAGCCATTATTAGGTGTATTGTCATTTGTTTAATGACTTATGTAAACTGAAACATTTTCTCCCTCTCATTTTTGTATGTTCCAACTGATTGAAAACTCCTGCGTGACTTGATGGTGCAGACCCCTTCGTCTTCTTCTTCTTCTTCTTCTTAATTTATTGGAATGACAATTAATTAATTATATATTTTTGAAATCATTTAAAATGATTTATTTGGTTTGAAATTGATCATGTTTGGGGTCCTTTATTTTGCTTAAAATTTTGACAGTCTCCCAGCATCCCTTCCCTACGAGGGGAGATTGGAGAGGACACTTACCCTTTTGGAACGACCCAGCCTATCAAATCAATGACGAGGACTGCGGGGGAGAAAATTGACCCCAATATTGGTCTTCAAGCCTTTTATCCACTCGATCGGATCAGATCGGGTGCCGAGGGCTTCGGGGGATCGAATCAACCCTGGGATATCTCTGTCTTACCCTTTATGAGAACGGACCCAGCAAGCAAGAGAGGCTAGTGAGGGAGGATTCAGGACCTATCATATAAAACATTATTAGGTGTATTATCATTTGTTTACTGTAAACTGAAACATTTTTTCCCTCTCATTTTTGTATGTTCCAACTGATTGAAAACTTCTGCGTGATTCGTCTTCTTCTTCTTCTTCTTTTTAATTTATTGTGACAATTAATTAATTATATATTTTTGAAATCATTTAAAATGATTTGAAATTGACCATGGGCGCTTAAAATTTTGGTCTCCCAGCATCCCTTCCCTACGAGGGGAGATTGGGGAGGACACTTACCCTTTTGGATATCAAATCAATGACGAGGACTGCGATTGACGGTCTTCAAGCCTTTTATCCACTCGATCGGATCAGATCGACTGCCGAGGGCTTCGGGGGATCGAATCAACCCTGGGATTTCTCCAGTCTTCTCCTATTGTAATACCTATTTGAAAATTTTTCTTTATATATCATATTAACATAGAGAGGGAGGGAGTCGGACAAGGTCGGGTATGGAAGCCGAAAGCAAGAGTCTGGCTAGCATCGAGCTAGGTCGGGTCGACTTTGATCACGAGAAGAGGGCTAGGGTCGGCGGTTAGAGGCGTGTGGGTCAACTAGGTCAGTCACACTTGGTCACATTGAGGGCCAGCTTCGAGAGTAGGGTGGCTGGGTCACGTGGGATGCGGAGAGGCGGATCAATTGAGTGCAGCTAGAGTTCAGACAGAGTTCGAGTTGGGAAGATTGGCGGTCCAAGTAGGAGAAAGCTTCGTGCCTGGTTTGTGAGCTGGATGGGAGATGGGCTGCTAACCTATTACGAACAAAGAATGGGAAGAGAACGAGAAGGGTAGTTACATGAGGTTGCTTCGGTTGGCTTCAATCGTGTTTATGTGGCAAGTTTGAATGCCTGCTTTTATGTTGTATAAGGTAGTTACATAAGTGGTTGCATCATTTGAACGAACATGGGTAGTGGGAGTCATCATTTGGGAATATCGTGCGTGTAGGTGGAACTGATCCGGAGCTAGATGTCAACATGGAGATTCTCCAAGATCAATAATTCCCTCCCAAAAAATTATCTCATAATTTATACTGCTATTACAAAATGGGCATGAGTTTTTTCCCAATAAGAGTCCTAACATTTTAGTTTAATTATAGAAATTGAATCCCAACATTTTAATTAAAATTTAGATTTTATGATTAATGAATTTTGATTACAACCTTTCTTTTAATTATTTATTACAGCTTTTGCATTAATCACTTAAATTTAATTTCGATTACAGCCTATTAGCATAAAATGTTGATATTATTTAATACTGGAATACTTAATGAAATATTTTCAAATCTTTTCATTTAAATTATTTCTAATTGTCTTTGATTTAATTATTTATTGCAACCTTTCCATACTTAATCATGCAACTATTCATTTAATTATTCATGAAATAATCTTAAAGCTTTCCAATAATCACTCAACTATTAATGTAAATTTAAATTTCATTTAATACTCTCATTTAATTATTTATAAATGATTTCCATTAATCATGCAACTATTCATTTAATACTGGAATATTAAAATTTTGATTTCATATAATATTAATCCTAAGTGTAGTAAATATTTCAAATTAAATAATTTCTATTAATATCATATACACAACTTATTTTCCATTCTCCTCCGGTGCAACTTTTCATATTAGCCACAGAAGCTATTCTTCTTCCTCTCTCTGCCACATTCAGTGTAACATCCATCATCCATGAATTTAGGTCATTTATTTACTCTAAGGTTTCGTTTGGGACGACTTTTTTACTGCTTCTTGAATCAATTTTCTAGCACAAAAAATAATTTTTTACACTAAAAAGCTGCTTTGCGAAGCAGTAAGAAAGTCGTCCCAAACGAAGTCTAAATTTGATTCTTTGTTTAAGTCAAATGATATTAAACCAACTCTAGAGAATTTCTTAATTTCATCAGTGAGAGAGAGAGAGAGAGATGCAAGTCATGTTGCTGTGTATTCCAGCATTGCATCATCGAGCTCTCTATTTGGGGTCAATTTTGGGGAGGCGATGTGGCTCTCCATTTTATTGTTCATGAGTTTATGGGAGAAAATAGAAGATTCTCTGGGGGCATTGCAGTGCTGAAATGGAAGGCTTCACAATGATGGGTCAAAATGAGTGTTTTTAAACTAATGAGTATCTTAATCCATTTGCTAAGCGCCATACCTTGCTCAACCATCCTTGCCTTAGAAGAGAAGAAGATGAGCATGAAAATATGAGAGAGAAAGAAGGAAGTGGGTTTGGAGGTCAGATCTTGAAAATTGTTGTTCAATTAGCTAAGGAAATTGTTCAGCTTGAGGTAGACAACCTACACTCTATTTCTAATTTCAATTCCGAAGTTTCTAGAAAACAATATGCTTAAAAATGGTTTTTTTTTAATGTGTAATTTTTAATATAACGTTCTAACCTATATTTTGAACAAGTTTACTATAGGAATGCAAATCTTTACTGGTTAGTTTACTCTGTATGAATTTTTGAAAATTTGATAAATATGCCACTTTTAAACCTCGACGTAGCTGACAAAATATATCAAATGTGTATTTTATATAATCTACGTGGATTTAATAATAGTCTAGAATCTTCGAGTAGGTATATAAAATTTGGAGGATTTTTGCACAACTAAAGAACTCGAACAAGCTTCTATTTTCAATTCATTAATTATACAATGTATATGCACTATTATGCATTTAATGACATTCTGAAACTCTGATAAGAAGAAAGAATGTGCAACTGAATTTCGTGTTGGGGCCCAATGCAAAGTCTATTCTACTATGTTCTATTTTGACCTCTGAGGTTGGCTCTGTTATGATTATGCTTTGCATCTTCTTAGAACAGGCGAGTGGTGGTATAAATGGAGTTTTAAGCAGACATTGAATCACATGCATTGTGCATCCATGGTGGCATGTGAGTTTTAAATTGTTTTGTTACCTACTTTATATAGTATGAAACCCTATTATGTTATAACATTAGAATAAAGCTATAATTCCCTATAAATTTTGTGTTCCTTGTTCATTTAAATTGCAAATTGTGAATTGAATTATGTTATTGAGAAAGATTGGCCTATTGAGACCAGTACTTCATATTGTTGTTTAAAATATTTCGGGAAAAGAGAAGGCTATTGCTGAGTAAGTTGGTTCTTGATAGGAAGCATAAACTTTGGGTTTGCAAGGTGCACATTATTTTGTTAGTTTAGAAGTTATTAAGTATTTCGTCAAAATCATTGTATGCTGAACTATATAATGAAAATTTGCAGAGAAAATTATGTATATTTTGATTCATTTCATGTTTATCTTTTATCTTTTGGAAAAATTAAATGAACCCACAGAGTGAAATAAGATGTAATTGGGGGTTGAGAAATCGGTTAGATTTGTAGGTTAAATTCTTCCCTTAGATCATGGGATGTCACATTCAGCAAAATTACTCTTCTAATGTTCCACCCAACTTATCTTCTTGATTCTTTAACTTTCTTAGACATCGACTCTTTGATTCTTTGGTATACCGATACTGACGGGGTCATTAGTTATTTAAGTGGGGAAGATTGCAAAACCTCTTAAGTAAAAGAAGCTAAACTCTTAAATATCGAGACGTGTTTTGGTGTAATGGTTGTAATTTTATTAAAGAAACTCCATAGTTAAGTGTGCTCGTTCTAAAAAAATCCTAATATGGGTGACCTCGGGGAAGTTACACAAATAGTACAAAACCGCGAGGCCCTTAGGCTAAACCGGACAATATATCAATGGTTAAGAGTTTGGGCTATTACACTTCTCTTCTCAAGTGTCCCATTTTTATATCTTATATATTTTCTTTTCTTAACATTTTCTCACTTTTAATTTATGTATTAAATTTAATTTGCCTTTTAAGTAATAGCTACTTATTAATTTTAATTACTATCAATAAATTATAATTGTAAATAATATAATTAAAAATTAGCTTAATTATCAAATAATTTACTAATAGTTTAATTATCAATTGCAATACTACTTGTCTATAATTAATCAATAAATTGCACATATAAATAATATAATTAGAAGATACACTTATAGTTGAATAATTAATTCATTAATTATTAATTAAATAATTATTTATTTAATTAATAATTTAAGTGTTATTTAAAAAAATTAACATGTATTTTCTTAATTATTGATTAATTATTTAAGTAGTATATTACTAATTAATTAAATTAGTGATTATTTAATTAAGAATTTAATTATTAATTAGTATTTGATTATCTACTAATTTCTAATTATTTAATCTTCCATTAGTCTTAAGCTTTTACAAGGTTTGCTTTTCCTCCATTTCTTAGTTTCAACTTCGCTTGGTCTTTGATGTAATGTTTCGAACAATCCGCTGAAGACTTCTTCACCTCCTCTAACAACATTCTCTTCTTGTGAGATCTAAAGTCACAACAGATAGATAACATTCTTCCTTTGCCTCCTTCAACGATGTTCTTCGCCTCCATGGACAACATTCCTTGCCTGCTTCGACAATGATGAGAGCTCGCTCGTTGCGACTATAACCATCTTTCTCCTCTTTCGTACGCTTCTTCAGCCAAATCAGGTAAATCCTCATAAATCCACTAAACTATAGGAATTAGTAAGTTTGGGATTTATGAATAAATGATTTAATTGGATATGAGATTTAGGATATACTGTAAATTATGCTTCAAAACTGGTATCAAATAGGAACTTTTATTCGGTCCAGTGAACGTACGCTCCTCTACGTTCGGCCACCAATGTTTTAGCGCCACGTAGCATGAAGAAAAGTCGCCGACCCGACCCGCTATTTTTTGGGTTCTCGCACGTGCATTTTTTTAAATCCTTGACGAGCCGAACAACATCCCATCACCTTTTGGATATATTTCAAATACCTAGCAATACTGAGTTGTACCTAGTTTTTTCTTGCAATACCGAGCAAATACCTAGCACTACCGAGCAAATATCTAGTAATACCGAGCAAATCTTGAGCAAATACTGAGTTGTACCGAGTTGTACCGAGTTTTTTCTAGCAATACCGAGCAAATACCTAACAAAACCGAGCAAATCCCTAGCAATACCGAGCAAATCCTGAGCAAATACCGAGTTGTAGAAAAACTCGGTACAACTCGGTATTTGCATGATTTTGGTCTTCACAGAGCGGTATTTATCGTTTTTGCAAAGCAATACCGAGCAAATACCGATCAATACCGAGAAAATCGCGAACATAGCATTCCCGGGTTCCGCTACGGGTCAAGTCGTCGGGCCGCGCGGTAAAGAGTAAGAGCACGTGGTGACATGTTATTGGCGGCCGAACTTAGCTATACGTCCTGTCAGAGGACGTAATAATTGTTCATCAAACAGACCCTAGTACAGGCATGTTCACTCATGGTAATCCAAATTCATTTTAGGGCCTATTTGGATGCAAGTAGGATTTTGTATATACCCTAAACTCAATTTAACTAAATTTTGAGAGAGTTAAATCATGAAAATATTTGGTAAGAAATATGTTAAATCTTCATAAATCTTGTGAGATTATATTTATGTTTTAAATACGAGTTACTTATTAATTCTAATTTTAATTAATATCAATAAATTTTAATTAGAAATACTATAATTAGGGTGTTATTTTAATAACTTTATCATAAAAATTATCTTGATTAGGTATGAGCCTCGAGGCACATTTAAGTTGGAAACTTTCAAAATTAAATACGGGATCATCTGAACTCCGATTTCAACAAACTTATAGCTGAACTGAATGACTCAGAAAGACGAATCCAACGACACTAAAGACGACTCAATCTGAGCCCAAATGGGTGTAAATTGAGGGCTTGAAGCATATTTGGAAGGTTCAAACCATAAATTGGATGACCAAATAATTACAGAATGTGACATGCATAAAGTCCAATCGAGCGGCTCAACGAACCCAAGATTATCAAATTCTGAAAATCATTATGACACTTAAATACTTGATAAATGATATGATATTAAGGGAGTCGATATCGGTCGTCAATTGGAAACACCCCCAACTTGCCCTTGATCTTCTTACTATTTATTGGCCATGCCATTCACAAAAAATTTTAAATAGCCCATCATTCTTCGCATGAAATTGGACCAAGCAAGGTAGGAGGAAGGAGAGAGGAAGGAAGAGAAGGGAAGATAGATCTGAGATCTCTTTTGCCACCCAGCTCCTCCTCGACCACCACTCGGCCACCGACTATCGATGGCCGACTGTAGTCCTTCTGACCATTGTTGTTGACCTACTACAGTCCTTCTGACCACTGTTTCTCAACAACTATGATCTTTCCGAACTCAGTAGCCCGTCAAATACGGTCCTTTCGACTACCGTCACCTGCTGAATATCATCATTCCAACAATCATCACCGACTACGGTCTTTCAAACCTCCATCGGCCGCTAACTACGACCTTTGTGACCACTATCTCCAGACTACGATATCCTCAACTGCCGTCACCTGACTACATTTCTTCTGACCACCTACGGTCTTTTTGACCGCACTTGCCCGACTACGGTCCTTCATACCACCATCACTCAATTGCGGATCTTCCAAGCTCCGACACTCGCACACCACGGTCTCTCAAACCAAGTTATCTAGACTACGGTCCCTCTGACTGCTTTGCCCGACTTCGATCTCCCTAACCATCATCAGCCAACTGCGGTCCTTCCAACCACCGTTGATGACTATGGTCTTTTTGACCTCTGTCTTCTCCCGACTACGGTCCTTTCGACCATTGTCACATGACTATGGTCTTTCCAATCTACATTGCTCACCGATTATGGTATTGTCTACCAAATGAACATGTTAACATTTTTTCTTCCAACCCTCACCATGTAATGCACTCTACATTTTGTATATTTGCTACCTCGAGCCAAGGCTTTAACCCCAAGGAAAGGCCTCATTTGTAATCAACTGCAAAACACTAGTGGATTCATTTAAACTAGGCAAGGCCCTTTGGTTTCTCCCTTTTCAAGAGTTTCCACATAAAAACTATGGTGTCCCTTATGAATGTTATACCCATATCTTTCATCTATTTGTGTGCTGGGTCTTCATAAAAAGCTAAGACGCTAAAATTTATGTTTTTCTACCACCATGAATATTTCAGGATATAGCAGTTTGGTACACTCTTTGGAAACATCATTCCTGATTGGGGGCTAATTTTGCTCCAATTTTAAAATGTCATTCATGTCAATGCCCTGACATTAGTCATTGTTGCATCAATTTCAAGGGAATTATATAGGATTGTGGGGCAACTTCGACTGCAACTATGGCCAAGAAAATTCCTCCTAAGCATTTAAAATACAAAATAATATATTAGAAAATTATTTTACATAAAGTTTCTAGCAAATGCAATGATGTTTCTAATAAATTACAAGCTTTATACAGTTCTTAGATGAACTTCTACGCCTTTGGAAACGACTTAATCTTAACCTCAAAAAGACAATAATAATATAAAGATAGAGAATTCTCACATTTGATTCGAGATACACACATCATTATTCGCCCCCTCCAAGTCAATGCATAATCAATCATAGGGGAATTTTGTTCGACCTCTTTCATAAAAGTTAACGTCATCGAGCAACACTCTAACAAATAAATTTGGATAGATTATACATTCTTGGCCAATTCTCTTAACCTCTTCTATACATATTAATATCATTGAGCAATGCTCTGATAAATAATCTCAGATAGGTCATATATTCTTAATTTATTCTCTCGACCTCTTCCATATATGTTAGCTTCATCGAGTAATATTTTAGCAAATAACCTCAAATAGGTCATACATCCTTCGTGGATTCTCTCTACCACTTCCACACATATTTACATCATCGAGCAATACTTTTACAAACAATCTCAAATAGGTCATATATCATTGGTGGATTCTCTAAACCTCTTCCACACATGTTAACATCATCGAGCAACACTTTGACAAATAATCTCGGATAGGTCATACATCATTGGTGGATTCTCTCGACCTCTTTCACACAGATGAACATCATTAAACAACACTATAAAAAATAACATCGAATAGGTCATACATCCTTGGTAGATTCTCTTGGTCTCTTCTATATAGATTAATGACATCGAGTAATGCTCTGATAAATAATCTCGGATATGTCATACATCATTTGTAGATTATCTTAGCCTCTTTTATATATGTTAACGTCACCGAACAATGTTATGAAAAACAACCTTTGATAGGTAAAACATCCATTATAGATTTTCTCAACCTTTATAATACAAAGCTACACTTTAACAAACAACCCTAGGAAAGCTCAACTATGAGGTTACCTCAAAGGAAATCTAGTAGTGGACAGGGTCCTCACTAGTGCCCCGAGATCTAACTTGGAAAGAATGTCGATCAATTGCCAAACAATTTACCAGAGTTATCTAAAACCATCTGTAAGCAATCTATCAAACATCTATAAAATTTAAAACATCAATATAACAGTCGATTCATATCTCAAAACAACATGTACGATACTCAGGAACTACACTATCAATGCAAGAAAGGAAACTATCCTGTCCTGAGTACAAAAGAATCATCAATCTATCAAAAGAACTAAAACCTGTCAATCTGGATCAATTCCTATCTCCTGCTCCCGAGCCCTGACCTGAAAATATCAACCACATATAATGAGCTTTACAAAGCCCAACAGGTCACCTAATACCTATAACTGAAATCAAAGCACGGCGATACTATCAATATGCATGTCAATCTATCAATCCAAATCAGTCAATGGTCAATGAGTCTATGCAGCGGAAATTCATAGTCAATAAAACCAGTCAATGCAGCAGCAAGCAATTCGATAATCAACTAAATCAATCAACGTCGTCAATCAAATCGATACGATCAAATCAATAGAATCAGTAGAGAAAAGCGATACGGCGGAAATACAATGAATCTATAAGCAGAAATCAATAATTCTATAGGCAGTAGTACGATGTCCATGCTATCAATGCAGTATCTATAGTCATCCATTTCTATATCAATACTCAATGTCGATGCACAGAAATCAATCAGTGGGATCAATGCAATCGTACGATCTAGTAAATCCAATCAAAGTCGATAAAGCAGGAATCTATAAAACAATGAATCTATAAAGCAATACAGTAAACATGCAATTCAATACTATATACTGAACAAGTACAATCTACTGGTCATGTTGCTGTTGTAGAATCCATATTGCTGTTGTAGATAATACATTGGTTCAATCAATAAGAGTCGTCACTCTTTTCGCCCGTCGGCATATCAATAAACTCCTTATGTCTCCCTTCAATAATCAATAATCAATGTTTAAAGGAAAGCCCGTCGGCCCACCATCCTGTACAGGTATCAATATCAATCTCCAACCAATGTTCAACCAGGTTCCACTTGCGATCAGTATCAGTAGTCAATTCAATCAATAAACAATTCAATAGTCAATAGTAAAGCAATCGTATCAATAATCAATGCAATATCAGTTCAATCTATCAATCTCATACAATTCAGGAATTGTACGAAAATCGGGCAGCGTAACGGTAGTCGGTCAAAATTACACAAAAATCCTGCAAAAAGACACAATATCCAAATCTTTCCAAATTACAATAGAATATCTATAACGTCAATACAAGGCTATTATCCTATAGAAACCAAATCAAGTCAAGTCCCGATTATTTTCTATTCGATTAAAATCACGTAGAATCAATTCCGACCGGTAAAATCTTCGTAGAATACAGTCAAATCGTGTACAATAATCATATCTATAACATATCAGAAGTTGTGCGGTGGAAGTTGTGTCAAATCGAAATTATGTCGAAAAGTCGACTACGAAAACACAAAACAAATCCCAACTCGGTCAAAACACAATATCTTTGAAAACAGAAACAGGGTTCGGAGTCCTTACCACGAGATCTTCACTTTCTCCAACAGCAGCGTCGGACGAAAAGCGCTCCGCGGTCTCCGAAAACCAGCTTTTCTCTTTTTTCCTTTTCTCTTTCTCTCTCCTCAGATATTTCTGATTTTAAATTTGATTTTTCTCTCTCCTCAAAACGAGCTCATTTCCTTATATCATACATTGATCGGCCTGGCCGATCGACAAATCGTCCCGGGACGATCAGACCAAATCCTGATCGTCCTGGACAGTTCCCAGGGCTGTTGTCTGGCCGATCATTTCTACAGTACAGATCGGCCTGGACGATCTCAACATCGGCCCGGACGATCTGTACATAAATTCTTCCAGAAAACACACCAGAAATCAGCTGTTTTCAAAGCACTGATCGGCCTGGACGATCCAAACTTCGTCCTGGCCGATTCTGGGAGGAAAATCCAATTCAGAGAGGAACAGTAAGGGAACGAGATATTACAGTCCTCACTAGAAAGACTCCATGAGAGCAAGTGACTGACAAGATCATCACTCATTCAAAGACCTTATAAGGCTAAAATCCTCAAAATGCACAAGTATACAAAAGACTTTAATAGGCTAAAAGTCTAAAAAAGGTATTGATATATCAAAATCTCAGAAGGCTAAAAGCCTTACAAGATATATATTAATATGATTATTTAAAAATCTCAGAAGACTAAAAGTTGCAAAAGGAATATAATTTCTATAATTTAACTGCTCTAAATGGAGGGCAAATTCACAATTTAAAATTATTCATTACTTCATGCAAATGGCAATATCATACAATTCTATAAGACAAATAAAGAGAGATAATCAAAGTACTTTAATAATACTACAAAAATTACAACATCTTTATTATCATTTAAAAATGCCTTTTTAAGCTCCCTTTCATGACTACCATTGCTTGAATTTGGATGTTGATCTTCGGATGCCTGGCTGAGAGTAAGTCTATCATTTATAATCCCAGTCCATATGCTACAACAGTCAATCTCTTTACAAGAAGCTACAAGCAAAGCATATTTAAGATAATGGAATGCCTCTACAATAAGAAGACTAGAGAAGGAGAAGAGAAGAAAAATATTTTGTGAGAATAAGAAAACTCTAAAAAGGATATTATGGAAGAATAAGAATATTATGAGAGAAGAAGAGTATTTTGGGAGGAGAAGAATATTTTGGAAAAAAATATATTTTGTCAGTAGAAAAATATATTTTTTTTTATAGAAAATTTCACTTTTTGGATTCAAAAAACAATCCACCTAAAAAAAAATGGATCACAGTTTTTAGCTCAGACAATAAAATTTGGACAGTATTTAGGTCCACGGGACCATTTTTTCAGAGTTCCAGATTAAATTTTAGCATTTTCGTAACCAAACGGGCTTCTATAGTAGATTTTAAGCAAATTTAGCAAATTTAGAGATTAGTTTTTAATAATTTGTCATCTGGATCAATTAGCTGACCTTAGAACAGTCTAACAATTTAATTAATGATATTTTACTCGGTTAACAACCGTGAGGGGAGGTCCACGTTGGCATCTAGAGAGTGGTCGCAACCATAATTACCCATAAATTATAATTTTGCATTGAAACAATTCAAAAAGTTTTGACACATATTTTTGAACTTTGCTGTATTCAACATCCGAAAATAGGGGAGCAATTAATATATCATTAAAAAATTATCTTGATCAAGCACGAACCTTGAGGAAAATTTAAGTTGGAAACTTTCAAAATTAAATTTGTGACCATCTGAACTCCGATTTCAACAAACTTATAGTTGAACCGAACATCTCAAAAAGAAAAATCCAATGACACTAAAGACGACTCAATCCGAGCTCCAATGGATCCAAATCGAGGACCCGGGGCATATTCAAAATGTTCAAACCATAAATTGGAGACCAAATAATCACCAAATGTAACATGTTTATAGTCAAATCGAGCGGGTCAACGAGCCTAAGATTATCAAATTATGACATCATTAAGACACTTAAATTCTTGATAAATGATCCGATATCAAGGGAGTTGATATCGGCCGTCCATTGTAAACGCTCCTAATTTGCCCTTGATCTTCTCATTATTTACTGGCAATGCCATTCCAAAAAACTATTAATAGCCCCTCATTCTTCACATGAAGGGGGGCCAAACAAGGAAGGAAGAGAAAATCTGAGATCTCTCTTGCCACGAAGTTACTCATTGACCACTGCCCGGTCACCAATTATCACTGGCCGATTACAGTCATTCCGATCATAATCACCGTCCAGCTACAGTCCTTCCAACCACCGTTGCCCGACGAATACGGTCCTTCCAATCACTATCACCGACTACGATCTTTTCTAACCTCTGTTGCTCGTGAACTACATCATCATCAACCACCATTTCCAGACTACAATCTCGCCTAATCACCGTCACCCAACTACTTTTCTTTCGACCACTGTCACTCAACTGCGATTCTTCCGACCTCCTTCGCGGGCTGACTACAGTCTCTCAGACAAACATCTCTAGACTACGGTCTCCCTGACCACCGTCGCTCGACTACGTTCTCTCCAATCACGTTCGCCCAGCTGCGGTCCTTCTAACCATTGTTGTTGACTATGGTCTTTTCGACCTCCGTCGTATGCCAACTTTGGTCCTTCCGTCCACTGTTACTTAACTGGTCTTTCTGACCTACATGGCTTGCTGATTATGATCTAGTTGACAAAATAATATTGTCAACACTTTTTGTTTCAACTCTTATCATGTAATGCACTCTATATGATATATATTTACTACATCGAGCCATGGTTTTTCCCTCAAGGAATGATCTTATTTATAAACAACTGTAAAAACTAGTGAATTCATTTAAACTAGGCAAGACTTGCCTAGTGGTTTTCCCCTTTTAAGGAGTTTCCACATAAAAATTATAGTGTCTCTTATGAATGTTACACCTGCATCTTTCATCTGTTTGTATGATGGATTTTCATACATAGCTAGAACACTAAAATTTATATTTCTCTACCGCCACAAAGATTCCAATATGCAACAATTAATAACTGATTTAGGTGTTATTTTAATTAGTATTTAATACTAATTATATTGATAACTATTTAATTAATTATGTAATCATAATTCAAAATAATTAATAATTTAATTACTATTTTACATTAATTATTTCATTAATTTTAATATTTCATTTTAATAATTTTAAATTACTAATTGTACTTATAATTAAGTAATTAATTATTCTATTAATAATCAATTATTTAATTAAAATTTATACTACTAATAACCTAATTAAGTATGTATATTTTAAATTATAATAACCAAGCTAATTGAATTAATGCCTTTCCTAATTAAGAAATAAAAAAATTAATCTGATCCTCATAGGCGGGTTGTGCTCTTCGGTTCTTTCGTTGCATTCGTGTGAGGTTGAGCTTCCAATTCGGCTTCGCAGGTTAGCGTGGGGTAGAGCTTCGAACGAGTCGCTCGCTTGCCATTGCCTGTCTAGGGTTTGCTTTTCCTCGTCTGCATTTATTCGTAGCTGTTCTGCTTGGCGTTTCTGAAAGTGTCGAAGCTTCTCCACCTCCTCTTCCGACGTTGTTCCTGTCGGATCGGAAGTCGCGCCGGGAGCTCGCCGCAAAGGTAATGATATTTTTCCCCTTTTGCACGCTTCTTCGGTCGGATTTACAAAATCTGGAAAAAGTCGGATATACGAAATCCGGGATTTAGGGCAAAAATGGCGAAAACGCTGTGAAGTAGAGATTAGCCTTATCCCGATATCTAACTTTGTAGTTTTTTTTGCGTTTGATAGGATTTAGCTCAAGTCTTGCCTAAATATGGCCTAAATACTGCGTCCATAGAAATCCCGATTGTAAACCCAATAACTGCTGGCAAGGTTACTCGTATCTGCTGAGAAATTTTAGCTGTAATTGTTCTGCTAACTTTCTTAAAATAGTCCATATACAAAAGAAGAAACGTCTTCATGGGCCCGTGAGAGGTTAGATCTTAATGTCCCCATGATATTTTTGGAATTTCTAATGCAGTATTATTGGTGGAAGATGGTTTATTCTTAGCGTTCCTCACAAACTTAATGCATAAACTTATTGAGTCACTTGACCTTGGTGGTTGCCCCTTAGTAACATGTTCGCTTCTGCTATTTATTTCTAATGTGTGCTAAGGAAAAAAACAAAAAAAGAGGAATTATAATCATTTTGAAATTGCAATGTCCGGCCCTTCATGTGCCACTACCACATTCACCATTTATTTTCGGCGTTTTGTTGATTTATAACTGGAATCTTGTAATGGTGGCATCTAAGAAAAGGGAAAAACAGGTGGATTTAGGTGGATAATATCTATTACTTTGAAAAAATTTTATGCCTTTCTTTCAAATTATGTATTCTTAGGTTTATCTATCGTTTTTGTTGCTTCAATGAAAATTTGTGATCATAATTCCTTTATCTTGATTCAATGTTAATTAATATTTTTTTTTTCGACTTTTTTCAGTTTAAAAATAGGCTGACATATATTAAAGAGTTATTATGGCGGTTCATAGTTGCATTAAACAAGTGTTTTTAGACAATGGAGAAGATGATGACGGGCCTACAATTTTTAAGAGAACTAATCCATCAGCTAAACAAAACCAGTTAAATTCCACGTCTAGGAAGTTATCATCTCAAAACAACGATGGGTCTGTCGCAAAACATACATCTAGCAGTCTGCAGTCTTCCAAAGATGCAAGTTTAGTGTTGAAGAAGGATAAAGCTGCATCATCTTCCAAAATTGCAGCTGAAAAGCCCAAGGCTGTAATCTCTAATGCTCCTGCTTTTGTTCATGATAATGCAAAAGGCTCATCGGGTCAGAAATTGGCTTCTAGATGCCAGATGAAAGCATCCCATTCTGGCAAGTCTTTTGTGGCTGAGAACTCTGATGACTCTGATGATAAAAAGCCTTTAAGCATTAGACTTAATCCATCTTCAAAGGGAAATAATTCCACAGTTTTCCAAAAGGTACCTAAGCAGTCAATGGCCAGTGGTATAACAAATAGATCTTCCATCCAGATTACATCAGATAGGCTAAATGGGAAAACTAGAAGTTCTGATGATTCTGATGATGATGATAATGTTCCCTTGAGTACTAAATTTAATTCAGCTTCTTTAGCACCTCAGAGAAGTAATTCTTTACTGGTTACAAAGGCAAGCATCAAGGAATCTTCCACCGATTCAGAAGATGAAAAACCTTTGCTTTCTAGACTTCAAGCAAAGAGCGGTGATGCTACATCTATAAATTCTAAAATTGTGGCAAATGGCTATGTTAAGAACATGTCAATTGATGGCTTGAAGCACTCAAAAGGCTCAAGTAAAAGGCCCATTGGTGACAGTAATAATTCGACTGAGACTTCTTTTAAGAAAGCTAAAGTTTTTGGAAGCCCAGCTTCCAATAAAGTTAAACAGGAAGTAGAAGTGAAGAAAGAGCAAAAGATGGATGATGACCATATACCAATTTCCCATAGAATCAAAAAGACAGTTTCTTCGGGAAGTCAAGTATCTGTGAAGAAAGAAATTAAAAAAACCGTGTCATTCAAGAAAGATGGTAAGAAGATGAAAACACTGAAGGACTCAAAATATTCCAAGTCTTCGAAAGTGCCACCTGGATCTGGTGGAGGAGTGAAGTGGACTACCTTGGTGCATAATGGTGTTATTTTCCCTCCACTATACAATCCTCATGGGATTAAAATGCTCTACAATGGTCAGCCAGTTGATTTGACTCCTGAGCAAGAGGAGGTGATGTAATGGAAAGATTTGCAACATCTTAATTTATGATGCACCATTCATGATAGTTGTAGTTATTTGCTTTGAGATTTTCAAAAAAATTTATTTCTTTTGTTCATATTTTTCTATTTGTGTTTCAGGTTGCAACAATGTTTGCTGTCATGAAGGACACCGATTATGCCAGAAAGCCTAAATTCATTGAGAACTTCATGAATGATTGGAGGCAAATACTCGGTAAAAATCATGTCATTAAGAAATTTGACCTTTGTGATTTCACTCCAATTTATGAGTGGCATCTAAGGGAGAAGGAAAAAAAAAAGCAGATGAGTTCAGAGGTAAGATCTACTGCAGATAGCCTCGGAATCTTCATTGTTTTTTGGTGAACTGTGTTTCTTTTGGAACATTTTGCAGTCATTAATAGAATTTATCTTAAGAACCAGCCATATGCTCTGGTCCAGTATTGAATATTATGAGCTCATGTTTGAGCTTTTTTATGTCATTGTAAGCATTTGAGAGTACATAATTTTAGTATACGGTATCTTTTGGCGAAGGAACAGAAAACAGATACTCAACAGGGTTTGGCTATAATATACTTCATTGCTGATACTGCTTTCTGTAGCTCAATTAGAGTAGAATTTACATTTATTATGTTTTTTACTTTACAGAAACCACCATTTACGTTGTATCCAATTGCGATTGAATTGAGGCCTACTTTTGCATATCAGAAATTTATTTATTTTTTCTTGAGGAGCTTTAATACTTATTTTTGCACAATTGTTTCACTATACTAAATTTTATATAGCTGTTGATGATAAGTTAGTTTGATGGCAATTTGGAATTATTGTTTCCTCGAATCAAAATACTAAAGCACATCAATTAAGAAACGAACAGTAACAATTCTTCATGTTGTTTTTAATGCTGCTTTTAGAAGTAATTACTGAAAATTTTTATGTATCCTCTGCTGAATGAGATGTTGATCGCTGAGCTGAAGATGCAGTGAATGCTTTTTTTTTTTATCAATTATGTTTCTCGGGATGCAGTGCCACTTTATTTATTTATTAAAATTCTTGTCCAGATATTGCACAATTTTCCTTTTCTTTTTTTAAGTTTTTCAAGCAGATATGATTTTCTCTTGCTAGGATATGGCTAACATAAAATTATCTTTTAAAACTTGTATAGGAAAAGAAGCTTCAAAAAGAAGAAAAGATGAAGCAAGAAGAGAAATATATGTGGGCTATCGTTGATGGAGTAAAGGAGAAGGTATAGCTTATGTTTCTTTTTTGAAATAATGTACCTTTCTCATTACCTGAATAAATGTTTGTGGATCAGTTTAAGCAAAGAGTAATACTATGAGGCTAGTTTTGTGTGAACAGGAGGAGCTATTTGAACATAATCTGCCTTTGGTCCTTAAATTTATTGTATTTAGCCAAACGTATTTGTCTGATGCTTGAATTATGAATTTCTTGTTTCCTTATCATTATTATACCAATTTCTTGCAGGATGGTATCTAGTAAATCAAGTTATTTATGATTCTCTTGACTTTGGAACATGCAAGTGTGGCTTCCTGCATGAGATCATGCCACAAGGAACACAAATTATATGTCCATGAATAGCATTAATCAATTGAGTACATGAACAACAGCTTGTTGTTGGCCACTAGATCATAACTTTAGTTATCTTGGTGTAGGATGATGTGAACTTGTGGTTCTGACTCAGCGTGGAGCCTATTTTTGCTATACTTTGTCTAAGCCATGTTAGGCTTTGTGAAGATGTTTTAAGTTTTTAATTGATCTTATTGTTTCTGTTTATGTAGCTAAGAGGATAAAATCGTAGTCATTTGTCAGAAAATGATATAAAAAAATACCCATCATCATCATCATCATATGGTCTTTGTGCTTAATGAATGTTCTATATTATATCATCAATCATCATCTATGTAAATCTTTTAGACATTACTGTCACTTTCTTCTTCCAGGTTGGAAATTTCAGGGTTGAACCACCAGGACTATTTCGTGGCCGTGGAGAACACCCAAAGGTTTGTACTCTTTGTTGCAATTGTTCGACCTTAAGTGATCTGTGACCAGTGAAATAATTAGTTTTTATTTCAGTTTATGATTTCTTTTTTTATTCATTTTATTGTTACCACTGCAACAGATGGGAAAACTGAAAAGACGCATTCGACCTAGAGATATTACAATTAACATTGGCAAAGGTGCTCCAATTCCAGAGTGTCCTATACCTGGTGAAAGGTAGCAATCACAATCTTGTAAAAGTAATATATTTATGAAATGAATTATTAATGCTCATAAATTTTGTTCAGGTGGAAAGAGGTAAAGCATGATAATACTGTCACGTGGCTAGCTTATTGGAGTGATCCAATCAATTCAAAAGAGTGCAAGTATGTTTTTCTGGCAGCGAGCAGCTCTTTAAAGGGTCAAAGTGACAAAGAGAAGTATGAGAAGGCGAGAATGTTGAAGGTAACATATTCTAACATTAATGCATCGAGTTGTAATATTTGATGAATAGAGTCCATTAAAGCTTTTGTCATTCTGGTTATCTTAATATTTTCCTTTCTAGCAATACCAAGTTGACATTGATCTCTTTGTGCAGAAATACATACGAAATATTCGTGCAAATTATACCAAAGATTTTACAAGTAAAGATGCTACAAAGCGGCAGATTGCTGTAGCCACTTATCTTATTGATAAGCTAGCATTAAGAGCGGGCAATGAGAAGGTATGTTTGCATCCTATATAATTTTTCAACGTTTTCTGCTCAAGTTTTGCTTACTTCATTGGCCACTCATTGTTATTCTTATCTTGTTCTTTTAGCTTACCCTATATTTATATTGCTAAGTTTCTGATTATTTACTTGTGTCCTGCATAGTGCTTTTATGAGCTTTGGTGACGTTTTAAATGTGCTCAGATTCCGAGAGGCATGGGAAGATATGCTATTCTACTCAATGATCAGTCACTTGCTACTTAATGGTCATTGACTAGCGACTTGCATGAATTTTACTTTATGAGTTTTTACCGTATCTAGTAGATGCATGATTTTCGAGCCTTTTTTGAGATTTTTGATATGTCAAACTTTAGCATTTAAGCCCCTTAACATCACATAATCCTGTGTTGAGGGATGATTTCCATTTTAGCAGTCTGTCTTTCTGCATGCTCATTTGGATCAATTCTGTGGCAGTTTATTTTACCTTTTTCTGTTATGCGTCTGGCATGCTAGAGCTTGCTAGTGTAAGGGATGGTCTATCTTTTGGCATTCTAACTGATCACTCTTTCCAGCCCATCTTTACTTGACCATCTCGTCCTTCCATTAATAATTCAGTAGCAAAACTGGAATGATGATTGGGACGTCTTACTTATTGTTGTTGATTTTTTTTTCTAGTTTGATGCTTCTAGCTTTACTATTTCTGAAGTTCAGTAAATCTGGTAACTCTGCTTGAGATGCTTACATGTAGATTTAAGTAGATAAAGGAGGTTGTAATGTTATTTGTCTAATGTCATTCTGTATATACTGAAAGTACCGTAGTAATCTTTCCATTCTAACTGGTCTATCTTTTGGCATTCTAACTGATCACTCTTTCCAGCCCATCTTTACTTGACCATCTCGTCCTTCCATTAATAATTCAGTAGCAAAACTGGAACGATGATTGGGACGTCTTACTTATTGTTGTTGATTTGTTTTTCTAGTTTGATGCTTCTAGCTTTACTATTTCTGAAGTTCAGTAAATCTGGTAACTCTGCTTGAGATGCTTACATGTAGATTTAAGTAGATAAAGGAGGTTGTAATGTTATTTGTCTAATGTCATTCTGTATATAGTGAAAGTACCGTAGTAATCTACTAAGTTTTTACAAACCTTTTGCCTAGTTTAAACAACAAATTTCCATCATGTTCTTAAAATTTATTCTAATTAATAGAACATTTTTTATCCATGTCTCACTTGTGTTTATATGCTAGTTGTATGAAATGGATTTAATCTAGTGGTTCAATTTTTCTGGATGCCTTTGATATGCTTTCTGTTTGAATGAACCAAATGCTAAATTCATACACACACAACATTAAATTTGCTTGATTTTTTTTTTCTTCTGCTGTGCACAATTCAACGTCACATATCAAAAGCCATCATTTTTCCGCAAAGAATAATCCAAAATGATTCATAAGAAATGTGAAGGCTTAAATGCCCGAGTGCATTGATTGAATTAGCTTCCATATTTAGAGATTCATATACTAGATTTGCTGGAGGGAATTCTCCATCTCTATTTCAGTTTAGTTTATGATAGAAGAGACTGACACTGGAAGAGCACTAGTCATGTTCTTTTGGAATTTTCAATCTTTGGGCTTCTAGCTTTACCAAGCCATTCACAACATATTCCGTTAGATGATTAGATCTAATTGATGATGCAATTTACAAAATCTCAATCAATGAAAAGACTTCAAAAAATCTATAACATGATTTCTTTTCTTGAAGAAAGCAGAAAGTAGAAAAATAGGAGGATGTCACCATTTCTCAATTATTAATGACTTTGTTGTTTTGCATTTAGTTATGCATTGATTTTTATTGGGATGGCAACTCTGTTTTTGTAAAGAAATTTGGTTTTTTATTTTGATGCAAAACGAGACTTCTTAGTAGAACTTCTTTAATGCATTCCAGGATGATGATGAGGCTGATACTGTTGGTTGCTGCACTTTAAAAGTGGAGAATGTTAAACTACTCCCACCAAACAAGTTGCAGGTATGGAGGTTTTATTTGAAAGTTTGATTTTTTGTTGGATTTGGTTCTTATAGTATTATCTTGTTTATATTCAGTTTGACTTTCTTGGTAAAGATTCCATTAGATATTTTAATACCGTAGAAGTTGAGTTAGCTGTATACAAAGCAATTGGAGAGTTCCAAACTGGTAAGCGCATCATAGGTTTTACTTTTGCTGTTTCTATTTGCTAATTACATCCCTGATCATTTATTTTTTTGACCTTTTCTTTGCTTATTAGCCAAAAAGAATGATGGAAGGAAGAAAACTGATGGTGATGATCTTTTTGACTTGCTGGATACAAGTAAACTCAATGCTCACCTGAAGGAACTCATGCCTGGTCTAACTGCTAAAGTTTTCCGTACATATAATGCTTCCATCACATTAGATGACATGGTAATCTTACTGTGTAGCAGAAAAGTTATCCCCATTAATAATACTGTATATGATCATATTCTGTTTCATCTGTTTTGACCTTGTAAAGCTTTGATTTTATCTATATAATTATGATAAAAGACACAACTTTGTGAATTTATAAAGAGTCTTTTTCAGTCTATCATGTCTTTTTAGCTTTTTTTTTTTTTTTTTTTTTCATTTGATTTTTAGATAATATGAGTTAAAATAATTTATATAGATTCAAACATTCGTTTCTGATACGTTGGATTACTCTGATACTCCACGTATATCTTGCTGGATGTCTGGTAACATATCCAACTTTTAAAAGTAGTTGGATGACATGTTGTATATATCGAGCCTCAAATAGTTGCTCACTCGATTTGTTTTGCCTGATCATGTTCATTGTGTTTTTTTACTAGTGTAGTTGAAGAGATTAAAGTAATTTATTTATTCATTTACATTGTGCCTCAATAGTTGAATAATGAAACCAAGGATGGAAACGTACTAGAAAAGATTGCAGTATATCAGATTGCCAATAAAGAGGTAACGGTTGATTCTTGCACTATGACATTGATTAATACTGTTTTTATATATTTTTTTTAAATTTTGTTTATGTTCTTTATTTATAGGTTGCAATAATATGTAATCATCAACGAACCGTTTCAAAGTCTCATGAAGCCCAGATGTCTAAATTGGATGAAAAGATAAATGAGTTGAAGGTTTTTCTTGCATGTCTCTGCATCTGTTTTTCTCTTTCCAGCTTTATCAGTTAATTTTCCTTTTGCTTCATGTATAGGCCCAAAGGAAGGAGCTTGAGGTTGATTTGAGCAAAGCAAAAAAAGGGAAGCCTTTGGGGAAGGATGCAGATGGAAAATTGAAGAAAAATGTGGCCCCTGAGCTGTATGGAATTAAACACACCATTCCTTAGATTTGTAGATCTTTCCCGCAGGTCACTTAATTGTGTCGACTTGCAGGTTGGAGAAGAGGATTATTCAGGTCGACGACAAAATAGAGAAAATGGAATTGAGTAAAAAGACGAAAGAGGATTTGAAGACCGTTGCTCTAGGCACTTCTAAGATCAATTACCTTGATCCTAGGATATCTGTTGCATGGTGTAAGCGTAATGAAGTTCCCATTGAAAAGGTATATTTCTTCGATCCAGGCCATCCCAAATTACATCTTCTAATGTGTTCATAAACAATACATTAGTAGCCTTTGAGGTCCTTCCTCATTCTTCTGCATCAGTTTTTTATATTGTCAAGTGTACCAGTACTGCCTTGTTATAGGATAGTGAATTTTATGAACAATAAAATAGGTTGCAATACAAGTGTACACTATTATGAACAATAAAGTAGTGTTTTGCCCGACTCTACTCTTGGCTAGGCTGCAAAGCATGGTGGCTGCAACCTCTTACCTCTCCAACTATTTGGATTTGATTTTATGAGTCCTTATTCTTCAATTATATTTTTCTTCAACTCTTATTCATGTTGTATCTGTTCCACCTTCTTTTTTTTTTTAATTCTTTTACTTAAATTTTATCTATTTGGGTGTATTTTTTTATTTTTATTATATACTTAAGTTTATTCTTCACTAGTATATTTTAAACACTGTCGTTGTCAGGTCTCAAATCCTAGATGAGAAAAGTGGAGGGTTGCGTTAGGCAGTCGACAGCCAGCGTAAAACTTGTTGAATAATTATGACATGAATCTTTTAAAAAATTATGTTAATGCTAGGACATCCCCTGGAAGCGACGCACTGTATGGCCTGAATACAATGACAAGTGTGCAGGAGCCGCTGCACCGGCCCCACGTAGTGGGACAAAGGCTTGATGTTGTTGTATATTTTTAATACATTTTAAGATTCATCGTCCTTCTCATATAGTTATTTCTTTATCTATTCTTTCTAATTGTGCCTAATCTATTTCAAAATTCTCATTTCTTTCAAGCGCAATTTAATAGCGATGATTTGCCAAATATAGCATTCATTCATCTCCCACTTAAAAAAAAAAAAGGGAATATTTTTTATTTTGGCTGACCGACTCTGATTTTCCTTGCCTCAGATATTCAACAAGTCGCTTCTTGCAAAATTTGCTTGGGCAATGGATGTGGACCCAGAATTCAGATTTTAGTTACATGTACGCATATACTGCCCTTGTGGAACCCCCCCCAACTCTAACTGGTTCTCGCTTTACTCCCATCAGCACAGAATATCTGGAATGCTATGATTTCCATTGCATAATTCTTCTGGTCGGAAGCCCGTTAAAAAAAGAGAGCAAATTCTTCAAGGTGTGATCATATTAAAGAGTAGAAGATGTTCATGCTGGTTGTTTCTTCTTCCTTTCTTTTTTATTTTTTTTACTTAATGTGGGAATGGACTCTCATTTTAACAGAGACGGTACACTTGGGAGAAATATTTATTAAATAATTTGTGTTATTTTCTTTTATTTCCATGAAATGAGTATCTAATTTTCTATGTTTGTTTTGTCAGCTGTGTTGTTGGTTCATCCTGAACTTCAAATGTATAGGAACTGCAGTAATTTTATCAGCAGCTTTGTTTGAGTTGTAAATTGATCAGTGTGAACCACACCAAACTCATGTAATGTACCAAAACAAGTGGCTGATTTTGAAAAAAAAAAAAATGAAGCACCGGACAATCGTAATTAATTAGAAAATAGTTTCAATTTTTTTCGTACCAATTATTCATTCTACTCAACAGCTCAAAAAAAAAAAAAAAAAAAAAAAAAAAAAAAAAAAAAAAAAAAAAAAAAAAGAGGCAGTTGAAAGGTCAAAGGACTCCTGCATTGTAATTATATCCATAAGATAGAGGCAAATAATTATTTAAATGAAATTATAAATCTTAAAAATTTATATTTTTAATTTGACTTTTCCAAACTTAGCCTAAAGATGAGAGAGCCCAACTGGGATGGAAAAGTCAGCGGACACTTGTCCTTCATACTTTAAAGAGGAATAATGAGTAAGGGCAACTCCAATGGAACGGCAAACATTTGTTTGCCGTTCTTGTTTGTTCCAACAGACCGTCATTTTTTACGCCATTTGATCGCGGATGAACACTGCGACTGGCGTCGCACTGTTCATCTGCGCCATTTTGTTGGTCTCTACCGAACTTGCGGAAAGAAAGGCGCGAACGACGGTTACGGGGTAAAATGACGTTCGATTGGAGATGAATCACGATATTTTTTGGTTCCACTGCATTTTGGAGTGAAAAATGAGATATTCGGTTGGAGATGCCTTAATAGTGCTGATCTTGAAGTCAAAAGATTTAGGGTTCTATTGTCCCAAACTCAACTTACTAATGAAAGAGCCTAATCAAATAGGAGAGGTCAATTAACTATTCTTTTCTCCTATGAGGAGGAATGATGCATATAATGCTGGCCTTCAGGTTGAAAGATTTTAAGTTTTATTCATCCAGATTCAACTTAAAGATGAAAGAGCCAAATTAGGTTAGAGAGGTTACATATCTCATACTTTCTACTATATAGAGGAATCGTTCAAAGAAATATTAGTCTTAATAGTGTATAATAATACTAACCTTAAGATATTAAATTTTTTAATCTTGCTATCTAAAACCTGGCTAAAAAAATTAACGAGCCTAATTGTATTTAAGAGGTCAATAGACCCTTCATAGTCCGGATAGATACCTCAAGTAAGAATCTCTAATTTAATTTCACATACAGAGGTATATTTCATTTGAGATTGATAATGAGAGTGATCTAAGGAGAAATGAAAATGATACAAAATTTTCAATTTGTGGCTACACTAGGGGCGTCAATATTTGACACTACCCAAAAATTCGACCCGAACACAACCTAAAAATTTCGGATTCGGGTCAACCGACACCGGGTCGGATTCGAGTTAGGGATTTCAACCCATTTGTGAAACTGGGTCGGGTTCAGGTTGACCCGGAAATTCGAAATCAACTATGTTTGACCCATTTTTAATTGATTTAGAAAGGTTTTAGAAGATTGTTCTATTTTCAAAAAATAACCATGTTGTCCAAAATGAATTAAGCTTGGTTTATTTTAAATTGATTGAAGTAAATCTTACCTTAATTCGATATAGGTTTAAATAAATCGAATTAAATAAAAAATACTTTAGTAAAACATAAAAGAAGTTGGTCGGGTTTCGATCCAAAAAACTAAACCGTTTGCAAAAATGGATTGAGTTAAAAAGTGCAAGGTCAGATTCAGGTTCAACCCGAAATCCAATTTTGACAGCCCTAAGCTACACAACATACAATCATTTTTAGGGGAAATAATGGATCAAAAATGGAAACGTAAATCAACTAAAAAGCCTATTAAGGGAGGTAAAAATTATTTATCCTCAATCTTTAATATTAATAGAAATTGAAAATAATCATAGATTGCTAAAGTATTCAAGGAGTTAGATTAATATGATCATATCTAGCTCAACATCTAGAAGCTGTAAGTATGATAGCTAACTTAGTACAACTTGTGATTAATCGAGTGGAATGACCCTTAATATTTGGCCAAGTTTGGAGTAGATCGACTTAGAAGATCTTATGATACGCCAAAAGGAATCCCTTCAAAATGAAATCATAGACAAAAAGAGGTATGAGGGAAATCAACAAGACTTATCATTATTCACTATTTTAATAAAAAAAAATTCTACACCCTAAACCCTAAACTAAACCCTAAAACCTAAACCCTAAAATAAGAAACGTATCGAGTGGATGTAGATTTACAAAAAAAATTTGAAATTAAATGTGCAAACGAGAATAAGCTTTTTTTCGTACTTTTGAATTTGATGATTGCTTGAAATATCTTTTATAGATGTTCAAACTAAAACTAAAACATGCCCTAAGAGAAGACATCTTTTGTTTAGATATAAAATTGAGGAATTCAAACAAATGTGCAAACGAGGCTACCAGAAAAAAAGCTTATATTTTAAAGTATACAATGATGAAGCCCACTTTTCATCAATAGACTATTTATAAAATTGGTAAATAAGCTTTTTTGGAGGGGGGGGGGGGGGGGGGGGGGGGGGGGGGGATGAAGCTGGGGCGCAAGGGATAAAGAGCCTCATAATAGAGAGCTAGGGGCACTTTCTGAGTTGTAGCAATATGATAGAGATGGATGAGAAGAGGAGGTAGAAGAAAAAGACTGGATGAACCGAAGTTATTTCACGAACAAAAGTGCGAGTACTCAACTTCTGAAATATAAGAGCTTGGCAATCAAAGTTTGAGGTTTGGGACAGTCAAGCAACCACCAAGCAATGCACAGACTTTAGAACCAAAGCCTTATAAAATTGGTAAATCAGTTTTTTTTTTAGTGGGGGCGGGAGGACGTGCCCTCCCCCTCAATGAGGCTGACTGTCAACTACCTAACATAACCCTCTAATTTTTTTACATCCAGGAATTGGGACCCAACAACAATAGTATTAATGTTAATGGACTCTAAAAAAATGATAAAATTTAAAATAACATAATAGTTCTTTAAAAGATAATTAATGATGCTAATAATGAATCTGAATATGGTGAAGTAGCCGCTAAGCTAAAAGAGCTTCTTTTAGATCTCAATCCATAATCTCTCTCCTATTATGGACACTTTAGAACCAATGGTTCCCTCTTAATAGTTTAATAAAAAAATTGACTAATTAGCTTCCCAAAATCAGAACAAAGACACAAAAGAAGAGTCATTTACAATCAAAAGTAAATAAAAAGAATATTCGTGCACCTCATCACAAGCAATACCTGACAGGTCCTCTACTGCAGCACATGTGAAGGTGAAGAAAGTACATGCTTAGATCATTTCTTTTCTATCTGCTCATAATTTTCCTCACTTTAGAGACATTAAGAATTCCCAGCTCCAGCTCTAAAGTTCCACTGCACTATAAACCAGCACATGGCTTCTCGATCCAAAAGATATCCTTCACTTCCTTCACCATATAAACCTGATTATCTTTTTCAAGGAAAAAAAATGCTCAAGATATAGGCAAATTATTTTGTTCGGATGCTAAATGCTGTCCAGAGATCAATCAGAATGCGCCATATCACCACTGCTCGGTACCGCAACTCGTATCGCTCGGTACCATGCTTGATACTATTGACGTACCGCATTTTGATTGATCTACGGATGGTGAACTGCGTTCGGCGTCCGCAAAGAATAATTACTCCAAGATATAGGCTTCGTTTGAGACGATTTATTTATTGCTTATTAAAACGAAATTTTAGAAAAAAATTAAAATTTTTATACTGAAATTTTGTTTTAAGAAACAATTAAAAAGCTGTCCCAAACAAAGTCATAATTTTCAGTTGGGATGTACTTAAAAATTATTAGATTTATTTTAAAACGAATATAAGATGAATTTTTTATATATAATACTAATCTCGAAGTAAATCTAATGATTTCAAGGCTCATTCTGACCAAAATGGAATCAGAAAATCCTGACATTATTATTATTTTTTTACTTTTAAAATCATTTCGGATTAGCTTATATAACACACAATGTGGTTATTGGGAGTAAGTGCACCTAGAGCTGTTTGATCAAGCCTGAAAAGACCAGAGGAGAAAAAAGAAGAAATATCTGGTGATGGGCTTGGGAGGTGTTCTTGTGAGGAAAGTGTTCTTCAAGAATCGAAATTCTGATGGACCTCGCGATGTCCATGTATGCTGTGTTACCCAGATTACTACTTCCTTCTTCATATTGGATTCAATCATTTTTATTCTTGTTTATTCAATAGCAGGTTCAGGTTCTTATCATTGATGAATTATATATTATTCATTTTAAAATTCCTTCCTTCCATTCAAACCAGGAGAGGCATTTTGGAGCTGATAAGAGCAAGTGGAGTTCAGTGAAACACTACTTTTGTGGAGATGAATTCAATTCAATTCTTGCAGAAGATGACTTTTCTTCTCTTAGAAGTACTGAAGCAGCTGTGATGCAGTCAGTAGAGAAAGTTTCAAGAGATGAAGAAGTCTCCAGACGGATAAATCAGATCACCAAAGAAGAAGAGAAACTGGAACTCAACTTATCAAGCCAAGAGAAAGCTGCAAATGTCATTCAGTCAGCATTCAGAGGCTACAGGGTTGCTAACTGATTCTTTACCGTATATGCTTAAATGAAGATTTTCATGAAGAACTGATATCTACTAGTTCATTGGTTGTTTCAGGAAAGAAAGCAGTATAAAGAGCTAAAACTCTTAGCTACGGAAGATGATGGAGGAGAGCAAAGTGAAGCTACTGAAGCTTTATCTACCATAGTTCAGGTGGGTGATTTTCCTGAAGAATTAGAAGCTCAAGAGGCAATTGTTTCAGTTCCACAGTGCGAATTGCGCAAAGCTAGAAGTCAAATGTACAGAATTAAGGTAAGATTGAGTGGATCTTCGCCTTTCTTCATCATTGTCATCATCATCTGGACTTATATATCATAATTATTTGGGGTAAGCTTTAATAATCCACATTTATTATCTATTTCTATTTGAGTGTTTCATGAGTTACAGCTAAACTATCTAAACTCTGCCTTTTCACTCAAAAAACTTGAATACACATATTTTCTATCTTCTTATTATATATTCAAAATATTTAAGCCAATTTTCAGACACCTTAACAGCAATAAATGATTATATTATCAACTATATATTTGGAATATAGAACTAATTTTAACTTCGTTCAATTTGGAATTGATTTTAAAAATTTCTCTCTTTTTTATTCATAACTCCCACAATCAATCCATATTTCAAAGAAATTTCTTAAGTTTGGCAGACTTAATTGTTGTGAACACTGACAGGAAGAATGGGATGACAGTACCTTAAGCAGCAATGTGTTGAAGCTTAGAATTCAGAACAGACTCGAGGCCATGACCCGCCGCGAGAGAGCTCTTGCCTATGCATTCTCTCAGCAGGTAAATAGTCACAACCATGAGTTCTCTCAAGCACCAAACCATTTATATTTGTCTGATATAATATAATCTATTTCCAGCTAAGAGCATGTTCTAAGAAGAAATCATCAAAATCTGACTCAAATGATCCTGGCATGGGATGGAGCTGGCTTGAGAGATGGATGGCAACAAGGCCACCAGAAAACTCTATAGTGGATAATTTCCTGAGCAGGCATTTTGATCCTATTTACAATTATAAAAGGCAAATAGTTATTAAGAAGAGGTTTGATGTTGCTTTTGAAGAGAAGGAAAGTTGCGCTTCTAATGATGTAGCAATTAGCTTCCATGGCTCTGTTGAAGCATCTCAAGTTTCAAGCACTGGTTATAGTCCTGTTAAGAACATGTTGAAGGCTACAAAAAGTGTTTCAAAGAGGAAGATATTGTCAGATTATCATCAAAAGAAAAAAGTGATCAAGGTAGGAGTGTAAAATGCACAATTCATGTTTGCAATTCAGTCAATATTCACTTTCAATTTATTCTTTATATAAACAAGTCGAGCTGGAACAAGATTTTTTAGCTCATTCATTAAATGATTTGAAGAAAAACAAAATTCAGCTCTTCTACATTCGGCTCAGTAAGAGCTTGATATACATAAATTTCTATTTTACTAATTAAGCACCAAAAAATGTATTCTCAGAATCATGTGTAGCATATGTTTTATGTTCTATGATGTTTTTTAGATATTATATTTTAAATAGCACAAAAAAAGCTGTACAAATGAAGCTATTTTGGCTTGAAATTGAATGAGCAAAACACAAAAGCTTGTTGAAGAATTTCAGCTCATTCATATTTAACTCAGTAAGTTAACAAACCGAGCTGAACAAGACTTCAACCTGTACATTTTAGAAAAAAATGTCTAACATAGAATGTTACTTGTCTATTTTTTTAGGCAAGCAAGAGGGAATCTTCCAAGCAAAAAGAGGAGAAAAAATGCAAGCAAGTCAAGCCAAAGAGCATAGGAGAGATCAAATTCAAAGATGCTTCCTAGAACCACCAATATTGTTTGATTTCTGTGTATAATACAGCACATAACTATAATTTCTGATGGTTGATTTTATGTTGGGTACTATGTGATATTTGATGATTAAAATATATCTGAGGACTTAACATAGTTGGATAATTACCTTTGATAACATTAAGGTTTTGTTTGAGACAACTTTCTTATTGCTTTTTAAATCAATTTTTTAGTACAAATTTTTTGAATTAGAAATTTTTGTACTATAAAGTTGTTTTAGAAAGCAGTAAGAAAGTGATCCCCAACGAAGCCTAAGTCTTCGTTCGGGATAGTTTTCTTACTGCTTTCTAAAATAATTTTTTTAAAATAATGAAAAAATAGTGATAAAAAACTGTCACAAACGAAGCCTAATCCTCTTTGATAATATTTAGATGGAGTTTAGGATGAAAAATCAAGATGAATGGTCATGATAAGCTTACAAGAACTTGATTTGAGAAGAGAGAATATATATATATATATATATATATATATATATATATATATATATATATATATATATATATATATATATATATATATATATATATATATATATATATATATATATATATATATTAAACAAACATGTTGACATCTACTCAAAGCCATTGCTACTGCATTTCAAAGATGACCTTTGACATGCATTGGTAGGATGCAGGAGTTTTTATTCAAGTGTGTCATTTGATATTGCAATCATAACTCATAATGACCTCTTATGTGCATTGACAATAAGCAGAGAGTTTCACTCTAGTTTGTCACTAGACACTCCAACTATATTTAAAAAATTGCATCATGCACATATAAATGCATAGTGCAAAAATGCATCCAACAACATACATATGCATGGGCCCTGGCGAGCGCGTTATAAATATATACGTGACCTGAAGAAGCTGTGCGGGTTACGAAAGGAAGTTAGATTCGAACCCGATCCTCGGTCGGTAATCAGATAGAGACGACAATGTTTAACCAACAAAAGTGTAACAACCTGTGAATACCTTGATGACGGCCGTGTTGAATGTAAATATCAACTGGAGGAGATTAAATATTTTCAAATACAAAGTACAAATATTTTCAAAATTGTCCATACACCCCGATGATGACCGTATTGATAAAAAATCTCAACCGGAGGGGACCACAAACATTCAAAAAGCCTCTCAAATGCTCATAAAATCCAAAATTCTAAAAATACTAAAATCCAATATATTAAAAAATAAAATAAACCGTTCAATACTTAAAGCAAACACCCATCCACCATCCGCAATAGTCGAGGTGGACAAATCTGAAAGCTACTTCAACTTACAAAGAGTTGATGTCTAATCGAGAATATCACTAGGATCTATTCTTAATCTGTCTCTTGCCAGTAAGGATGTAGGACATGATACGTGTTCTCAAACCGGTGATTTTGCCGCCAAATGGCACCACACTGTGGATTCCGCCGCCAAATGATACTACAGGTAAACAGTTATGACCGAGATCCTCTGAATTGGGTGATTTGTCTCCAAATGACATATTATATTACAGTCAAAACCAGAGCCCGTCTGCTCTCCAATGATACTAAATCCTTAAGATATGAATCAATATGATATAATTGATAGGGCACAAAGTCCTCTATTAGCTAAGGTGGATTCAAATTTGTCCATTTGAACAAATATCCACTCCAAGTCTACAAGGTAACCTTGGACGATGCAACCCATGGCTGCTGACAAGAATCATTCTATTAGGTTGGGTTGACTACCTCCTTTGACTAAGTAGACTAGAGACAATGATGACCCCGGGACAACGAAACCATGGGATCTTGATCGAACCTATCATCACTCTTCCACCAACCGCTTTAAGTGAAAAATGATGAAATCTCTAATTTTAAATATCAAACTTTCAAATACCAACCAATATTGCTACTATATGACATATATCACATATCTATGGATACGATGTTTTCATTTGACGATTAGTCTTAATCGAAAGTTCTCTCTCATGATCAAGAGAGGTAATTAAAATATTAAATATAGTGGCTTGCGCCTATAGGAAATCAGAACTTATATCATAAAGTCCTTGCAAAATAAGGGCGAAATCTTTGTGTAGTGTCTTATCTCAAACCCAATATGCCTTCTAAAAATTTACCCTGAAACCTAATATGTTAAAACTCTCTCGAAAGCAAGGTAGGCCGGGGCGCGAATTTTCAGAGCCCACAGTAGCATGGTGGGATTGAAGAAGTACGACCACAGTGTAGTATGACATCTACCATACACGCTCTTTGTAGCATGGTAGGAAGGTCCAGCTCCCCTAAATTCTCCTAAATGGGGGAGACGCTGGAAGGCTGTCGAAATTGAAACTGAATAGAGGACCTGAACTTGAATCAAATGATAGGGGACCTAAATGAACTGCGGTGAACATAACTTGAACAATAAATAACAAGGAACTGGACTCTAACTTACAAATGCACAATAAATAACAGCTCTTTGCATTTTAGTAGCATTATGCTGAAGCTCCTTTAATATATAGAAGATTTTACCAGGATGTTGGCTCCAAATAAAGCCATAGTTATAAGTCGCCTGTCATTAACTAAGTAGATTGAAGTTGCTAAAATTTTTTCAGATAAATTTCTTTGAGTACAGTAAAGATAGGGAAATCCTAGTTCTCCTTTTGATTTCAAAATAGCAATTTGATGCCAAGATTTATGGAAATTATTACGAGAGAAATCTAAAAATTTAACTACCAACCTTCTTAATAATACATGTACTTAGAGATAATGATATAAATCAATATGATAGCTTTCTTCATATACAAGCTTTAATAAATTGGAGCCCTACAGCAGAAGATACTTTATGCTTCCAAATGACAAGACAGTGATTAACTCCAAAAAAAAAAAAGGTTGGTAGACCATAAAATCATGAAGATATTTGAGAAAAGAAAGATATTTTAGAAAGACTTAAGAGAGTGTCCATGCTAATATATAAAAATGGAGATAAAGAGCTACCTTGTTCACACCTTAACCATGGAGACCTTCACTAATGATGATAGAGAAGGGAGCAAATGAAATGCTGGCCTCAATTCACTTTACAAATTTACAATGTACGTAATTAATATCCTGGAAAAAAAAAATTATTGAACCGACTACAGTTGGTTCCACTGAATCGATTGTCAGTTTTGTCTTTTGACACTGTGAAGGGATACGAAGGGATATGCCATTTACATTGCAGGTTTGCACCTTTAAGTCAAAATAAAATGGGCGACAAATAATGAGAGAGAGAGAGAGAGAGAGAGAGAGAGAGAGAGAGGGAAACCGATGAGTTCTTTCACCCCTAAAATCTCAAGATAGAAAGAGGAGGCCAACGGTCCTATCTTTTGTTCCACTTTCTAACATCACGAAGCAAAGGAGGTAAAGGGAGAGATCAAGAGGAGAGAAAATCTACCAACTGTGTGTGAGACTGCGCATTGTTCTTTTCTTCTTCCTCTTGGGTCGGATAGTGGTAGCCGACGGGTATGGAGGAAGAAAAAAAAAATATTTTATTTAAAAATATTTATGATACTGAATGAGGATGTAATATATTTACACGTATAATTTGAAATGAAAAAGGTTTTTGAAAAAGAAATAAAAAAATGAAGTGCCTTAATTTGTACAATTTAGTCGTAAAAAGGAAAAGATATTATATGATTACTATTTATTCGTAATATTAACGAATTTTTCAATGTTTGTTATAATAATGTCTTTAAAATTTAATTAACTACCAAAATGAATTTTAATTATTTAAAAAAAAAATGTACACATTGTTCTAACATTTCTTCTTTAGTGAATATTTAAAACATGGTAAAATTATATTATAATTTACTCCTTTATATATCATCAAAAAATTATCTTGATTTGGCACGAATCTCAAGGCAAAATCAAATTGAAGACTTTTGAAATTAAAATTGGGACCAAATGAACTATGATTAAAAAAAAAAAAAACTTATAGTCGAACTAAACGTCTCTAAAGTATGAACCTAACGACACCAAATTAACTCAATCTGAGCACGAATGGGTCCAAATTAAAGACCCGAAACACATTTGGAAAGTTTACACCAAAAATTGGATTACCAAAAGATTTCCAAATGTGACACACTTATAGTCGAATCAAACGGCTCATCGAGATGAATCCAACGAGCCCAAGATCGTTAAATTATGATATCATTAAGACATTTAAATGCCTTGTAAACCATAATCAAGGAAATCAACATACCTGCCCATTCAAAACACTCCTAAATTTTGATATCATAAATCGACTACTCATTCCTCATGGAAAAGAGACCCAAGAAAGAAAGAGAAGGAAGAGAGTTATCTTGCCACCAAACTCCTCCTTGATCATCGCTGGACTTCCACCCAGCCACCAATTGATGTTGAACTGCCGCCTGACCACTAACTGACATCGGATTTCCACCTGGCCACCAACGGATGCCGGACTGCTGCCCAACCGCCGACTGATGCCAAATTTCTGCTCGGTCACAGATTGACTCCAAATTTTCGTCTAACCAGCAGATTTCAACCTGATGGTTGACTATTGTAATCTGGTCGTCCTCAATTTCAAAGACAAATCATACACTTATAATCAACTCAAACAATAATGGAATCATTTCAACTGGGCGTGGCCCAGTGATTTTTCCCTTTTCTTAGATTTTCACATAAAAAATATGGTGTTTTATTTTTCTTCTGTTTGTGTGCTGGATATCCATACAATACTGAGATGAAAAATTCTAGCTCTATCACCTTGTATATTCTAGCCCTCAACACTCGTCTTACTTTTTTTTTTTCGCAACACTCGTATTACTTAATCATGTATCATTTAGAAGAAATAAATGAGTGAACAAAATAAAGAATATGTGTTATAGACTAACATTATAAGAGATGTATTTTATTTTCAATAGATATATTATTTGTATAAATGAATTTAGAGTTTTAGTGACTCTTTTAGCATGTTGGAAAAAAATTATTATTAGCAACATTAACGAATAAAATTTTAAATATCCATCTAATTACCTATTACCTCCTTATTAATTCAAACCCTTGGTTAGGCCGGATCATGAGGGGTGTAAACGAGTTCAGTTGAGTCGAGTATTAACATTATCGAGTTGAGCTCATTTAGCTCATACTAAGCTTGAGCTCGTTTAATGAGTTTGAATTCGAGCTCGAGCTTGTTTAATGAGCTCGAACTCGACTTGTTTAAGAAGCTTGAACTCAGCTTATTTATGAAGCTTAGTTATGTTTTTTTTTTTTAATTTAAAATTTAAATTTTTTTTTTTTGGTAAAATTTAGTTGTAATTTAGAAAAAAAATATACAATTTTAACTAAAAAATGATTTTCACTTCAAACTGTGCAAATAAATATCTAAATAAAATTTAAAATAAAATTTAAATAAATAAGAAGTAAAATTCAATATTCTTTCTTATCCAAATTTTTTTGAAAAACTGGTGACACAAATTGAATTTGAAATAAATCTTAAATAAAACAAATAAATATCAAATTAAAAAAACAAATCAAAACAAAACCAAACAAATGTTATACTATTCAAGTATATGAGTACATTTACACCATTTCATAAAATATAATTAGAAATATTGTAACTTTTAACAAAGTTACATCGTAAAGCCATAGTAAAATATTCACAAATTACAAAACTCTTTATATGATCATTTACGAAATATCTTATATATAGCAATCTGAAAATCTTTTCTCATTAGAACCATTGAACTTTTAATCAAACCCGAAATAGATCATAATATGAACAATTTTTTGGGAATATCCCCAATTTAGGACTCGAAAAATCATATTACATCACAAGAATCAGCAGGATTCATAAAGCAGCATGAGCAAATATCTTCCTAGGGCTAGAAGTGACCATCCACCTGATGGTTGTTAGCAGTCAACATAAGAAAAAAAAAAAAAAACAATCAATTAGGTATAATCAACACTTTAACAGGGAGCCCCTCACTCCCCTGGTTGCCAAACGGCCTGCTAAGAGTAGAAGGTATGGTTATTAAAGACAACATCATCATCCATGATAAAGAATATATCCCACCATACCTAAAAAAAAAAATCCCACCATACCTTAAAATATAGAAAACCAATGACAACATGAGCCATAATTGAAAAGCACCAGCAGCAAGGCAACATATCATATATTCAATCTAGTGACTATATGTTCAAATTAGTATCAACCGGGCATCATAGCTTAAAATATAGAAACCCAACGACAACATGAACCAAAATCAAACAGAGAGGGGACTCAGGGGAGAACCACATTACCTGTTGCATGTTCATCGTCAATGGCAATGAACAAAATCCCACTAGATCTTAAAAATCTTAAATCAAATGAAAATTAGAATCAGAAATGAAGGGCAGCAACAACAAGGCATCAAAATGACATAATAGAGGAGAATCACATAGTAAAACTAGGGAAAGTCACTGAGAGTTCATATTTTTGAATCCCATCAAAGAAAACATAATTAAAGTTGCCACCGAACAATGAGGAGAGAACCCCTCACTAGCAAGTCATTTTTTCTGTTGTAACACTGGAGGAAAACTTACATAAGGAAATAATTGTTGAACCTTCAGGATAAGTTTTAGCAATGGAGCTCCTTATATTTTAATATACGAGCTCTAGAGAAAGCTCAAACTTAACTCAATAATCTCGACTCATGAGCTCGTTAACGAGTCAAATTCAGGTTAACTCGGAGCCGACTTGACTCACTTACACCCCTAATCATGACAATGAAATTTTTTCTCAGATCATCTTTTGAGTAAAGAAGTTATGTTTACATGATCAAAAGTCCTCTAAAGATAACCTCAGCATAAAAATACTTGGGAACCAAATTTGCATTAAACACTCCAAGAATTTCAAAAACAAGAAAGATATTAAGGGGAAATATCCCTAAGTTTTATAAAGGCAGCTTGGGCAAGAAAGACGTGGAGAGGTAGTAAAACGTTGTGCAAACAGAAGTTAGAGATAATCAGTAGTAAAAAAAAAATTAGCGAGAAGATGCTTGAAATAAGAATAATGGAAGAATGCTCAACAATATGAAGAAGATAGTAACTTTGGAAGAAGTCTCATCACAAGAATAAAATCGCGCGAAGGCCAGCAATTGCCAAATTAAAGAAGAAGAATTTTGAAGTTTGTACATCCGAACCACAATTTTTTTTCCTTCCCAATGTTAATCAAAACTTCACTAAAATCCTAATCATAGAAGAGAGAGATAAGCATGCATGGCCTGCAATAGAGAATAGACCCAACGAGGCAAGGGGCCTATAGATTGATGGGGACTATGATTTGAAAGCTGATTGTACAATGAGTGTCTAATAGCTTCAACAGTATATACTCAACACAGTTCATTTTAATCTGTTGGTTGAGAACTTTAGCTACTAATCAAGAGATTTAGATTCATAGTTTGATATGTGATGCGTATGAGAGTTTAACTTAATAGCTCAAATATCTCCAGAACAAAAAACTGTGTAATCATAAGTGTGAAATAGTTTTTAACAATGATGCCTAAAAAAAAAAGTAAATTTTTTTTAACACAAAAAGATGAGTCATCTACACCTTGAGCAACCATTAGTTTATCATGTTGGCACACGCAGTTACTTCCACATCAGAAACATGAATCATTTTTTTAATCAATCGAACACCTTATAAGAGTGAGAATGTAATCATCTGAATTTTGTTTAAATAATTTTTTTATGAATTATTTTTAAGCCAAATTAGAAAATTATATTCGCCATATCATTTCTATTATAGTATTTTAATTACATGATTTTTTTCATAATTTTCAGGCACTGGTGCAAATCCTTAATAAATTGATACATGTCAGTACAAGTTAGGATTTTGAGATCATCGGGTGTCCGTTTTATAAATCAATTTCACCCGTGTTTTCTAAATAAAATGAGCTATTTAATGAATATTTTTCTATAATTTTTAAAGCCTCAAAAGAATTTATATAAATTTTATATTGAAAATTGATTAAATTAAATATTATATTACTATTTTGTCATAAATATCCTAAGTGACTAACATATTTCATTTAAAAACTTTTTTTTTTTCTCATGCACTCGGCTAACATAGAGATGAAAGGGAGATTTAGAGAGAAAAGTTAGGAAGAGAGAGAGAGAGAGAGAGAAAAGTGAGGAGACAGAAAAATAAAGCTAGATTTTAGAGGTGGATGTGCGATTTTGTCGGTCGAATTTTTAGGAAAATTGCTCGTCTCGTTGTAAGAAAAAATTACACTATCTCTTATTTCAATAATTTTATATATTTTTCTTATCAAATTTGTGTTTCCGTTACCAAAAAATGAGGATAAATTTGTATTGGCAAAATTTTTAGCGCATAACTTTTTATATGTAATAGATCTCGCTAGTTAAATTGAAAGATATGATTTTTTGAAGTAAATGCATAATATACAAATTTGAAATATATCCTTATATTTATACATTTATGCATTTCGTACATGATATTGACTTACATTATATAGAAAACAATAAAGTTTGTTTGTAAGCAAGAAAGGCTGGCGGTTAACATTGCAATGATTATGAGTTGACTCTTAAAATATAATACCCTGCACAAAATGGTGGTTAGACGGATTTTCCCAATTGTAGCATGTAACTGATTGACCGAATTACACCGATGGGCATAGGGTGATGACTTTTAATGATTATTGAGAGCCACTTGAATATGATAATTGATTAATTGAATAAGTGATAATTTATATGACTAATGACCAACTAGAAAACAATTATGGTAAAGATGTTGAAAACACCATATTAAAGATAAAAGTCGTGCCTTGCATTTCATAATTATACTCATGATAACATTTACTAGATAGTACATTAAACTGATTTACAAATTGATAGCTCATATTGGCATTAATATTGATACAATATAATATTGCATAATGACATAATTCATTGGGTAATACTAATCCTTAATGTATGTCTTATTATTGGATAGATCTCTTTTGATTTCACTAATTATATTGATTTTATTATTGATTTTTGAAATATTTATTGTCCATATTAAATGTTGATTTATATTGACGATAACAGAGCATACATATTAATAATTTTGCTTTGCATTGAATGCAGTGATATAATTTTAATTTTCTTATTGAGATTTTTAGCTCATTATATGTAATTTAAATGATTTCATGTCAGGAAAGTAGTCAAAACCAATTGGAGTGAGGCTGACAGAGATCCTCAAATTTTTATAAATTTTATTATGTATTTTCCTTTATTTTTTGTTGCCAATAAAATGTGACATATTAGTAATATAGTTTTGTAGCCAATAAAATGTGATATATTAGTAATATTGTGATCTCCTTGTTATTGTATATTAATTTTAAAAAAATAAATATAATGTAATATTTTGAGGTACGTAATTGTTAGTTATTTTTACTAAATATATAGATTTATTATTTAGAAGCTCTAGTTGCTTAATTAAAAAGATAAAATAAATAAATCTTTTAAATTTAATTCTGGGACTTTATAGAAGAATCCAACATCTTTAAAAAAAATCAAATATCCCACTAGATCAATCTCTACATAAAGCAATAGATTCTCTCTCTCTCTCTCTCTCTCTCTCTCTCTCTCTCTCTCTCTCTATATATATATATATATATATATATACTCTCTATTGGGAACATATATAATAACGCAATGTGGTACCCATTCATAATAAGTTAATAACAGACTTCAAAAGACGAACTTTTCAATAAAGAGCTTATTAATTAACAAAAGAGATTCACATCTATAAATTGAAACAGATGAAGTCAACTTCACACACCATAATTCTCCAAATCAGATAAAACTTATTCATAAAAATCATCAATTACTTGGTTTTTGTATTCAATTTGTCAAGTTGAAATAGACAGTGTAAGATTCATCCATCATGCTCATCAATGGCTCAAGAATGAAGTCTCTCTTTACACCCTTCGCCCTGAAACTGATAGGGTGATACTGCCTCAACGCACTTATTAATGAAAAGCTCACAGCTTTCTTGAATGAAGCATCCTTCTGCTTACATATTAGCTGTAAATGACTTCCTTCAGAATAGTTCACACCACTGTAGAGAAAGCAACCCTTGTGGATTCCAGATTCCAGACTTACAGAGCTCATATTCCCGTCCAAACCAGCAACAACACGAAACAAGAAGTTTGAGTTTGAGTTTGTCTCTAAAGAATCGGAGAAGATAATATTTCCATTGGATGATTGAGCTGTCACAAACTTTCCAGGACTGTTGAAAGACTCAATCTTCACAAATTTTCCAATAAGATTATTGCGAGATGGAGACTGGAAGAATTGTTCGTTGGAGACCTGAGGGACAAGCCTAAAGGTTGCATGGATGGCATCGTTTGTGCCAGATTTTGGATATTCTGCCATTGTAAGGATGTTTTTTGTGTTTGAGACTACAAAATATTTGTTGTTGGATTCTTGAGATAAGGATATAAGCTGAGATCTGTGAGAGTCTGGAAGTGGAGTTATCCAGTCCGAAAGGTTGCTGGAATTTCGAGTGTCGACATCCCAGTCGCCATCGCTGAGTCCGGCTAGAAGGTAAGGACCAAAGAATACGGCTTGTATCGATGCGTATTCTTGCCGATCATCTGCGGTACGTGAAATGGAAGAACAGTGCGTGTGAATGTTATCGAATCAATGATTTGATGAACCTCTTAGAAGGTAACAATGTATGTAGTATTAAAGATTTTGAGTAGGAGATTGTGAGAAAGTAACCGTTATATTTAAGTGGTTATGCTACTTATAAACCTTTTATGGCCTCTGAACGCAAGTTGATTGGCAGCAGAAGCTCCAGCTTGTCATTTGGAGTCCAGTTCCTAGAGATGGAGAGGAAAGTTCCTGCAGAGAGACAACAAATTAATCAAGAACTCGCAATAAAGTGAATAATAAAAAACAAATTAAATAACATTAGAGAAGCAATCAAAGGGTCTAAGGATCTCAAAACCAGCTAATAAACGAGAATTTGACTTTTAATAGGACACAATGGAGAAAAATGATTCATGTAGCCAACCCCACGTAGTGGGATAAAGGCTTGATGTTGTTGTTGGTACAATATAGCTACATGAGAGAATTCAAGAGCTTCAGTGTTAACTTTTACTTTGGCCAGCCTGATCATGGCATTGTGTGTGGAGTTCACAATCATAATTTCCAGATCAATAAAGCGAAATGTAGCTTCGGTCTATGTACAACCCCATTCAAATATATTAAGGTCAGAAGAATTTTTTAACAACCTACTTCAATGGTATGATCAGTCTTCAACGAAATGACTCGATTGCAGAAGGTGCAGCCTTATCAAATGCGACTAGAGCTTAATACTTCCAGTTTGTATCATTATTTTCTCGAAATCTTGAGAAAAGTTATTTCCAATATGATTCAACTGTCATCATGAATAGTGTAGATATTCCAAATTTGTTTGCAAATCAAATCTACATTACTATGTTTCATATATAACCCTTTAAAAGTAGCAGATTTTCTAATTTCAATCTTTAACCGCTACCATGTTTAAAAGGAGAAATGAATCTACTACCATAATCACTCTTTCATGAGCCATGCAAAGCAAGATTTGCATTTTAGTTGAAGTCAACGTAGGATCCGAAAATTTGAGCCCTGGCCTCTCTCTTGCATGGGACTTAAGGAAATTTTCAGGTAAAATTCTTAGAAGATAGATTAGGTTTGAAATAAGACATTAATCAGAGATTTCATTCTTATTTTGTGAGGACTTATGATCAGGCTCATTAAGAGTTTTTTTTTCTCATAAAATTTTATGACATGATTCCAAATTTTTCATTGACACAAGCCCTACGATTAATCACCCCTATCAATAATGAGCGAGAACTTTCAATTATGACAACTTGTTAGATAAGCTTTAAATATCAAATATATAATAATAACAAATTTAGTAATGGAGGTATATGAAATTTATCACCTTACATTTAAAGTAGAAGATGGGAGCTATCATCTCAGGTTATAATTATTTCTTGTCTATTTAGTTAGAGGAAGTAGTTAACCTTACCCTTGGCTGAAGGATCTTTTGTGAGCAGCTATAGGTTGCTTCGTCTAAGGGTATCTCACAAACCTAAGGTCGATGTTTATCTAAGGTGAAATTTTTGAGTCAATATTAGCTAACAAAGGGTTTTATGCCCAATCAAGCATATACTATAATTTATTACTCAAGGGTTTTTAGTTATTGGAGAAGTAGTAGGCTTTAGATGTGATAACAATTTAATGGTATTATTTAGTGACAAGACCACTAGATTAGAGGTCCCCGGTCATAAACCATTTATTTGTAGTGTCATTTGGAGGCAAAATCATTGGTTAGAAGACGCATATCACGTCATTATTAGTCAGAAATTATCTGAGAGTCATAGCGATATGCTCAATAAGACATTTGGGGTTTGTGAGCTAAAATTATTCTCAAATTTATCAACCTCAAAAAACATTTATGGAAGGTTGATCAATTGTTCTTTAAGTTTTAAAGTGGTAGATTACTTTTATTATAATTTTTTTAATGTTTTTATAACTAGTCTAGATTTTTATAATTATTTTGCTTTTTTTTTTTTGTATTTTTATCTAGTGATAATCTCAAGCTAATTTACATAGGGATTTAGGGGCATTTTTTATAGATAGGTCAACCTTAAATTCTAAAGGCTTTCATTTGAGTAGATCTAAAACTGAATATATGGAGTGTAATTTTAGTAATAAAAGTTCTAGTGGGGAGATTGTGGCTTTGGGTGATCAAGTTATTAATAAGAGTACATGTTTTCAATATTTTGGGTCTATTGTTCAAAATGATGGTGAAATAGATGGGCATATTATTAGTAGAATTCAAGTCGGATAGTTGAAGTGGAGGAATGCATCGAGCTTGTTGTGTGATAGAAAATTCCCCTCAAACTTAAGGAAAAATTCTATAAGATGATGGATAGACCTGCAATGCTTTAAGGTGCAGAATGTTGTCCATTGAAAGAGAAGCATAATATTTAGTTAAGTGTTGCAGAGATGAGAATGTTCAGGTGGATGAGTGGCTTTACTCTTAAAGATAGGAAGCAAATTGAGCATATATGTGAAAAGGATGGAGTAGCTCCAGTGGAAGATAAGATTAGAGAGAGTTGTCTTAGATGGTTTGGTCACATAAAACGACGGCCTTCCAATGACCTGATTAAAAAAGTGGATGTATTAGATTTGACTTATGTTAAGAAAGATAAAGGTAGACCTAAAAAGACTTGGTTAGAAAATATTAGAAATGACAATTTTTATTAGATTTAAATGAGACTTTAACTCTTAATAGGACATAATGGAGAAAAAAGAATTCAAGTAGTCGACCCCATATAGTGGGAAAAAGTTTTGATGTTGTTGTTGTTGTTGTTGTTGTTGTCATTTTATTTCAATTGTACTCTTCTTATTTAACGAGTTATTAGTGTTATGTTCCATGTGGGTTTGTTCAAACCAAATTTCAGTAGCCTCCAAACATCCCTCTTATATAGGAGGCATCATCGGGAGTGCTAAGCCTTCCCACTACACTTAGAGTCGGGTGGTGGTTGAAGCTGGAGGTGGCCAGTAGTTATGGCCAACGAGGGAAGCCGGTGGCAAATCTAGCCATAGGAATTGAAAGGAGGAAAGGGCTTCGGGAGGGGAAGTGCGGACCGAACAAAGAGGGAGAGTGAGGGAGCCGAGAGAGAGCGTGAGGGAGGGAGGGGTCAGGTGTGAATGAGAGCTATTAGGGCCGACTAAGTTTGAGTCAGGATGAGGTTTGAGCGAATGACGGATATATATGTTTGGGGGATTAGTTTTTTTTTTTTTTGTATTTTCTTTAACATGAAATTGAAATTGATATTAATTATATTTCACCTCCACTTTTTTAACATGAAATTGATATTAATTTTATTTCATGTTTTAAGAAAATTATTAATAAAAAGTGCCTCAATGTACTCGCCAAATCATCGCCGTTACACATCAATATCGTCTGATCCATGCGCATGAAGCTTTGATTTTCGCTTATCAATGACCACGACCAATATACCTATCTTAGCTGTTACAGTTACCCCAAATGTCTCAGCATTATTCGTTTTTCTAACTAAAGCCATTTACGATTTGGATTTTTGGTTGACAAGCATCGAGCGTGTTTCATGCGATGTCGAGCTCTTTCCCTTTTGAAATTCACCATGCATAGTCGACTAAACCCCAACACTAACATTGAGGTTAACAACGCAGACTATTATTTTTGCTATTATTCGATCAAGTCGAATGAAGTATGTGTCTTTGATAATTTTGATGGTCTAAATGCATCGAGGCATTATGTTTTGCTTATGAGCATAGCTTGAGTGATTTGGAACACAATCGAAGCTAACTAATTATTAATTATTAATTTTCATTATCATTGCTAACTAGCCATTATAAATAATACAATGAGAATTTAAGCTAATTATCAAATAATCTTTTTTGGGAGAATATTATCAAATAATCTAAGTAATTAATTATTCATTAATTATATTATATTTTTAATTAATTTTAATTAACCTAATTAAACTAAATTAATTTGTTCATATGTTCTCTGGCAATAGTTGTCATCACAGCCTTCGTACAGCTGCACGTATGCTTGGGTTGCTTTTCCTCTTCGCCGTTTGTTCGTCGCTATTCAACATCGCTTGCTTCGCGTGAGAGATAGTTTTGAATGACATTCCTTCCTATCAGATCCAAAGTCACACCTCCTCGCCATTCTTCTGTTGGATTGGAAGGAACGACGATGACAAGCGCTTGCTCGTTGTGAAGGTAGCCATCTTTCTTCCTTTCACATGCTTCTTTGGTCAAATCCCGTAAATCTGCCAAACTCCCTGTTTTAGTAAATCCAAGATTTACGACAAAAAGAGGAAAGATGAGGATTTAACTCACTGTGAGATTTAATAGTTCCCTAAATCCTGTTTGGTCAGATTTAACATAAATCCAACATAAATCATGTATCCAAATAGCCTCTTCCTTTTATTTTTATTAAATTCTAAATGATTTGATCATGCCATGCACAAATCATAAGTTTACCGGTTCATTTTTTTATTGTTGTAAATAGCCAAATTTTGGGGCTTACACATAATTTTCTCTTATATTTTATATTATGACTACTACAATTACCTGGATCTGTTAGAGGCAACTCTTGAGAATTTAGTGTTGCTTTCCCACCGTTTCTTGCTGTCCAAAATGGTATCCGAAAGTTCAAAGTTGAAGTTTGACTGCTTGCCTACAAACATTGGGCATATGTCACAGGTCAATGACATTTCTTTAATTTATAAGTTAATTCAAGAACAAGAGCTGATGAGAAAAAAGAAAAAAATAAGAAATTCTTTGTAATAAAATAAGTAATACATTTAGTACGAATTTTCTAGGCAAGATCATGATAATAACAGAGAAAAAAAAAACTTAAATTTAAATATACAACAAAATAAATGTAGTTCTGCAATTTGCAAACCCTCATCAAAAACACGTATAAATCAGCAGTTTTTCTATGCAATTTTCAAGGCATTTATTAGGTATCTGGAAACAATATGAATTGAAATATAAATGTTCCAAGTACCTCTGTCGAAGAAATGTCAAAAGAGATCTGAAGAAGTGGTTCAATGGAGCTAAATGGCTTTATTTTCTGATTCACTGTGATGCCTCCAGACTTCCATTTAAAGGAACTTGGTATAAATTGTGTTATGTACAGCCCAAGAGAACTTCCCAGCTCCTCAAAATAGATAGAATCACCCAATTTTGAAAATGATTCAATTCCTGTAGAATAAAAGATTGAACGTAATATGATAAGACAGAGGCTGAAGCACAACAGAGAAAAACATCATCCAAGCATTAAAATTTCGCTGAAACCTTTCTACAAATTTGAACTCCTAAATTTGTGGCTAAAAGAGGAAGGGATCAAAGTAAAAAAAAAAAAAGGCACTTGACAATCCTAAGATCTGAACCAAGGTTTGATCTTAGCTAACATTGTTGCAAACTTGTTCGTATTCACAATGAGAGACTTTTAGACCTCACTCGACACCTAATGGAGTTAAGAATGATTGATTTTAAAGCATTTTGTGAAATCAGACATAACACAACACCCAATGGAATTGCAGAAGATCGAGAACAAAATGAGAAGAAATTTTTGAAATAAAATGAACGATCAAAAACACAAAATAGAATACAAATAATATAAGATAAGCAGCCAAATGAAACCTGTCCCGTAACAACACCAAAATGAATCAAACGGTTTTCCCCATCCATGATAACTCTTTGCTTTTGACTGTCCACGTCCCTGTGGAAGCATGTAAATCATAACCCCAGGCTCTCTTCCCCTTTGAATTCCCAGCACACCGTTTGTCAGGGCTTTCTCATAATAATCAGCATAAGACATTTCTTTCGTCCACCTAAATAAGTTTCGAGCCACCTGAAACAAATAGGCAGGATGTACTCAAGAGGATGAAGCTTCAAGCAGAAGATCTACATTAGACCAAGGTAAATAGCTAGAAAGCTATTGTAAGGCAATTATCAATTGAAGTTATATATGCTCTACATTTGATGAAACATACTAGGCTCTTTTAAACAAATAAGATCTACATCTGAATCCTTATTCTGAAGGATTTTCTAGACGACAAAGAGAGAATTAATAGGGACAAGACAAAACCTTAAGCATGTTGTAAGTGGTACAAGATTCTTCATCTTCTGTGCTGAGAGTATCTGCCAAATGCTTGGGATCAGACCTGAATATAATTGAAGGTAATGCACTAATTACAACATGGAAGATATCAACCCACTGAAATTTAAATCTATCTGAAAGGGATAAAACGAGAGAGTAAAAGGTTATCAAAACAAAAAAATCGATGAAAAACTAGCATCATTTTTGCCGAACAAAAGGAACAAAAAAAAAAAAAAAAAGTTCATAATTTTACCAAAACTCGCTAACAGAGGTCCCTCCAGTAGCATAGCTGTGAGAAGAATTAACAATATCCATAAAATATGCCGCGATATCCTGACATATCAAAATAATTGCATCTGTAACTTTAGCGGAAGTTGGTAAAAATGATAAACCAAATAACCGTATGATATTTATTCAGTCCAATGTGATGATATTTCACCTAAAAGAGACATCTGAAACCTCACCTTCTTTACAGAGGAAAAACAGCACCGGATGCATAAATGATGATTTATACTGCCAGAAGTTATGAAAAGAGGAAAATGGCATGCATGCTACAGTACAGAACATTTCATTATATTAAGATTGCTTCAGCCTCCTTCAAAAACCAACACTGGTATCATACATGATTGCATCTCAGATTCCATCATAGGGAAAAAGATATCCAAGAAAATAACACGCAAAGGAGACCTACATACTTCATTTAGTTCAGTTGATCATCCAATTCATAATATGGAAAACAATAGCAAAATAAGAGCAAAGAAGTACTTTATCACAAGAGTGGATAATCAGGGTAAAGATCTTGCATGGCCTTAGGCATTGAAGAAACAAAACGATCTATATACAAAGAATGGTGCTACATTAATTCATGGTAAAACATGTAGAATCTTCAACTGCAAATGGCTATTGATGTAATAAACTCATTCTTAATGAGTACAAGGACATAAATGACAGGCAAAAAGTGCTCAGGAAATTATTAAATAATTCTATATAAATTGATGCAAGATGCATGTCCACTTAATCTCATGTTCAGGCTAGGAATTGGCTCGATTTCGAAAATCAGATTAATTTTAGCTCAAAATGAACTTGAATTAAGCTTTAACCTGAATCAAATTGAGATAGCTTGAGATCGGATTGAAATATGTGTTCTTGCATAAAGGCATATGCATACATATTTGTTGATGAATTTAGATTTTGAATTATAGTATATATGCATCTAAGTAGTGTATATATATATATATATATATATATATATATATATATATATATATATATATATATATATATATATATATATATATATATATACCATAAATAAATACTTTATGCAAAAATAAAGACAGTATCAGACCATCGGATCAGCAAAATAAAGAAAAAAAAATAGAAGAGATCCCTATTGCAGATAATTTGCCCGGTTCAAGAATCCTCCTGAAGGTAACTTATACCGTGGTGCCCTAAAACATCAAAATGTTTAAGCATATATCCATAATGAAAGTAGTCCGTCTCCAAAAATTGTGCTTTATAACAAATTATAATCAGAAATGGCCAAAAAATTGTAGCATACAAGTCTTTTGAAAAAGAAAGTTAGAACCATCATCTTTCACAAAACATACCAAAATAAAATAAAATCCGAAAAATGAAAACCCAAGCTGACCATTTATTTCTTACAGAAATGAAATCATAGATATTAGAGTATCATTTGAGAAGCAATTCATATATCCATTTTATATCTTACCTTATATAATGGATCACCAGCAAACTCATACCGTTTCTGTGCACCCACAACAATTGGAATATGCGTATTGGCATGAAAGCCAGAAAGGCCATCAGTCTGCAACCAACCAAAATAGCAATCATGTTAGACTAGCATGAGGGTTGATGAACAGCCATCTCCATAAGCCAAAATGACTTAATGTTATCTTTATTTACACTTGCTTCTTAAATCATTAATGCAAAACTAATACAAACTATCTAATCATGAAAATTGGTCTCAAATAGTCCCTCAAGTAGAAATTGATAATCAATGTAATCCCAATATATATATTTCTCTAATTTAGTCTCTCGACAATATAAAATTAGTCTCAAATAGTCCCTCAAGTAGAAATTGAGGATATTGGGATACAATATTTATCCCAATTTAATGACTAAATTAAGAAATAATGCTTTTGTACGTGATTACAGCATAACTTTTGCGATTGATAAAGCCTTTTGATATAACATATGATTCAACAATATTCTCAGCTTTGATGAGATTAAATTATTGTTATTTGAAAATACAAAATCTGCCAACATTTCAAGATAATACTTATCCAAGTGTCATAATTTGTATATGAAACTAGTCAACTTATCATTAATAGGAGAAAATGATCAAAATAGTCCATTGACTCTTTATGAAAGACCAAAATGATCCCCAACTATATTAAAGGATCACATTACAATGGTTATACATAGTAAGCTAAGAAGTCTCTAGAAAACAAGAAGGTAACCTAATCCTAATGGTTTATTTTGCATCATTCTCCCCTTGCGTCGAAAGTGCTCGACTCTGACGAGGCGCACCATTGGGAGGGAGATAGGTGTAGGAACATGAGCAACCCTCCTAGGTCGAAAATCTTACTCCCTGACATCATCGTACTCTCTGTATGAGATCTTGGTGCTTTAAGATCCTTGTTTTGTAGCATTTCAGCAGCCTTTTCTAATAGTCGTGGTTGACAGCTATCTCTATAATACTCAATGTACCTCTTCAACCAATTTCCTCCGATTGAATCATTTGTCTTGGCTGCTGCGGCACCACTGGCATGAACTTTTATAATATGACTAGCAATTTGCTTGTCTTGCTCATACAATCTAACATCTTTAACAATGGAGATCAGATCAAATCTCAAAAGGATTGTAGTTTGTAAATTAATGTTGTCCTGTGCAGTCTTAATATCATTATATCGCCCATATTGAGGTTTAGCAGATGCGAGTACAGATGTTCTAGAACACAGCACTGTGGTAATTCCTTCTTTTTGTAAAGGATATAGTTTGCTGCTCCATGGCTTCATATAGCAACCCCGTTTTCAGGCCTCATTTTATCAAATTCATTAATGCAGACAATCCAACCATCTTCAGGCCTCATTTTCAGCCCTCCTTTCCAGATAGGAATTCTCTAGAACTACTTTCACGAATAACATAAACAACGAGACCAGCCGCATATTAACCTTTTCCTGTAAGTATAGACGGCAATTGGAACAGTTTTCTCCACAAATTTTGAGAAACTGTGATTTTGCAGTTGATGGGTCACCCAATAGTAGGGCATGTGTATCACCTCTTAGTCTCACCCCATCTGACATCCTCTTCTTTGAGCCTCCAAAAAACAGAGAAGCAATGGCTTTCTTGACATTAATGTAATTCTTCCAGAATTGCTTATCTTTAGGAATCCTGGTGCTTCCACCAACAAGAATGATTTCATCTATTGATGCTTCTCAAGAATAAAATTCACCAAATGTTCCTCCAGATTCTCAACAACCATCCCACAGAAACTTCCAAGCGGGAACCATTCTAATAAACCAGTAGAACCAAGCGTGTTCCATGAGACTAAATTCTTTTCAGGCAATTTATCAAACACCATAATTGCCTCGACAACCAAACAACATTTACCATACATTGACATCAAAAAATTATTAGCAAAGATATCAGACGCCAAACCCATCTTTAAAATCATCCCATGAACTACCTGTCCCATTTCTATATCTGAAACTCCGGCACAAGACTTTAAGACTTAAGGCTAAGTAAAATTATCTGGCTCAAGCTCCGTGGTTAACAACTGGCAACACACTGCTATAGCATCATTCTAGAGGTCGTTCTTCGAATACCCACTGATGATGGCACTCCATTGAAACAGATTCCTCACTTCCAAATCTTCGAAGGCATGTCGAGGGTTAGAAGGGCCGTTGCATGAGAAGAACATGGGGAGGAGCCGAGCGGTTATAACAGGATTGCTCATGAGTTCTTTGGATGATTAAATGAGGTCATGGACCTTTTGACTGACATTGAGATCATCATGATAACCGTAGGCCTCATCTTCTTCTCATGTAGCATGTCCGAGCCAATCCGACAGGAGATGACATCTCCCGTGCGTGTGTCTAAGGATCAAATCAAGTGAAAGGAACAGAGGTTAGGCTCCTCGTGTAAGCTTGCTAGAAATCTTCGTGCAAGTTGGGTAGGAGAGAAGTTGCTTGTTGGAGCTGATGAGAAGAGCGAAGGTGAAAATGCAGGCGAATCTGGCGAAAGAAGTAGGGTCGGGCACTCTGGAGGTGGGCGGATTTGGGATTGGAGTTGGTTCGTAAGTGCGAGAGGCGGAGGTCCGACGAATTGCTCTCCCTTGACGAATTCGAGATCAACCGCAGAAGGATAGCAATGGATCAGGGTCAGTTACACGGGTACGCTCGAGGAGCAGGCAATCGAAGGCGCTAGCATGGTTGCGGGAGTGGGCGTGATGCTGGCACCTCACACATTTGGAAGGCGGGAGTTGGGTTGGATCAAGGGAGAAAGCTGAGGCAGAATCGACATTGAACTGTGGGAGAGCGGTTTGGATGCCAGTTGTGGAATTGTGTATCGTGTGTTGTAGCAGCAGCGTGATGGTCATAATCGATTTAGGCGAAGTCACGGTCGTCTGTGGAAGCGGAGGAGCTCGATTTAATGGGCGGTGTCACACTACGGAGATGAATGCGGAAGCGGCAAGTCGTGCTGGAGCGAAGGCGAGTCGCGCAAGACGGCCGTGGAATGGTTGCGGACTGCGTGGTCGGGTAGAGGATCTCGCCATTGGAGTGGAAGTTGGAGCGAAGGATAGTCGTGGATGATGGGGGATTGATTCTAGATCTGTTTGTGATCGTGTGAAGCATTGGCGAAGGGTCATTGGTCGGGCAGCAGATCTCGCCATTGGAGTGGAAGTTGGAGTGGAGGATAGTTGTCGCTCACCCATCTTCTTCAGCATCGATTGTCGTCGACCACCCATCTTATTCGGCATCGATCGTCGTTGATCACCCATCTTATTCGGCATCGATCGCCCATCTTCTTCGACTTTGATCATCATCGACAACCCATCTTCTTTGGCAGTCCATCATGTTTCACAATCTCCAGTCTCTTATACCAATTGATGTAGTGGATCGGAAGAATCGGATATGCTACAAGGAATTCTCAATCCATGGAACAAACACAATCATTAAGCTTCAAAGAATATATAATTCATTAATGATCTCCTTTTCTCATTACAATGGCTATATAGAATAAGCTAAGTTTCTAGAAAATAAGAAGGTAAGCTAGTTCTAAGAGTTTATTTAGTTAATGATGCATCACATCATTTATAGTGCCTTATCATTTTACCTTGATTCTTATGCTCTATGATCATCACCATCATAGTGGCTTGACTGAGATAGCTAAATAACAACAAGCGGAGTTTATCAAAACTCCGTAGTATATTCTTATTTAGTACTAGCATTTGTGTTCACTTCTTCTATTGATCTTTTATATATTTAATTGGGTAGAAATTTATGTACATCAGTTATTTGATCATCCCAAAGTCAACTCTTGAAGGTCATTAATATTCAGATAGGCATTCCACCATGTTACGGCATGATAGTTTAACTTTAGTCGGGTAAAGGCAATCTTATCATCGGTGATATACCCGAAATAAGTCTCCAACTAGCCAATCCATGCATCAAGCTTCTCAACATACCATCTCATCACAAGTATAATCTCCCTTTTGGCTTAGCCGCATTCTCATTTCCTCATCTCCAACTGGATGTCAATATTTGACACGACCTGAAAATCCGACTCGAACCCAATCCAAAAATTCCGGGTTAGGGTCAACCCGGACCCGAAACAAGTTGAGTTCAGGTTCAACAATTCAACCCGTTTCAAAAATTGGGTCAAGTTCGAAATTGACCCATTTTGACCCGAAAACCCGTTTTTGAACCAGAAACCCGAGATTGACCCATTTTGACCATGTTGACCTACGGATCAAAACAAAAAGAACAAAAAAAAAATTCAGCTAACCTGTAGACCGATGGATCCACGAAATCTGCCGAGACGCTGCCGTAAATCCCCGGAATCCAGCTGAAATCCCGCTGTGCAGCGCCGTTTGAGTCGCATCCCGCGATTCTTGCTCAAATCCTGCGACCTCTCCTCGATCTCGCTCCCAAACTCGTCGTTAAATACCAGAGCAAAGGGAGTCTTCGGGGCAGCTCTTCTCACGATCCCTCTCCACACACGACTGCTTCCGATCCTCTCATCCCACAGCGGCTGCTCTCGGCTCTCTCCCATTCGCAAGTCCGCCTCCTCCCATCTTCCTCTCCCGCTCCAACCCGACGCCTCCATCTCCCGATCCCTTCAAACCAGCCGAGAGAGAAAGAGAGAGAGAGAGAGAGGGAGAGATCATTCTCCTTACCTGTGCAACCCGAAGCCGCTCCCTTACCGACCGACCTCCTCCTCTCTGCCTTAAGCCACTCTCTACACGATCTCCCTTCCTCACGTGAAGCCAGCCGAATCCAAAGCCTCTTGCCCGACGCCTCCCATAGCCGGACTCCTGCTCCTACCCGACCTCCCTTTACCTTGCCCGATCCAATCCAGCAGCCGCCCCTCTTCCTTGCTCCAACCGGCCTGTAGGTATAGGTTTTATTTTTATTATTAATTAATATAATTAGTTAATATTATATATATATATATATATATATATATATATATATATATATATATATATATATATATATATATATATTATATTTAATTATGTTAGTTTTGATTAATTGTAATTAATCTTAATTAATTAAGTTTATTTTTTAATTATAAATAATTAAAAATATTCTCTAATTAATTATGATTAAGATTAATCATAATTAGTTATTTTTTATTTTTAATTAATTATTGTTAATGATAATTAATTATAATTAATTCAATTTAATTATTATTAATTATATTAATTAAAATTAATTTAATTAAAATAATAATTCCCCCCACTCTCCTTCCTCGATGTTCGTGTCGGACCGGCAAACCACCTAAGCATGCCTTTGTTGGCCGTGTTAGGAGGGAACCCGGTGCGACACGTAAAACGAGGTAGGCGAGTGACCCCTCGATCCATGTGCCAACCACGACGACTCCGCGAAGGTATAAAATTTTCTAAACTCAAAACCCTACTTCAATATTCGTGGCAAATCGGAGAACTGTCCTATGCACGCCTTTGTTGGCCGTGGTAGGGTGGGACCCCGGTGCGGCACGTACGGCGAAGCGGGGTCACTTATAAGTACCCCCGGGCGGGGGGAAAGCAAAACTGTATCTTTTCATAAAATACTTTTTTAAAAAAACCCCATGCACGCCTTTGTTGGCCGTGGTGGGAGAAAAATATAATACAACTGCCGCGGTGTCTCAACAACACCAACCGTGCACGTCTTTGTTGACGTGGCGGGTAGGCAGTCTCTTGGTTTTTCCCCTCAACGGGGGAGACGCCGGGAGGCTGCCGAAATTTGGATTGAAAATCCAAGGACTTGAAAGAATTTGAGACTTGTGGACTTGATTCAATCTACTTAAATAAACTTGAATTCAAATAAAAGAAAATGATGAAGAACATTAAGCCGATAAGGCTTGAACTTGATTGAACTCAGAACGACAGAGGACTTGAAGCACATACACAGAGCAAAATTTGAATCATGTTTGCAAGAAAGCTTAGTTTGAGCCAAGTAAAGGAGATAAAGAACTTAACCTTGAATCAGTCTTGAACTATAAGGAACCCAAATCAAAACTAGAACTTTAAATGAACAAAGACATAACTTGAACTCTCATTTGAACTCAAGCAAAGACTTGAGTTGGACCGCAGGGGACTATGGTTGAACTTGGACTCGAGCTGAACAAAGACTTAAATCGAACTTGTGGACATTTGAATAGCAAAGAACATGAACTGGACTTGTAATTATAGAGAGCATAATCTAATGTATAATGCTAAAATCTCTCAAATGAGAAGTGATCAAACATATAAGTATGAAATCCATGTAAAACAAAATTTTATGTTTGATCTATTATATGAGAGAGACAGTGATCAATTACAACATTCGTATTCATTATGCGATTAGTCTACAAGCACACTCAAGAGGCATGCACTGAATACAACGACAAATTCATAGTGATTCGTATGCAATGATATGTCTACAATCGACAACAAGGAATTTCATTGAAATATCAAAGGGTCTTCTTACATGTTACTAATCATGAATAGAGATAAGAAATGTGTGTTCATAACCTATCTACAAGAAGAGGTTACTAAGAATACAAACTCAATTACAAAATCAAAGCTTGGGTTCTTTTGAGCAATACCATGATTGCAGTCAACAATGCAAGCTTTTCACTCAATATCAAGAGACTTGTAATGAACACACTGATCTAATTACATGTGCATACGAAGATTTGATCCCCTTTCAAAGAATGTGGAAAATATGTGACAAACGAAAGCATGTGGAACTTATGATGAGCAGAAGTTCAAATGTAATTTGTTTATAAGCAATGATCCGTGGTAGACAAAAATCCTACATCTCGCTTATCAACTAATGGTATGAAGATCAATGAGTAATCAAAAGATTCGTGATGGATAAGTGACAAAATACCTGACTGCAAATTAATGTCAGTAAATCCCCAACCAATTTGAAAGGAATGTACAATATAAATGCACTAATATGATCATAGGTGAAGCCTGAAGATCTGATATATTTACTAAGCATGACGAATGCATAAGTCAATAATAATCACCCATATCATCGGCAATAGTATTATGGAAAGAATACATGTATATTCCCCACAAGCAGAAGCAGACGATATGCAACAGATATAGGCTCCTACAACCTGTTGTAGAAGATCCGTTATGCATCTAATGTATTGGTCACAAGCAAAAGAGATCGACAATGATAAATGCAAATACCTACAAGTATTCGTAGGGGACCCGATGCCTAGAAGTGCAATCGAAGATCAAAGACCCAGAGCAAAGAAATAAAAGAGTTGTGATAGAGGCAAGCATTACAGCCAAGGCAGGAGACTAGTTAGTGCACTACAATCCACCTGCAGAAAGCAATGAGTAGTGCACGACAGTCTATCTGTACGAAGCAGCGAACAATTCTATCCAGAAGCTGCTACGTCACGCCACCGAATCTGCAACATTCGTACAAGCAGACAGAAGGCGTCTATAATTATTTCAAAGTACCCCTGCACGTGCACTATAAATTGTATACACGTATGTACACTAAAGGGGGTAAAAATAATTATAAAACCCGCATGGGCCCCGGCGAGCGTGTTATTGGTACACACGTGACGTCTAGGGATGCTGCGCGGGTTGACAAGTGAATTCTAGTTCGAACCCGATCCTCCTATATGGGTCAATAGGAGTCGACAAGGTTCGAACTCTCAAACAAATATACGGTTGCTACGATCGATATATTTGTCTTAATATATTCATCTTAGGCCTTTAAGGCCTATAACAATATGAATTCACTGATGAGGGCACGAAGCCTACAAAACCCGATCCTCTGTCGACAGCCCGACAGAGTTGACAAGGTTCAAGCTACAAATAGAAATGACCCCGAACACCCCGATGATGGCCGTGTTGAATGCAGATCTCAACCGGAGGGGTTCACAAATACTTTCAAATTCCACCCAAATACTCAAAACTCTACAAAATCCAAAAAAATCCAAAGTTCCACCCAAAAGTCCACACAAAATTCAAAGCTCCACCCAAAGACCTACGAAAATCCAAAACTCCCAAAAAATTCAAAATTCCAAAAGTATTTAAAATATGAAATCCAACTATCCACACTTAAAGCAAATTCCATCCACCCTCCGCAACAGTTTGTCGAGGTGGACAAATTAAAATCAACTTCAGCTCACAAAGAGCGAAATGCCTAGTCGAAAATATCACTAGGATCCATTCTCAAACAATCTCTTGCCAGTAAGGACGTGGTACGTGTCCTCTAACCGGCAGTTTCGCCGCCAAATGGCACTGCAGGTAAACGGTTAAGACCCGGGGCCCTCTGAACCAAATGGTTTTGCCGCCAAATGGCACCACAGACAGCGGTTATGGCCAGAGCCAATACGCTCCTTAATGGCGTTAAATCCTTGAGATATGAATCAATAGGATATGATCGATAGGGTACAAAGCCCTCTGTCAGCTAAGTTGGATTCAAATTTGTCCCCTTAGACGAACATTCAACCCCGGTCTACAAGGTTCCCTTGGACGAAGCAACCCATGGCTGCCGACAAGGATCCTTCTGTCAGGTTGGGTCGACTACCTCCTCTGACTAAGTAGACCAGGGACCACGATGGCCTGGGACGACGGAACCATGGGATCTTGATCGGGTCCATCATCCATTCCCCCACCATCCGTTTTAAGTGCTAGATGGTGCAATTTCTATTTTAAATATCAAACCCTTCAAATTCCAAACTTTCAATCCTCAATACCTAAACCCGTGCTGCTACTATATGCCAGATAACACGTATCTTTACGTATATGATCGACGACTAGCCTTAATCGAAAGTTCTCTCTCGTTAGTGGGAGGGGTAATTAACTATAGGGGCTTGCGCCTATAGGAAACCAGAACTCAGATCATAAAGTCCTCACAAAATGAGGGCGAAATCTCTGGGTAGTGTCTTATCTACAAACCCATCTGCCTTCCAAAATTTACCTCGGAACTTAGTTCGTTAAAACTTCCTCGCCGAATAAGAAAAGCGAGCGGAGGCCGGGGCCGAATTTTCGGAGCCCACAGACAAGAAAAGCAGAGATTGACCTGTTTTTTTTTTTACCCGAAAACTAACAATTTTTTCACGGTCCCGGGTCATTCGGGTCATGTCGAGTTGACCCGGACCTAAAGCGGATCGGGTTCGGGTTGACCCGAATAGTGCTAGATCAATTTCGGGTTCAACCCAAACACGACCCGTGACCCGAATCTCCAACCATGTTTCTATTTGGCACGGCAAGATGAATATGACTTGGCCCACTATTCACAGCAAAGGTTGTTTGCATCCTCATCTAATCCATTATGGTGGTCATCTGCTCCATCAATCCAGCTACTTGGTTGGCTATTTAATGTACAATCGTTGTTAGCCATCAATTGACATTCTTCCTCTTTTTTTTTCGCTTTCTTAAATTATGGTGCATCTCACAAATAAGAAACAGTTCTCCCTTGTCTTTATATGTCTTATTAATGTATACCATACACCAAAGATTGAAGCCCTGATACCAAATTGATCGATAGACAAATCTTTTTTCTTGTTTTCATCATTGTTTTCATTGAAAAAAAGTCAATATATATTGTCCTTTCTTGAATGCGGCAAAACTGGTTGCAACATGAATAGGGGAGGTAGCAATCAACAACAGTGAGCAGCGAAGTGGCACCAACCAGCAGCATGAAAAGCAATAGTTGCGACAAGCAGTGTAACAAACACAATGCAGCACTGTTATGCAAGGCAATCAACAACATTGGGGAGTACATGCAATCCAACCATGCCTACTTTAGCACCAAACTAAGTACTCTATATCAATGTTTAAAATTGTGTATTCGGGTATTGAGGCATTTTTCATTCATGAGGCGAGGCGTAAGCCTCAAGGCGTTTTGAGGCGTAAGCCTCAAAATCAAAGGATTGCGTAAACATAAAATGATAATTTTTTTATATACTAATGAGTGAATAATATAAAACATAAAAAAGTATAAGATATGAAGTGAAATCAAAATATCCCAATAATAAGACAACATGAAATATAGATCAACTCAAAATTCCATCTTTCCCAAATCCCAGTATTCTTATCATTAACATATAATTCCAATTTCCAAAAATAAATATTAAATAGCAATGACATATCGCATAAGAACTCATAAGTCATCAACATTGTCTTCACTAAGGGGTTCTTCATTTGAATTATCATTATGATGAACTGCTCTCTCCCCTTCCTCCTCTCCTATAGAGTCCAATGTCGGGCATTTACTTCAAGATTTATGTAAGTTTTAATATATATAGCGTGAGGCGTAAGCCTCATGCCAGTGAGGCGAGGCGGGCCTCAAGGCGAGCCTCATATTGCGCAATTTTAAACCATGCTCTATATGTTGTGGATATAAATTAGATAGGAGGGGAAAGAAAAAAGGAAATAAATTTTGGAGAATTATGATTAATTTAATTCTAGAACATCATTTCTATTTATAGGAAACTATAATGGAGATTAATCTAATCCAATTCCTGAACAAACTCAACAAAAAAAAGCAAGCAACATCTACAAATAAGTACAGATAAGTTTGAATTATACTATAATTCACGTAGGAATTATCAAAGCATGAATGTACTAATTTATCCAAACAAATTTAAGGAAGTTAAATATCCTTGTAAATTTGATCAAATCCGCTAACTTTTGAAGCCTCGATTTCCCTCAGACAATATCTGACGCTCTGATGGACTCCTGGTGACATTTTCTTCAATCTTAATATTTAAAATTCAACATTGTTAGCAATTTTCCCAGCTATATTAATCAGGCCGTTAAAACTTCAACGAACACAATCTCTTTGATATTTATACAATTTAATATACAAATTATGATCATAGATCATATGTATATTATTAAGCGCCTACTATATATGAACCCATATTATATATAGACACATGTATATAATATTATATTTACATGTGTGCAATGCTTGATAAGGTCGTTACCATAGTGAAATGTAAACTTAAGACATGCTATTACCCAGATATTAACTTATAACTAAAATCAATTAATATACTTCAATCAATATTTCAAAGTGCGAAATACACATATCAAAGAGCATTATGTTGTTGACTATAAAAATATTACTTTTCTTTGCTAATGTATCTCAACATTCAAAGTTATCAATAAAGTTATAGACAGAGCACTCAGTTAAATAATACTTTGAATAGTCTTTGATGGTAATCATCTTGTAAGGTACTATGCCATGAATAAAACCTACAGCCCAAAGCATAAGACATGAAGTTCAATGCAAGAATCTTAACAACAAAGATGCCTCAAAGTACATTGTTTTTAAGGAAATGAAGGATGCCACATTTTCTATAGAAACACCTCAATAAAAAATTAGATTCTGAGCACAATTGTTTGTATCCAAGCATAATCAACAAAACGTGTACCTCAATAATGTCAAACATAGATCTATTTGATTTCATATCCTCACGACCAAGCTTTCTTTTTATCCAGCATGCGACTAGATAAAAGCTCAATTAAAATTTATAAATTGTTCATTAGCCGAATTGTTGATAATTTTTTTAACGGCTCCTACAAAAAAATCATTAATCAGTTTGGACCAGATCAATTGCTGTGCTTGAGTACATTTTTAGAGTATAGGAACCAAACATTTGTTTTATGAAGAAGTATGTGAAATTTAAATAAGATGTTAAAGGTTATTTAATTGCAACAAAAAACATCTTCATCTATCTATAGCAAGATCAGTCAAGCTTGGACTAAGATGAAATCAGAATAGCAACATACATAAATAAAAAATAAGGTTTTTACAACTTGATGAATGTTCAAGCTCAACTTGTGCTCAATCAAATTAACCAAACCAAACTTGATTAGGGAAACACTCAGCTTCCCCTAATTGCTAGAATCAACATGTCATCACGCAGTTATAAACAGTGATAAAATGATAAGAGAGATGGTCACCTGCAATGCAAGTAGCCCAAGAAAGCAAGGCTTGTCAAAAAGATGCGCAAGTGCTAAATGTTTCTGATCACCCTGCAAAGCATAATACATAATACAATATCTTCAAAGTTTATGTAAATTTTCACCGATAAAGCAAAGATAGGCAGTAATTTTTGAAAAGTTCCATCTGCCATGCATATAAAGTTGAATAGTAACCGATAAAATTGACTAAGCTATAGGTATGTTCTCCATAACTCAATGCATAGATAAAAAAATACCACAAATGGCAATTCTTTCTCATATGGATGAACTTTCTGAAGATGAAAAATGATGCAAAGCCTGGCCATACTTGCATACTGATCATAATTCATAATTCATACAACGGATACAATACCATGTGTACAAAAATAATTTAATTATAGAGATCCCATATATTCACAGTTTTGTCATATTTCTAGATGAAATGAATATGGTACAACAACAACAAGCCTTTATTTTACTATGTGGGTCGCCAATAAAATGAATATGAGAGAAGCAAAATAAAAAAAATATTCAAAAATAGGAATTTAAAGGCTATGTCTCTGTTGACCCATATGCTAAAAAATACAAAAAATAGGCGAAATTGGCAACTCAACTAAAGGACGACGGGCGTGACATGCCACCTGAAAGGTCAAACGACCTCCGATCGCCAAGCAGACTACATCGTTACGATTAAAGCGTCGAATTTATCTAAGAGGGACCACCTCCCAATCAAATAAGGTGAAAACAGTCAAAATTGATGACCGACACCCGAAAAGAACGCGGGACATTGTTCAAACGACATCCAATCGTGAATGTCAACGATACCCAATAATGACTATAATATTGCCTAATGGACCTCATGCGAGAAAATCGACGTGCAAATCGAGGCTGCAGTACGAAAATCGAGACAAATTTGTTATGTAATTTTATAATAATAATATTATTATTACTATTATTATTATTATTATTATTAATTATAGAATTAAAATAAAAAATGATTAAAATTGCGCATTTCATACCTGTTCGGCGCCGACAGCATTTGTGTCTTTCCTCCTGCAATTCGTTCGCCTTGATCTTAGTCTGCTTTTATCGATAAAATGAAGGAGAAACGAACTCCTTCGTTCCTCTTCGACACACTCGTTTTCCACAAGACTCAACTTCCTCCAAGCCATTCGAACAGCCCTTTACTATGCTGACATCCAAGCTCTCCTGTTCGAATTCCCTCAGCCGAATCCATTGCATCAGCTCACAATCTCCGTTCCCGGCAGAACCCCACGTCAACTTTGATCTCCAGTTGATCCTTCCTCAAGCCAAAACCCGCTGATCTCTCCGATCCTACTTATCGCAAGTAGCTACAGGCCAACGTCCGTCCAATCTTCCATGCTCGCACGAGGATCCCGATCACTATTGTAGTTGCAGGAGGCCAGATTCCACAATCCCGACCCCAGCCTCCCGATTTCACCTCTAGAAACCCAAGCGTCCCTTCTCCAAGTAGCAGAACTCACGGCCAAGCTCTCCAGCCACCTGACCTGTCTAATCTCCACATCCACAGCCAGACAAGACACAGTCCCCCAAACCACTATTGAATCCTTCTATTGTGCTAAGCCAATCTCACTTCAACTAGCAACCGAGCCTCCCTCACCCAAGCTCCTCTCACATGAAGACCTCGATAGCCCACTCTAGCTCTCTCACGTGCACAGGAGGTCATTCAACTTCCCAGGACTTTCTCCCCTGTTCGAACCTCTCCCTCAGTCGCTCCCTGTCTGGACTCCACAGCCGACGCACGGCGAATCCTCCCTACATTCCCTTGCTTAGCCACACACAGCAATCAATCCAACTAGTCGAATTAGTGTCGGCCGAGCTCAAGCCCTTGTCTGATCTACTTCCTATGCTACTCCAACCACTTGTAGCAAGCTCGAACCTGCTCTTTCCTCTCCGTGGGGCCGAAATCCTCCTTCAACCATCTAAGCACTTCAATTTCTCATTTTATTTCTTCTTCACAACTCTTCCAACTCCTACCTCAAGCAACCTCACAAAGCCATAAGCAATCTAGCCATTTATTATTCCCCACTCATTGTACTGCAACTCTTCATACACTCACTACAAACACTTGTTTCCACCAGTCCGCACCAATAATCCTTTTTCCCTCGTTTTACTATTATTATTATTAATATTAATTGTTATTATTATTATTTTAAAAAAAGAAGAAAATACATAAAAAAGAAGAAAGGGAAAAGAAAAAGGAAAAGAAAAAAAGAGAGAATTCTTGTACACGATCATCACCACTGTCGTCCCAACATCAAAATCGTCATCGACGCTCTCACAAAGGTATAAATGACCTCTCAAAACCATAAAACTCCAAATACGATTTTTCGGTGCTTGCGGAGCGTCGACGAACCACATATACACGTTTTTCTTAATATGGTGGGAGGAAGCTCAGTGCAACGCTTGCGACAAGGCGGGTAGGCCTCGTACATGCTTTTCTTAGAGTGTCAGGGACACTCCTAAGTACCCGTGCACGTGCTTCTATGCCTGCAGGAAAAACTATAAATTTTTAACACAGGTACATTAAAGACCCATGCACACTTTTCATAGCGTGGTGGAACTGAAAACCACAACCACGGTGTCGCCCGACACTCATATACGCTTTTTGTAGCATGGTGGGAAGGCCTAGCTCCCCAAAATTTCCCTAAACGAGGGAGACATCGGGAAGCTGCCAAAATTCAACAAACAGGAGACCTAACTTAAGCAAAATTGTCAGGGAACTGAACTTATAAATTGAACTACAATGAACTAGAACTAATATCTAAAACAAAGTTATTTGAAAATTAACAAAATCATTAAATGAAAATGAGCAAATGAGAGACTTGCGATGAGTAAAACTTCAGAAATAATTTTCTCAGTAGAGGGATGTGATGACTTGCTTGCAACTAATAATCTGAAGTTTCCAATGAATGTTGAAAATCATCATGCTAATAAGAAATACAAGTACCAACAAAAAATAACACTAGTAGTCATCCTACAAACACATCCAAGAAGACTAAAATGAGTGCAATTGTATATTCATGAGCAAAACATGGGAGGCATGCAACAATCTCATAATCAGGTGCAACTGTTTAACTTCGTTTATTTCATTTTACTCACATCCAATCACACTGTAAGCAAATGAACAAGAAAATAAATTAAGTTATGAAGCCACTTACAAAAGAAATAGCACATATTTCAGAATAGTTGGTGGTTTTTGCAGAAAAAAAATTAAGGAATTCAAGGATAATGGGATTAGGGCAAAACACTGAAACTCCATATATACATAATTGTCAATATATATGGTGATATTAGAAGCAACTGATACGGGAGAGAGCTTCAAATCCGGCATGGAGAAGTTTTAAACTATGAAAAATTAGTGGAGAGCCGATTCGGAGGGATAGAAGAGATGTTAAGGAAGCTCATAAAGATACAATCCAAAACTCCACCGGTGGTTCTAATTGCTGACCATAAACCGGAATTGACTACTATTCCCTTTGATGAATCTAAGGGAAAAGAAATCAAATGAGAATAGTTCGATTAGGAGAGTTTGTTTCATCAAGAACTACCTACTAGGGCTCCGATAAGGGGCAGATTAGAAGTTCCAAATGGGGGGACAACAATCAGAGAATTTTATGGTGGAGGTGATAGGGTAACCAACCACTATGGGTTGCATTTTGGGCAGGAGGAGTGGACGACCGGAGGAGGGGGACGAGATGAGCCATAGGGACCGGGTCATGGGAAGCAGATGGAGGAAAGGTGGGATTCCTACTCTCGATACACAAGGGAAACATGGAGGTCATAAGCTCCCCAATGGCATCAAATTCTTGAGATATGAATCAATAGAATATGACCGATAGGGAACAAATCCCTCTATTAGCTAAGGTGGATTCAAATTTGTCCCACTAGATAAATACCCATCACAAGACTACAAGGTACCCTTGGACGACGCAAACCATGGATGCCGAAAAGGATCCTTCTGTCTGGTTGGGTTCACTACCTCCTCTGACTAAGTAGAACAGAGACCACGATGGCCCGGGACAATGGAACCATAGGATTTTGATCGGGTCCATCATGCATTCCCCCACCTTTCGCTTTAAGTGCAAGATGATGAAATTTCTAATTTTAAATATCAAATTCTCAAATATCAAACCTATGCTGCTACTATATGCCATATAACACATATTTATACGTATCTTATTAACGACTAGCCTTAATCAAAAGTTCTCTCTCGTTATCGGGAGGGGTCATTAACTATAGGGGCTTGCGCCAATAGGAAACTAGAACTCAGATCATAAAATCCTCGCAAAAAATGAGGGCAAAATTTCTGTGTAGTGTCTTATCTACAAACCCAATATGTCTTCCCAAAATTTTCCCCGGAACTCAATCCGTTAAAACTCCTCAAAAAGCAACGGGGAGGGCGGTGTGCAAATTTTCAGAGCCCACAATGTCGACGAGCTTCATTCCTCATCACAGAAAGTTCCCGAGAGGACTGCTGATTTTAGAAGGTGCCTCCTAGCATTTTTATCAAAAATGCAACTTTGTAGGTGCCATATGGAAAGGAGAGGTCTAATTGCAGTATACAAAAAATAAAGGATTGAATGATTTTTTGCATATTGTAATTTGGTTATTTTATTGTAACTGCTAATAGGAACTCTAATTTGCACATGGACGCAGAAGATAGGAATCCATTACCAGATTTTTTAAGACAAAGGAGCATAACTCTAGGTCATGTATACATAAGGATTATTTGCCATTTATGTTTGATAAAAGGTCTCGATTATATTTTATATATATATATATATATATATATATATATATATATATATATATATATATATATATATATATATATGCACACACACAATAAAGATATGATAGATTTGTGAAAGGGCCTTCATTGGTTAGGGTTACATAACAAAAATTCCTACTGAAGGATTTTTTGAATCCATCAATTAGTTGCGGGTGGACAATGGATTAGTGGGGATATAAAGAAACATAATTCAATCAAAACAGAAATTTCATAGTTGCCGAGGTAGAACAACACGTACAGCCTACAGTCTCCTCAATAGAACATACTTATAATGCTGCACAGTTGACATTATAACTGGCAAAAAGCAAAGCATCACAACTATGTATAATTATTATTTCAACTCTTGCTTGTAAAATGGTAAGATAGACCACTTAGATGTCAAAAAATCAAAAGCAGTTTAATCTTACATCTTAAAACAATAAGAAGACTCATAGATCAACCATCAACATTAGCAATGTTGCTTCCGTCAAAAATATGACTGCACCAAGAATGAGGCTTCGTTTGGGATGGCTTTCTTGCTGCTTCTTGAAGCAGCTTTCTAGTACAAATATTTTAATTTTTATATCGAAAAACTATTTTAAAAAGCAGCAAAAAAGTCGTCCCAAATGAAACCTGAATGTATGTATTAAATTTACTGTAACATCAGTATAACCGTATGTCTTCTTGTATTTTTTTCCACTTCTTTTGTAGTTGTTTCTATAATCTAGCTTTTATTTTAATTAGAAGGGTTTGACTAACTTTCCATAGAAAAAAAAAGAGTTGGAACAACTATTCAAAAAAGTAAATGATAGTGGAAGCTCACTGTTATGCTGTATAGCTTGTAAAGGACATCATTCATGCCGCCAGTTTCTTCATTAAGTGATAACCAATGCCTTTCTATTGTATACTTCTGTATAACATTTTTCACACGGTTCCCAAAGTATTCAGCCATCCAGATCACCATTTCCAATGCTTGAGAATTTCCACCAAATATGTACTGATCAACAAGGCCTGCCATGATCTGTTAAGTAATTGGATAAACATCCAGCCAACAGAATAAAAGTCATCATCAACAAGGCGTGAAAAATGTCAAAAAAGGTTCATATGAACATACGGAAAAAACATGTAAAATAATTGTACAAGAACACAATATCACAGGGAAGCCTACCTTGTGTATGGTGTAATATGGTGCCCATACACTTTTTATGGCTTCAAAGCGGTCAAAAAACTCGGTCGGAAATGCAGAAAGATAGCCTGTCCCAATTTTCTTTTGGCAAGCATAAAGTGCATTAACCACTGATGTCATTTTTTCTTGAAGAGTATCATTATGCGTGCTAGCCCACATTTGAGCAGTTGCACTCATATAATGACCTGAAAATATATATAAATATATCAGATATTCAAACCAAAATTGATATTGATAGATTAAGAAGACAGTCAAAAATACAAGTGCTCATAGCTTTTTCCCACCGTCAGACAAAAAACAAAAAGTGCATGCTTCATAGTCCACGATTTAGCTTAAATACCAGAGAGGGAAAGCCAAATAAGTGATGGTGGAGATGTTTAATGATAAAAAAAATTTGCAAGGATAAAAACAGAACTATATAAAAGCAGGGAACGGGATGTTTCAAAGGAGCTGACATATGTAAAATAGCACTGAACAACTCTTAAGGATAGAACATATATGATGCGGACATCGGCACGAAAATCTGGCTCATCTATCACAGGAGGCGTCATAATCGACGGCTCTGATTTAAGTTGTCATTTATGAATTATTTTCTGCATTTTAGTTTCTATTTTTATGTTATTTCCTGTTTTACCCCTAGGTTAATTTATTTGAGTGTTGTAGCCCAAGGGGCAATTTTGTAATTTTTTATTTTCTCATGTTGTGGCCTATATATATGGCCTTTAGCTATTGTAATAGGATGGTTAATGGATATGAAAATTCTTTGTTTTTCACACTTCTGTTCTTCTTGTGAGAGAGCGTTAGTGGGATTCCTATGAGAGGAATCGAAGTTGTCACCAGCTGCAGGATGGGTCCGGGCTCGTGATTGGAAGTCCCTTGGAGAAGGGCAACGGATCACCCGTCAGTCTTCGGAAGAGTCCAAGGCTCGCGGTTCTAGCTTTTCTTTTATCTTGTGTTTCTCTTTATTTTCCTAGCCGACCACCCCATCTCCTCCTTCCACCGCCACCGGCCCCTTCCTCCTTCCCATTGAACTACCAGTTTTAACAACCCCTCCATCACCTCAACCGAGAACCCCCCACCTTTGCTCCAATTATTAATTGCCTTTCCTAAATTGGAGGGATTAAGTTAATGAAGGATTTTGAATTCGAAATTCAAATTTATTTATTGCTTAATTCATTCTTAATAATTAGGCATTTAATGATGTCATTAATTCTGAAATAAAATCTCAGAATTTTGAATTCAAAATCCCGCCGGCCTCCCTTAATCCTTCCCTTGTAATCAATTAGTTTCCAATTAGGGAAGAGGTCTTCATTAATGCAAATTTGAATTCGAATTAGCATTAATCACACCATTAATCTCTCCCACCATTTAAGCCAATCATCATTAATTCTCAAATATGAATTTAAATTCAGATTTAAGACATGGCTTACATTTAGATTTATTTCCTTAAGTCAATTCTCTTTTTTTGGAAATATTTCAAAATCCCTAAATCTCCTCCTAACCGAATTGTTCAAAACCTGAAATTAGCTTTGGAAATAAATCCCCCCCCCCCCATATTCACGTCACCCTCACATTCCAAGTTATGTTGCCCAAGCATCCCCTCATTAAATCTTGCCAAACTCATTTTTTATTTGAAATTCCTTCTCACCTTTCTTTGGAAGATATTGCCTCCTTCCTACCAGCCGTGAATTTCAAAGATCAAGCCATTAATTGCTTCCCTAGGCTGTAGAGGGGAATTGAACTTGAATTCCCTAATTTCTTCCCCTTACACCGTTGAAAATTTTCTTCATCAGATTCCCCTCTCTCTCCCACTCGTCTCCCTCCCTTTTCTTCTCAGGCAAAATCTAAGAGCTTGCCTCCCCTCCCCTCTCAAGAGGAAATGGGATTGCCAAAATCAGCCTTTTGTCTTGGGAATTAAATCATTTCTTTAATTCCCTTTGCTGGCTGAAAATCTTCAATGCTGTCCCGTGGGAATTGCTGATCTGGAAGAGGTATCTCACGTTCACCTCTTGCTGGACAAAAGCTGGAATTCCCCTTTCAATTTTCTTTGCTCCTAAGCATAGAAAACTGAAGGTTTTCTTAGAATTTTGGGCTCAGATTTTGGTTCCAAAATCTGAAACGTTTTCTGGATTTTGGAACCTCTCCCTAGCAAAGCAGCCGTTTTCCCGTTCTACATCAAGATAGCACAGTAATCGACAATGACAATGGCAATGCATAAACCCTTGGCCCAAATGCTACAAAATTCAAATATAGTACTTCCATTAGTGAGTGAGAATTTCAAAGGAAACAAAGATCCACTGATACGTTTTAGAAGTAAAAACAATAAGGTAGCAAGTAGAAAACTGTAGGAATTTGAAGATAGGGGCTGATTTTGATTAATACTTCAATAATAATAAAAAGATACAATTGATCTACAATTCGAGAGGTAGATCAACTCTCCCACAAATCCTATACACTGCTACGAAACTCAACATGAGAAAAGCTACAATAAAAACAAATTGCCTAATGAAAAAAAAAACCTAATTATCCTTAAATAAAACATCATATTTTCCTCTCAAATCTGAATTCAAATCAATCCTTTTTCTTTAAATAAATAATTCCTAATTCCCTCACAAATTTAAATTCAAATCAACCATCTTTTCTTAAATAAACATTTCCTAATTCCCTCAACAATCTAAATTCAAATCGATCTCCTTTCCCTGAATAATTTCCTCCTAAATTTAATTAAAAATTTCATAAATAACTCTGCCTTGATTTCTCCTCTTTATATAGTAAATATTAACTCCCCTGAGCCCCATAAGGTGGGCCCCTTGACATATAAGCCACACAAGCTCATCAATCACTTAAACATAAATAGATACTTTATGGATGGTATTCTAATGAGCGTTCTTTCAATATTTACAAATAAATTTGCAGATGCGTGAAATGTCTCCATAATATTGTCAATGAACTCTCCATGACCCTGGCAGTCTAGTTTCGTGCAAATGTTAGCAGACCATCTGGTTATCCATGCCGAGCTAGATAAGATACAGATAAAAAATACAAAACCAATTAATTTATTTGTTTTTAAATGAAGGACTTTAAGGAAAGCATACTATATAAATATAGGAAACAAATAGTTGTATCAAATTTTATCAAGTAAAGAAGAAAACTGTTATGGGGAAAAAGTACTAACCAACGAAGTGCCCTCTAAGTTCAACATCAGGTGCTTCCCAGCCTCCATATGGTGTACCAGGAGTTTCCAGGCCAGCTTGCTTTCTAAAGCTCCAAACCAAACTATCCAAATCCAATAGTAGTAAATACTCCATATTAGTTTGCTGAGCTTGCCCATGCACAGAATCAGGATCCAAACGAACATCATGAAGCGAAACTTCCTTAAGGAAATCCCCTCCCTGCTGCTGTTTACTAATTCCATCTGAACTCATACTTTGATACAGTATCTTCCAATCAAAACTCTCAACCATAGACTCCCTTTCAAGAAGTTTACGAGGAAGCAAGTCCATATATGTCGACTTATCAATAATAGATGACTGATAATGAGAAAGCAACTCTCCTTCCCAGCTATCCTTCCTTAATTGAGAACGAATAGTGTGAGAAGAAGTCTGAGTAGGAATATTTGTGCATTCCTTTCCACAGACATAGCTGAAGAGTGCCAACGCCAGTAAGAAAAACAAACAAACAATCACTCCAGGTTCCATCTACCTCAATTACAATCAAACCAAAGCTATAGTTTCCCAAACTCCTGACAATAGTATTATGCCAATCAAACCTCAGAGAGCTTCATTTATAAACCGAAGAAGAAAGACTCGAAGCTGCAAAAGCAAAGCAAGCATAAAAAACCAAATTCACGGCCTTTATCACGGAAAAAGTCAAGGAGCCCATCAAAGAGACCACATAAAGGTGCAAACAACATAGAATCAGCCATAAACCAAACTCACATCAAAAGATCGAGCCTTTAGCCACGGATCCTTGAAAACAGAACCGAAAAGGAAAAAAAAAGTACTCCAAGTGGACTGCGAGGAATGCTCGTTGGCCCTTATCGGATGCATACAAGAAGAATTTTTATGTAAAGAAACTAATGAATTTATAGGATAGCATGGCAATAAGCCTCATTTTCTTCCCTTCTAAAATAAGCACCAAGCGTTGATTGCAAGGAAAGATACTACCCTATCGTAATTGGAATTCTCAGAAAGCAAAGTAACTCTCTATATTCAATAAGCAAGCTGGGATGGATATCAGACACCCTGACGTTTACTGCAAATCATGAAAATGAAAGCAAACTGATCCACAATCTGCTAATTAATCCCGTGAACCCCAAGGCATCGACGAACATATTGGGGGGAGTGAAAGATATGAGGTAGACGCATGGAACCGATAACTAAAGACAAATCGGCGGTATCACGCGATCTTACAACGCTCAGGTCCAGATGTCCAGTCCCACTTTCCCTGACCTGTGAAACTCTAGGGTTAAGTTTTATCGTCATCTCCCCATTGATCCACAACGGCAAGCCACCCATTCCCAGTGACTGGTAATGGCGAAAAAGATAGGTACGGGAGAATTTGTTTATTTATTTATTTATTTTATTTTTTTTAAGGGAATCTACGTGAATACCATTAAATTATCATGCATTAAAATTTATATATATATATATATATATATATATATATATATATATATATATATATATATATATATATATATATATATATATATATATATATATATTAAAATAGTATATAGAAAAATCTAGGAAAAAATATATTATATGTATAAGTATATAAAAAATTTATGATTCTTATATAAAACTCTTTATTTATTATTTTTTCATAATGACTTACATTTTTAGGTGTAACTATAAAATGGGTCTCATTTATTTGATCATTAAATTTAATACTTTAAATTAGTTTAAACAAATTATATATTAAAATATAGAGATTTATATGCATATTATTAAAATTTTAAAAACTTATGTATCTAATATCTAAATCTTTATATTTATTTATATAATAGAATTGTCTCTAAATAAAATAAAAGATATTACTAATACTATGTTATCTAAATAAAATACTTTTTTTCATGTAAATTTTTTTATTGCATTTAGACAATAGAATGTTACAAATATAAATATAAAATTTTATATGTTAAATAAGCAACTAAATAAGAATTATGCATTTTGTATGTAAACTCCTCATTAAAATAGTATCATACATTAAACTATTATTAAAGCAACTTATGCTAACTATGCCAAAAAATTTCATGTTGTAAATGGAGTATTGTTAAATGGTTAAATGAAGTAAAGATATTAAGGTTATATAGAAAATAATATAATTTAATTATTGTGTGCTAACTCCATGATCTATATTGGAAGAATTATATATGTCTTTATTTTAATTATTTAACTAGAGCTTATCAATAAACATGATTGCATTTTTATCATGTTCGGAGCCTCATATCATAGGATATTTACATATTTTTTTCTGAAAATATATAAAATCATATAATGAGCATATAACCCAGCAAGTAACTAAAATCTCACAATTGAAATCAATGCAAAATAAAAGAAAAAATATACTATAAATCATATAAAAATATACATCAATGTCTACACTGATTATTTGTATCAATTTATCCTTCTATAATTCATCACGTGTCAATTCATTACATCATCAGTCACAGTATCAGTAACAGTCAATATTACTATGCTCAATAATTTTAAATAGTGTTAATGACAGTAAATAGTATTAAAATCAGTCATAATATCAATACAATATTTATAGCAATGTCGACATCAATATTCAGATATTTAATGAGTGTATCTTAAGAGTATCTTTCTCCAACACTTATGACTCCTAATCAGTCGCCCATTATAACTCCCAATCAATATTCTCCTTATAACTCCTCTTGAATCACATGAATTAATTGCCCCAACTCTTTATAACTTTCAATCAATCTTAAGATCCTTATGACTCCCAATTAGTAATCATAAAGATCAGTAAGGTATCTCGTAGAATTATCATCTCATGTATCTGATATTATTTAGTACTTCATTTAAAAAAATAATAAAATCATATCAAATCATTCAAAATGATCAAATCTATAACATATCCAAACTTGTATGATAAAAGCTTATGAAATCAAAAGATAACATATTTTTGACAGATTTATGAGAGATAAATTTTGTAGAAACTAAAATTATTGAAAACAAAAGTAAGAAATTAGTCACTTACAACGAATAGAATAAAATATGTAATAGGAATGACTAACAAATATAATCCAAAGACTTTTCTCTCTCCCCTCTCTTCTTCCTCTCTTTCAATTTCTTTATGACAAAGCAACAAAGTGAGGGAGTCAGTAGGGTGAGGCAGGGATATAAATATATAATGTTCATGTCCTGGCGCCACAATGCTCACTAAATAAGTTCCAAAGAGCTTTATTTAAAAAAAAATTATTTCACATATTTGAGTTATTATAATCTCCTCGGCTTCAAAAAATATCATTATCGATATTTCTACATCAGTTCGAGAGAGAGATATAAAGCATGCTCAAAATAAAATTTTAAATTCAAATCAACTAATTATAAATCAGGAATCACATTTCTATTCCGCTCATAAGCTCTATATTTTAATTCTTCCAATAACCATTGCTTTAATACTATTTTGTCACACTCTAGGATTTATATTGAAAGAATTACATCTGACTTTTATTTTAATCATTTAACTAAAGCTTATCAATGAATAGCAGAAAGAAACATGACTGTGTTTTTATCTTGTCAAGAGCCTCATATCATAGGATCCTTACTATTTCCTAAAAATATGTAAAATGATGTAATTAACATATAGCCCAACAAGTAACTAAAATCTTATAATTGAAATCAATGCAAGATAAAAGAGAATAATATGCTATAAATCATATAAAAAAATATATTCATCAATATCTATACAAATTATTTGTATCAATTTATACTTCTATAATTTATCACATGCCAATCCATTATATAATTAGTCAAAGTATCAGTAACAGTCAATAGTACTATGCCAATAACAATATTAATATTATGATCAATAATGTTAAATAGTATACATTAATGATAGTAAATAATATTAGTGACAGTCACAATATCAGTACAGTATTCGTAGTAGTGTCGGTATTAATATTTAGATATTTAATGAGTGTATCTAAAGAGTATTTTACTCATACACTTATGACTCTCAATTAGTCACCTCTTATAACACCCAATAAATGTTATCCTTATAACTCCCCTTGAATCATGAGAATCAGTTGCCCCGAATCCTTATAACTCTCAATTAATCTCCAGTTCCTTATAACTCTCAATCAATGAATTACGTAGATCAGCATGGTATCACGTTGAATTATCATATCATGTATCTGATATCATTCAATAATTCATTTAAAATACAATAAAATTCTATCAAATTATTCAGAATGATCAAATTTATAATATATACAAACTTGTATGGTGCAAGTTTATAAAACCAAGAGATAATATATTTTTGGCAAATTTGGGAGAAATAAAATTCGTAGAATTTAAAATCATTGAAAACAAAAGTAAGAGATTAGTCACTTATAACGAATAAAACAAAATTCGTGACAGAAATGACTAACAAATATGATCCAAAGACCTCTCTCTCATCTCTTTTCTTCCTAAATTTCACATATTCGAGTTATTACAAAAATCTTGGACTTTTCTTTCTTAGATTTCGTATATCACTAAGACAAAGTTTCTTCACTCTACCGCTACAAATATTTCAGCCTGCAATAGAAGTATTATAAAATGGCACCCTTTCTCATAATTGAAGGTTAAAACAATATGGTAAGGTTAAATTATATAAGGCATCTCATATGGTTGTAGTGGGAGCAGCTTTGAAATGGTAGATTTATCATTAGGTGAAGAGTATCAAACGGTATTTAATAGAGATTATAAGAAGTCAGTCACTTATTGTCCTTCTAATGAGAGTGGAGATCGAGCAACAAGCCTTATGCATTTGTTGTTTGAGGCATCAATCATTGATTGGAATCGAGTGTTCCATTAACATAGAACTTTACAAGTCATGTGATAGTAGGACATTGATTTGGTATTTCTCTTGATAAGATGGGAACTCAAGCGATAAAGAAGACAATCATCAAATGTTAGTCGTCGGCAAACTTCGGACATAAGCTAAAATATGGGCCTTTAAAAAATATGGGTGGTCTATTTAATTGCCCTCCTAACATAAGCTAAAATAATTGGCCTAATATTTATTGAGTACATAAGACGCTTTATTGTCCCCAAACAAATCAGACAAGAGATTCATTGAAGAATAAACTGTGGGACCTTATCAAGGACAAATTTGGTTATAAGTCCTATGTCGCTCTAATTAATACAAGCAATTCTTATTTTTATTATACCTAATTTTTAAATGTTTCTAAAATGTTTATCCCTAAAATTAATAATATATTATTTTTTTATTTATAGAATTATGAGACTACAGAAAATATATATATATAAAAGCATATTCATCTACATAGTACTTGTAACCCGAAAAATATATAACTAAGAAAATATAAAAATATATATGAACATTTGACATATTGACAATTGCTGGTTGAGAGAGTCTGCCAAGTGACAAGTCACGAGCGGTTAGTGACGAGTAGCCTTTGATGAGAGATCCTTGATCCACGGCGAGTGCCACTACTAAAAAATGAATGTTTTCGTAGCACTTAATAGTAGTAGTTTCAAAACCGTTACTAAATCCAGCACTTCCTCAAATCTATCTCGTCAGTCCTTAAATCGCTAAGGAATGTCGTTGCAGTGCATTGCAATTACAGCGGGAATGTAATGGTTTTAAAATATATGCAAAGAAAGTTGTGGCAGTTATAATCGTCACGACTACAAGAAAACACGTCGGTAACCTCTTAAATATGACGAGCGGACGGAGGGCGACGAGAGAGAGAAAAAGATCTGAGAGAAACTAACGAAAGAAATGACCAGCCGTCGGGCTCGGGTTCGGAAATAAGGGTTTACGCCGGTGGATTTTCCGGCGTCTAGGACGCCGGAAAAATTCCGGCGCAATATCCGTCGGCTTTAAGTCGTTGTGTTTTAATACGCCGGCGTTTTATGCTCCGGTAAATGCGCAGGTAACAGTGCCGTCGTAAAGTGCGCCGCAAACATAAATTGCTGGTATTAACCGACGTTGTTTGCGGCGCAAAAGCCGCCGGTATAATACGGGCGGCTTTTGCGCCGGAAAAAACGCCGTAGCCATTCCTTCGCATTATGCGCCGCTGCATGCGCCGTATTTTCCCGTATTTTCCGACGCAATCGAATCCGCCGGAAAAATCCACCGGTAAACGCATGTTTTCCTATATTGTCGGGATAAGTAAAAAAATTGTGCTATGATAGCCCTATTTTTTTATAGTGTGCAGTTGGCCTTCAACGAGGGCACCTTTAATTTTCTTAGCCTAAAGATAGATTGAGCTTGGTCGAGACGGGCCATTAGCATATTAGGATATACATTAATATTTTTATATTTTTATATTAATATTTCTTAGCCATTAGCATGTTGTACAACTAAATTATTGTTGCATCCCCTAACATTATACAAGTGAGTAGCTCCTCTAATATGCAATGAATTTGTGTGGAAAAAAAAAATTCCTTTCCATTGCATTTTGTCAAGCAATATAGCCATTTAATTTATTTTTCTCATTAAAATTATATGCTATTTTTTTAATATTATATTGTCAGAGATAACTTCTCTAAATAGAATATTTTATGCTTGTTATTCCTTATTAATTTAAAAAAAAAATAAGTCAATTTTATGTGACATAGGCTTCATTTGACTTCTAAACTAAATTTTTAGTAAAAAATGTTTTTAACTGTATATTTTTTGTACTAAAAAACTATTTTAGAAAGTAATAATAAAGCTATCCCAAACGAAACCATAATCATATATTCCATTTATCAAAATATATGAGTTGCTACAGCCTTAATAATTGAGCTTCATAGATAAAATGTCACCTTCTAAGTTTGCCCAGAGAAGATGTGGCCTATATTGTCTCATTTAAGTAAGATGTTACATCAAATTTTGAATAATACAAATTTTATTTATTTTAAAATATAATAAACAATTTATATTAATTTAATCAAATTTTAATTAGAAGAATCCCATCCACCCAATCAAATGGTTAGAAGAAAAATAATCCAATTGTGTAACACAAGAAAAATAAAATATTAGTTGGTCACCAAAGACAAATAATGATGATGTGAAAGAATGGATCTATAATAATAGAAGCAAAAGAAGGGATTGCTAAGCAAGTTGGCAACAAGATTGTAAGGATATGGTGGACAAACTCACACCTAACTAATGTAAACTCCACAATATATTTATGTGGAGTCTATGTGTGTTGGACCAATAATTTGTTTTAGCATATTAGCAAGAAAGTTTTTTATTCAACAATAATAACAACAATAATATCAAGCCTTTATTCCACTATGTAGGGTCAGCTACGTGAATCCTTTTTCTCCATTGTGTCCTGTTAAGAGTTATATTCTCATTTAAATCTAATAAAGAGAGATTTTTATGCATTGCACTTAAAATATTAATGAATTAGCATATCTCATTGGATACGCACTAGATCTCAGGCGCATTGTTGGAACCGCCTCCGCCGCCGCTTGTGCCCAATTGCCCATCAATGGCTTCCCCTAGGTCCATGGTAGTCTTCATTGGGCCTGCCATAGCCTAATCCATGAATATACTGGCCTCAAATTAACTGCCACTTCATAAATGTATCCTTGTCTGTCACAGCAGTCTAGTTGGCATGCTTATTTATATTTACCTCTTTCTTCTCTTTTCAACTCTAGAAAGTTGATGATATAATCATCTCAGAAAAATATGGTTGTGTGTCAAACAAAGGCTTTGTTTGGGACCACTTTTTAACTGCTTTTTAAAGCAGTTTTTTAGTAAAAAAATTAAAAATTTTTACGAGAAAGTTATTTTAAGAAACAGTAAGAAAGCTGTCCCAAACGAAGCCAAAGTCTCTTAGATATCCAGCTTGAAGTCATCACTGCTTTGCCAGAGGGAAACAGCTTTCCTATAAAACACCATAATTGCAACCCCGAATTCCTTAACCATAGAGGCAATTAGAATTCAGGTAGCTAATTATTCACAATATGGCAATGAAGATTTTACCTTGTTGCTTCTTTTTTCTGGTAAGATCCAATTCAATGGTACAAACCAAGGCTTTATTAGCATAAACAATCAAAAGCTCAATCACCAGAAATCTCCACAAGAGCATGTTCCATTGGCCATAAGGTGAAAACGTTTACTATCCCTCACTGATAATTCTCTTTTAGTAACCTTTGACACAAGCTTCGCGAAATTGTGGCAATCAACACAAATTCTAAGGTTCTTTGTTAATCTGAGAATCCCACCTTGTGAACTAAACATCAGCCCAAATGCTATTGCAAGTTTTTCACTATGGCCAAGCAATATTCTCTCCTTCTGTTCATCATCCACATCATGCAATACACAACTCAAGTCTGGAGTATAGCCAACCTCTCTAATCTTCTCGTACAACTCCCTGACCTTCGCATTTACTTTATCCTTCTGAGGATGAGAGCGATCGCCCGAGCGGAAAGTATGAACAGTCTTATTTAGATTGATCGAACTCTTCCCAGGTTCCTTAATTACTGTATTCTCTTTCATCATTTCTCTCACCTTCACCACATCCTCCCATCTTCCAGCATCAGCATAAATATTGGAAAGAATTACATAGTTTCCAGCATTTTTTGGCTCCATAGAAAGAAGTTTTTGAGCAACATATTCTCCAGCTGAGACATTTCCATGGACTCTACAAGCACCTAGCAATGAACCCCACATTGCGATGCTTGGTTCAAATGGCATATTCCTGATGAACTCAAGAGCCTTTTCTATTCTCCCGGCACGCCCGAGCAGGTCTACGACGCATGCATAGTGCCCGATTTCAGGTTCCATTTCCTTGTCTCCAACCATGCTATAAAAAACTCCAAGACCTTCCTCAGTCAATCCTCCATGGCTGCATCCTGATAGAACAGCCGTATAAGTAACAGCGTCTGATTTCACATCCCTCATGGACTTAAATAAACAGAGCACCTCTCTCCCTAAACCATGGTCGCCATATCCCAGCAGCATTGCATTCCAACTAATCACAGTTCTCTCAGGCATGTAGTCAAAAACTCTCCTAGCATACAAGAGACTGCCACATTTTGCATACATGTGAATCATAGAATTCTGCAGAACAATATAAAATGGAAGCTGGAGTCTAATAACAAGACCATGAACTTGCTTACCATACTCCAAAGCCGAAAGCCCGGCCAGTGCAGTGAGAAGACTGGCAAATGTGACATAGTTGCATTCCATTCCCTGATTGTAAAGCTTTCGAAACATTTCCAAGGCTTCATTATCAAGGCTTAATTGAGCATAACCAGAAATAATAGAAGTGCAAGAAACAACATCTCTTACAGGGAGGAACTCAAAGACCATTCTAGCATCATGGATTTCACTAGCCTTTGCATACATATTAAGAAGGGAACTCCCAACATATACGTGTGAGTTATATTTGTTTTTGATAACAAGAGAGTGCACTTGCCTTCCATGCTCAAGTCCAAGATGGCCAATGCAGGAAGCCAGCACAGTAGCCAAAGTAAACTCATTTGGAAACAGACCTGTGAAGTGGAAGGAAGTATAACTTACCTTAAAACTTCATAATGCCAATAAAAAATAATTTTATCTATTTATTAAGACAAAAATGGACCAGGAGTTAACATGCAATTTAAAATGAGTTCCATCAAACTTTAAAAGCTACGTAAAGGGATCGATAGAGAATAAATAAACAATTTAAAACACCACTTTTCCCATTAACAGAGCTGAAGATAGAAACAATTGAAATAAAATTCCAATAGTTTAAGAGCATCACCGTGCGTAATCATTTGAGGATCATATTCAGTAACATATGCCAAAAAAAAAAAAAAAACCGTAAACAAACAAATATCAACTAATTGGTACATTTGTAGCAAGCAATTGAATTTTTAGAAAGCTCGAATAGAGAAATTAGATACCCAAAACATCCCAAAAATATCGAAAGATTATGAGAACCCAGGATAACTTTTTAATTTAAATAGATCATATAGTCCCACAAACTCATAGTTCCGTGTCCATTGATAGCCAATGATGAGAGGGCTTATTATTAGGCTATAAATGTGAGGCTAAATAATCCCTTCCAATAACAATGGCACACTCTCTTGGCTTCAACTTTTCGATGGTGAAGTAAACTCTCTATTGTGGGATCATGAATCTAATGATCATCCATGGCTTCAACTTGGCTTACTATGGTTTGGATTGAGTTGAGGTTCTTAGGGAGAAGTAGTGGACGAGTTGAGACCGACTCATGCAGAGGAGAAGGTGGATATAGTTGAGCTCATGGAAGAACGCCTCAAAGACCAAGAGGTGAAATTGTGGCCCAAGAAAATCCATTTATTCATAACACCAAAGTAGAAAACTCCATACCTGTTCTCAGCATCCATCGAAAGAGACCAAAAGCCACAGACTGGAACCCCCTCTGAGAATAGGCTGAGATCATTGCCGTCCATGAAACAATATTCCTTTGAGGCATTCCATCGAACACCTCCCGTGCATCATACAACTTCCCACACTTATCATACATGATTAGCAGCCTTGTATCCAGGTAAACTGGTGCCCGGTAATGAGTCTTGATCATGTGAGAATGGACTAGTTGTCCTTCTCTTAAAGCTTTTCGGTTAACACACTCTGTGATAAGAGCATCATAGCCTCGAAACCTCACGTCGGTTCCAAGAATGGACATTTCAATAAGGGCTTCCTTTAGTCGACCGTTGAGGCATAGAACTTTGAGGTACGCATCTGGCGGGAGATTTATTTGGGTTGATGACTGAGAGAGGAAGGTATAAGAAGAGAGAGAGTAGAGTTTAGAGTGTGGAGGATTAAGTGGGGTCCTTTTGGCAAGCATGTTTGGCGGTTAAGTGAAACTAGTGAAGAATTTTGAATGACTCAGAACCTAACGGCTATATCGATTATACAAATAATCCTCTTTATATCAAAAGGACAGAGCTTTAAAAGCATTGTAAATCTTTTGGATAAACGCTCTTTTTCATCAATAAAGGAATTATTTCTAAGAATTTGACCACAAACTCCTCGCAATGCTCATATATGAATAAATATATCACTTATATTTTTATTTGAGAAAATATATCCTAAATCCCATTTCTTATAAAAATAATCTTATATGAAAACATGGAGGATGATCATCATGTACTTGCAAATGTTCGAATAAGAATATAGATCAAACTTCTCTCTTTCTAAGCAGCTTCTTCGATAATTTCAGAGCTTTATTAATCAGACTGCCACTTTCTTGTCATATCACTTAATGATTTGAAGCTTTGAGCAAGCTCTCTTAAGGCATCCTCTTCCATGGAATACAGGAAAGGTAAGTTTTAATCTTTGTATTTATTTAGATTTGATTGCATTCTCCATCCATTCTAATAATGTCAATATTACTATTAATTATTTTGTGCAGATGACGAACGCAGTTTGGAGATCAATCATAATGCATCACGTCATCCATTCGTTTGGTACCACAGCTCGGTACTACTTGGTACCGCTCGGTACCACAGCTCGGTACCGCTAACATGACGCATTATGATTGATCTCTAGACAACGTTCTGCTTCTGATCTCCACTCAAAATAATTTTTTTCTCCAATAGTACTATGAAGTTATTATAAAAAAAGGGGCATGCTCCAAAGATAAATTCAAACAAGACATTAAAAAAATTTATGACTTGGGCTCCAAAATAAACTTCAACCGAGCTTGATGAGATTATGAACCTAAATGAGGTTCATGTGAAGTTCAAACCAGAATCTAATAAGGTTTGAAAATATAATATTTCGTTTGAACCTTATTTAAATTTTGTTCGAACTTAAATTTTCTTGTTTGAATAAGATCCAAATATAATATTATATGTCATAAATATAATCAAGTTTTTTTTATTTCTTTCTTATAATTTAGAAGATATTATAAAATTTCTACAAAGGTTAAAAAACATTTCGATCGAAAAATTTAATAATTTTGGTTAATAATTATATGATCAAAATACTATTTAAATAATATTTATTTTATAACTAAGAAATTAGTTTTAATTTTAGTCACATTAATTAGTTAATGTGAAATCATATATAATTTGCACACTATATAGTTCAAATTATTTATAATATTTGATACGCCGTCTTGAAATTATCTTGATCGGACACGAATCTCGAGGCAAAAAGCTAGCCGGAAACTTCAAAAATTAAATCCGGGATCACATGAACTCCGATTTCAGCGAGCTTACAGTCAAATTGAGCGTCTCAGAAATACGAACCCAACGATACCAAGTTCGACCCAATCCGAGCCCAAATGGGTCCAAATCATGGATCTGAAACACTGTTGGAAGGTTCAAACCACTATTTGAGTTACCAAACGGACTCCGATTTTGACGAGCTTATACTCGAATCGAAGGCCTCGACGAGACGAATCTAACGAGCCCAAGATCACTGAATTCCAACATCACTAAGGCATTCAAATGACCAACGAACGGTGCACGATCGTATGATTCAATATCGACCGTCCATTCAACCACTCCCTATTTGCCCCTGATCTCACGCCTATTTACGGGCCATGCCACTCCAGAAAATCTATAAATAGAGCCATCATTTCTCATAAGAGAGAGGCCGAAGCAAGAAGAGAAGGAGGAAGCTCCTCCTCGACAGCCGCCGGACCACCGCCGGACCTCCGCCGGACCGCTGTAGAAGCCTCGCCAGATCACCGCCGGAACCTCGCCAGATCACCGCCGGAACCTCGCCAGACCACCGCCGGAGTTTCATTGCACCACTGCCTTAAGGCCTGACGTTCAGTCCCGACGTCCTGCTGAAGATCCGACGTCCTGCTGAAGACCTGACGTCCTGCTTAAGACCCAACGTCCTACTCAAGGCCAGACCATCAACATCCGATCTTCCAAGTGATACTGGGACTAACACCTGACTCCTTGTCTCCTACCGCCTACGGTCCTTCTGATCTCTATCGCCTACTACGGTCCGTCCGACCTACATCACCAGACAACGGTCTTTCAGACCCCAGCTTTCTATCGACTAAAGTCCTTCAGGCCTTCGTCGCCTACTATGGTCCTTCCGACCTCCATCAACAGACAACGGTCTTTCTGACCCCGGTCTTCTACCGACTACGATCTCCTGCCGACTACGATCCTTCAGGCCAAAGAAACATGTATATGTAACTCCTACCATGTAATACAATCTATATAATGTACATTTGCTACATCAATCCAAGGCCTTCTCATAAGGAAGGGCCTCATTTGTAATCGACTACAAATACTAGTGGATTCATTCAAACTGGGCCAGGCCCCGTGGTTTTTCCCCCTTTTTAGGGGTTTTCCACGTAAAATCTTTGGTGTCTCTTATGAATGCTAAACCCTCTCACTTATCTGCTTGTGTGCTGGATCTTCGTACAATGCTAAGACGTTAAACTAAATATTTCTCTACCGTCGCGAATATTCTAGCACGCAACAGTTTGGCGCCGTCTGTGGGAAACGGATTCCCGATTGGGGGCATAATTTTTGCTCCAACCTCAAAAGGTTATTCAACTGCTATTGATGCTTCCATGTTATTGGAATCAAATCAGGACTGGGGGGCAGCCTTGACTACAATTTTAGTCAAGAAGATCTCTAAAAAACATTCATATCAAAGACGATATATAAGGAAACTCCCTAAAAATGCAAGGAAGCTTCCGATAAATTTCAAGCCACGTACAGTCCCTTACTAGACTTCCACTCCTTGAACAAGGTCTTAATCTCGACTTCAAAAAGGCAGTAACGGTCTAAAGATAGACCCTTTTTCAACTTTGATTCGGGATACACGCGGCGTTCGCCCTCTCCTAATCAAGACAAAAAATCGATCACAGGGGGATCCGATTCGACCTCTTCCACACAGGTTAAAGTCGTCGAGCAAAGGCTCCGACATATAACCTCGGAAAGGTCCTACATCCTTGGTGGATTCTCCCGACCTCTTCCACACAGGTTAACGTCGTCGAGCAAAGGCTCCGACATACAACCTCGGAAAGGTCCTACATCCTTGGTGGATTCTCGCGACCTCTTCTACACAGGTTAACGTCGTCGAGCAAAGGCTCCGACATACAACCTCGGAAAGGTCCTACTTCCTTGGTGGATTCTCGCGACTTCTTCCACACAGGTTAACGTCGTCGAGCAAAGGCTCTGATATACAACCTCAGAAAGGTCTTACATCTTTGGTGGATTCTCTCGACCTCTTCCACACAGGTTAATGTCGTTGAGCATAAGCTCCGATATACAACCTCAGATAGGTCTTATATCCTTTGTGGATTCTCTCGATCTCTTCCACACAGGTTAACGTCATCGGGCAAAGGCTCTGGCGTACAATCTCAGATAGATCCTACATCATTGATAGATCCAAAATCGATTAACATCATTGAGCAAAGGCTCTGAACAACAACCTCGGATAGATTATACATCCTTGGTTAACATCAACATAATGTCATCAATAGATTTCCATCTGACTTCTCCACAATGTTAAAATTCTACCCGATTTTGAATTTCCTCCTGTCGCTGAACTTTTGCCTTGCAGGACTTTTGACGGACTAATATCCGACGCTGAAATTCTTCCTGTCATCGGACTAATAACCGTCGTCGGACTTCTGCTCATTGACGAACTTTCATAGGTTTTCTAACCGACAGTACTTTTACCCGACTTCGGACTTCTGCTCGTCAGCGGACTTCTACTCGACGTCGGACTTCTGCTCGTCAGCAGACTTCTACTCGACGTCGGACTTATGCTCGTCAGCAGACTTCCACTCGACGTTGGACTTCTGCTCGTTAGCGGACTTCTACTCGTCGTCGGACTTCTGTTCGTCGACAAACTTTCATTATTTTTCTACCCGACGTCAGACTTCTGCTCGTCAGCGGACTTCTACCCGTCGTCGGACTTTTGCTCGTTAGCAGACTTCTACCCGTCGTCGGACTTTTGCTCGTCAGCGGACTTCTCCTTGACGTAGATTTGCTTGTCAGCGAACTTTTACCCGACGTCAGACTTCTGCTTGTCAGCGGACTTCTACTCGACGTCGGACTTCTGCTCGTTAGAAGACTTCTGCCCGTCGTCGGACTTCTGCATGTCGTCGGACTTCTGCTTGTCAGCGGACTTTTACTCGACGTCAGACTTCTGCTCGTTAGCAGACTTCTGCATGTCATCGAACTTTTGCTCGTTAGCAGACTTCTACTCGTCGCCAGACTTTAGCCCGTCGACGAAGTTTCATCGGTCTTCTGCACGAAGCAGTACTTCTACATGACGTCAGACTTTTCTTTGTCGTCGAACTTCTGCTCTTCAGCGGACTTCTACTCGTCATCAAACTTCTCTTCGTCGACGAACATTCATCGGTCTTCTGCTCGAGGCAGTACTTCTTCATGATGTCGGACTTCTCCTTGTCGTCAAACGTTTGCTCGTCAGCGGACTTCTACTCGTCGTCGAACTTCTGCCCGTCGACGAACTTTCATCGGTCTTCTGCCCCAGGCCGTACTTCTACACGACATCGGACTTCTCCCTGTCGTAAGACTTCTGCTTGTCAGTGAACTTCTACTCGTCGTCGGACTTCTGCATGTCGACATACCTTTGTCGGTCTTCTACCTGACGCTGCACCTCTACCCGACTTCGTAATTCTACCGGATATCGGACTTCTACCAGTTAATAGACTTTCATCGGTCTTCTGCCCGATCCTGTATGACTACCAAATGTTGAATTCCTACCTGTCATCATACTTCTCCCTGACGCTGGAAGTATGCCCGTCATTTCAACCTCCCTCCTTACAACGGTCTCTCCGACCTCCATCTCCAACCAACTGATTAACATCAGACCTCCGTATGATCTCTCGAAGAAGAAGGGGGAATCTCCATACTTCCTTACAGAGAGAGGGGCCTTGGAAGACCAAGGAAACACCTCAATTGTAAGGACAGAGGGAGAAGAGAAGAAGGAGAAATCTCCGGACTTCCTTGCCAAGAGAGGGGCCTCGGAAAACCGAGGGAAGGCCTCAATAGTAAGGACAGAGGGAGAAGAGAAAAAGGGGGAATCTCCGGACTTCCTTGCCAAGAGAGGGGCCTCGAAAAATCGAGGGAAAGCCTCAATAGTAAGGACAGAGGGAGAGAAGAAGAGAAGAAGAGAAGAAGAAAAGAAAAGAAGAAGAGGAGAAGGACAATTTTTCTAAAGGCCTAGGGGGTCTATTTATAGTTTTTGTGAGTGAAAAGGGGAAAGTTCTAGAGCTTTCTAGAATTCTCAAAAAATTTGAATTTTTCTGAATTTTTTCAGAATTTTTTGAATTTTCTAGGATTTTTTTCGGATTTTTTAAATCCATGTGGGCCCCACTTTAATTAAAAAGAAAAAAATTTTTTTGCCTATGTCGGTTTCACAAAGGCGGTTTAAGAAAAAAAAATGAAATGAACCACCATTAAAGGGGCGCCTCACGCGCGCCCCTTCAGCCCGCTGACGCGGGCTCTCGCCGGCGCGGCGCCGCCGGCGGCTGCGGCCGGCGGCCGGCCGGCAGGCAGGCCGGTTCGGCCGCCTAAGTGTCCCGGGCTCGATTTTCAGCCCGGAAAGTTCAAATCGGACATTTTTTTGGTCCCCGGACACGTTTTTCGACGTTCCGGACTCGATTTCAGCACTTTCGGAGCTCAACGTGGCCTATATGACCAAGTTCAAGCAAGCCAATAATTTTCGGAACGCATTTTTTGGCGTTACGGCCAATGTAAAATACTACGACACATATTTTCGGACTTCTGGAGCATCGACGTCCGAAAATAAGGGGGCAACTGATACGTCGTCTTAAAATTATCATGATCAGACACGAATCTCGAGGCAAAAAGCTAGCCGGAAACTTCAAAAATTAAATCCGGGATCACATGAACTCCGATTTCAGCGAGCTTACAGTCAAATTGAGCGTCTCAGAAATACGAACCCAACGATACCAAGTTTGACCCAATCCGAGCCCAAATGGGTCCAAATCATGGATCTGAAACACTGTTGGAAGGTTCAAATCACTATTTGAGTTACCAAACGGACTCCGATTTTGACGAGCTTATACTCGAATCGAAGGCCTCGACAAGACGAATCTAACAAGCCCAATATCACTGAATTCCAACATCACTAAGGCATTCAAATGACCAACGAACGGTGCACGATCGTAGGATTCAATATCGACCGTCCATTCAACCACTCCTTATTCGCCCCTGATCTCACGCCTATTTACGGGCCATGCCACTCCAGAAAATCTATAAATAGAACCCTCATTTCTCATAAGAGAGAGGCCGAAGCAAGAAGAGAAGGAGGAAGCTCCTCCTCGACGGCCGCCGGACCACCGCCGGACCACCGCATAAGCACCGCCGGACCTCCGTCAGGCCGCTGTCGGAGCCTCGCCAGATCACCGCCGGAGCCTCGCCGGACCACCTCCAGAGTTTCATTGCACCACTGCCTTAAGGCCCGACGTTCAGTCCCGACGTCCTGCTGAAGATCCGACGTCCTGCTGAAGACCTAACGTCCTGCTTAAGACTCGACGTCCTACTCAAGGCCAGACCATCAACATCCGATCTTCCAAGTGATACTGGGACTAACACCTGACTCCTTGTCTCCTACCGCCTACGGTCCTTCTGATCTCTATCGCCTACTACGGTCCGTCCGACCTACATCACCAGACAACGGTCTTTCAGACCCCAGCTTTCTATCGACTACAGTCCTTCAGGCCTTCGTCGCCTACTATGGTCCTTCCGACCTCCATCAACAGACAACGGTCTTTCTGACCCCGGTCTTCTACCGACTACGATCTCCTGCCGACTATGATCCTTCAGGCCAAACAAACCTGTATATGTAACTCCTACCATGTAATACAATCTATATGATGTACATTTGCTACATCAATCCAATGCCTTCTCCTAAGGAAGGGCCTCATTTGTAATCGACTACAAATACTAGTGGATTCATTCAAACTGGGCCAGGCCCCGTGGTTTTCCCCCCTTTTTAGGGGTTTTCCACGTAAAATCTTTGGTGTCTCTTATGAATGTTAAACCCTCTCACTTATCTGCTTGTGTGCTGGATCTTCGTACAATGCTAAGACGTTAAACTAAATATTTCTCTACCGTCGCGAATATTCTAGCACGCAACAGTTTGGCGTCGTCTGTGGGAAACGGATTCTCGATTGGGGGGCACAATTTTTGCTCCAACCTCAAAAGGTTATTCAACTGCTATTGATGCTTCCATGTTATTGGAATCAAATCAGGACTTGGGGCAGCCTTGACTATAATTTTAGTCAAGAAGATCTCTAAAAAACATTCATATCAATGACGATATATAAGGAAACTCCCTAAAAATGCAAGGAAGCTTCCGATAAATTTCAAGCCACGTACAGTCCCTTACTAGACTTCCACTCCTTGAACAAGGTCTTAATCTCGACTTCAAAAAGGAAGTAACAGTCTAAAGATAGACCCTTTTTCAACTTTGATTCGGGATACACGCGGCGTTCGCCCTCTCCTAATCAAGACAAAAAATGGATCACAGGGGGATCCGATTCGACCTCTTCCACACAGGTTAAAGTCGTCGAGCAAAGGCTCCGACATATAACCTCGAAAAGGTCCTACATCCTTGGTGGATTCTCCCGACCTCTTCCACACAGGTTAACGTCGTCGAGCAAAGGCTCCGACATACAACCTCGGAAAGGTCCTACATCCTTGGTGGATTCTCGCGACCTCTTCCACACAGGTTAACGTCGTCGAGCAAAGGCTCCGACATACAACCTCGGAAAGGTCCTACATCCTTGGTGAATTCTCGCGACATCTTCCACACAGGTTAACGTCGTCGAGCAAAGGCTCCGACATACAACCTCGAAAAGGTCTTAAATCTTTGGTGGATTCTCTCGACCTCTTCCACACAGGTTAACGTCGTCGAACAAAGGCTCCGACATACAACCTCGGAAAGGTCCTACATCCTTGGTGGATTCCCCTGACCTCTTCCACACAGGTTAAAGTCGTCGAGCAAAGGCTCCGACATATAACCTCGGAAAGGTCCTACATCCTTGGTGGATTCTCCCGACCTCTTCCACACAGGTTAACGTCGTCGAGCAAAGGCTCCGACATACAACCTCAGAAAGGTCATACATCCTTGGTGGATTCTCGCGACTTCTTCCACACAGGTTAACGTCGTCGAGCAAAGGCTCCGACATACAACCTCGGAAAGGTCTTACATCTTTGGTGGATTCTCTCGACCTCTTCCACACAGGTTAATGTCGTTGAGCATAAGCTTAGATATACAACCTCAGATAGGTCTTATATCCTTTGTGGATTCTATCGATCTCTTCCACACAGGTTAACGTCAGTGGGCAAAGGCTCTGGCGTACAACCTCGGATAGATCCTACATCATTGATAGATCCAATATCGATTAACATCATTGAGCAAAGGCTCTGAACAACAACCTCGGATAGATTATACATCCTTGGTTAACATCAACATAATGTCATCAATAGATTTCCATCTGACTTCTCCACAGTGTTAAAATTCTACCCGATTTTGAATTTCCTCCTGTCGCTGAACTTTTGCCTTGCAGGACTTTTGACGGACTAATACCCGACGCTGAAATTCTTCCTGTCATCGGACTAATAACCGTCGTCGGACTTCTGCTCATTGACGAACTTTCATCGGTTTTCTAACCGATAGTACTTTTACCCGACGTCGGACTTCTGCTCGTCAGCAGACTTCTATTCGACGTCGGACTTCTGCTCGTCAGCAGACTTCTACTCGACGTCGGACTTATGCTCGTCAGCAGACTTCCACTCGACGTTGGACTTCTGCTCGTTAGCGGACTTCTACTCGTCGTCGGACTTCTGCTCGTCGACAAACTTTCATTAGTCTTCTACCAGACGTCAGACTTCTGCTCGTTAGCGGACTTCTAGCCATCGTCGGACTTTTGCTCGTTAGCAGACTTCTACCCGTCGTCGGACTATTGCTCGTCAGCGGACTTCTCCTTGATGTAGATCTGCTCGTCAGCAGTAGACCTGTCAATTTCGGGTTACGGGTCGGGTTGACCCGAACCCGAAACTGACCCGGCATTATTCGGGTTCGGGTTGACCCGACCCGGTTTTTCAAACGGGTCAATTTTCGGGACCCGAACCCGACCCGCTTCGGGTTCGGGTCAACCCGACCCGACCCGCGTAGCCGCTACGGACGCAGAACTGGCGGGGTAGCCGTGACGGCGTGACGCGGGTCGCCGGCCGCCGGTCGCCGGACGCCGCGGAACTGCGGCTGAGGCAGTGAGGCACGGACGCGGAACTGGCTGCCGCAGCCGTGACGGCGTGACGCGGGTCGCGAAGTGACGGCGTGACGCTGGGCAGGCCGCAGGCGGCTCGAGGCACATGACGGCGTGACGCTGGGCAGGCCGCAGGCGGGGCAGGCGGCTCGAGGCAGTCGGGCAGCTCGGGCAAGGGCGGGCTGGGGCAGCTCGGGCTGGGGCAGCGGGCAGCTCGGGCAAGGGCGGGAATCAAATTTTTTTAAATTAAACGGGTTTTCGGGTTGACCCGGCAACCCGTCGGGTCAACCCGAACCCGACCCATTTTTGTAAACGGGTCGGTTTCTTGGACCCGAACCCGACCCGCTTCGGGTTCAGGTCAACCCAAACCCGAAAATTTTGGGTCGGGTTCGGATCGGGTTTTCGGGTCGGGTCCAATATTGACAGGTCTAGTCAGCGGACTTCTACCCGACGTCAGACTTCTGCTCGTCAGCGGACTTCTACTCGACGTCGGACTTCTGCTCGTCAGCAGACTTCTACCCGTCGTCGGACTTCTGCTTGTCAGCGGACTTCTACTCGACGTCAGACTTCTGCTCGTTAGCTGACTTCTGCTTGTCATCAGACTTCTGCTCGTTAGCAGACTTCTACTCGTCGTCGGACTTTAGCCCATTGACGTCGGACTTTTCTTTGTCGTCGAACTTCTACTCTTCAGCGGACTTCTACTCGTCATCAAACTTCTCTTCGTCGACGAACATTCATCGGTCTTCTGCTCGAGGCAGTACTTCTACACGGCGTCGGACTTCTCCTTGTCGTCGAACGTTTGCTCGTCAGCGAACTTCTACTCGTCGTCGAACTTCTACCCGTCGACGAACTTTCATCGGTCTTCTGCCCCAGGCTGTACTTCTACACGACATCGAACTTCTCCCTGTCGTCAGACTTCTGCTTGTCAGCGAACTTCTACTCGTCGTCGGACTTCTGCACGTCGACATACCTTTGTCGGTCTTCTACCTGACGCTGCACCTCTACCCGACTTCGTAATTCTACCGGATATCGGACTTCTACCAGTTAATAGACTTTCATCGGTCTTCTGCCCGATGCTGTATGACTACCCAACGTTGAATTCCTACATGTCATCATACTTCTCCCTGACGCTGGAAGTATGCCCGTCATTTCAACCTCCCTCCTTACAACGGTCTCTCCGACCTCCATCTCCAACCAACTGATTAACATCAGACCTCCGTAGGATCTCTCAAAGAAGAAGGGGGAATCTCTAGACTTCCTTACAGAGCGAGGGGCCTTGGAAGACCGAGGAAACACCTCAATTGTAAGGACAGAGGGAGAAGAGAAGAAGGAGAAATCTCCGGACTTCCTTGCCAAGAGAGGGGCCTCAGAAAATCGAGGGAAGGCCTCAATAGTAAGGACAGAGGGAGAAGAGAAAAAGGGGGAATCTCTGGACTTCCTTGCCAAGAGAGGGGCCTCAAAAAATCGAGGGAAAGCCTCAATAGTAAGGACAGAGGGAGAGAAGAAGAGAAGAAGAAAAGAAAAGAAGAAGAGGAGAAGGGCAATTTTTCTAAAGGCCTAGGGGGCCTATTTATAGTTTTTGTGAGTGAAAAGGGGAAAGTTCTAGAGTTTTCTAGAATTCTCAAAAAATTTGAATTTTTCTGAATTTTTTCGGAATTTTTTGGATTTTCTAGGATTTTTTTCGAATTTTTTAAATCCGTGTGGGCCCCACTTTAATTAAAAAGAAAAAAATATTTTGTCTATGTCGGTTTAACAAAGGCGGTTTAAGAAAAAAAAAATGAAATGAACCGCCATTCAAGGGGCGCCTCACGCGCACCCCTTCAGCCCGCTGACGCGGGCTCTCGCCGGCGCGGCGCCGGCGGCCGGCCGGTTCGGCCGCCTAAGTGTCCCGGGCTCAATTTTCGGCCCGGAAAGTTCAAATCGGACATTTTTTGGGTCCCCGGACACGTTTTTCGACGTTCCGGACTTGATTTCGGCACTTTCGGAGCTCAACGTGGCCTCTATGACCAAGTTCAAGCAAGCCATTAATTTTCGGAACGCATTTTTTGGCGTTTCGGCAAATGTAAAATACTACGACACATATTTTCGGACTTCTGGAGCATCGACGTCCGAAAATAAGGGGGCAACTGATACGTCGTCTTGAAATTATCTTGATCGGACATGAATCTCGAGGCAAAAAGCTAGCCTAAAACTTCAAAAATTAAATCCGGGATCACATGAACTCCGATTTCAGCGAGCTTATAGTCAAATTGAGCGTCTCAGAAATACGAACCCAACGATACCAAGTTCGACCCAATCCGAGCCCAAATGGGTCCAAATCATGGATCTGAAGCGCTGTTTGAAGGTTCAAACCACTATTTGAGTTACCAAACGGACTCCGATTTTGACGAGCTTATACTCGAATCGAAGGCCTCGACGAGACGAATCTAACGAGCCTAAGATCACTGAATTCCAACATCACTAAGGCATTCAAATGACCAACGAACGGTACACGATCGTAGGATTCAATATCGACCGTCCATTCAACCACTCCCTATTCGCCCCTGATCTCACGCCTATTTACGGGCCATGCCACTCCAGAAAATCTATAAATAGAGCCCTCATTTCTCATAAGAGAGAGGCCGAAGCAAGAAGAGAAGGAGGAAGCTCCTCCTCGACGGCCGCCGGACCACCGCCGGACCACCGCAGAAGCACCGCCGGACCTCCGCCGGACCGCTGTCGGAGCCTCGCCAGATCACCGTCGGAGCCTCGCCGGACCACCGCCGGAGTTTCATTGCACCACTGCCTTAAGGCCCGACGTTCAGTCCCGACGTTCTGCTGAAGATCCGACGTCCTGCTGAAGATCTGACGTCCTGCTTAAGACCCAACGTCCTACTCAAGGCCAGACCATCAACATCCAATCTTCCAAGTGATACTGGGACTAACACCTGACTCCTTGTCTCCTACCGCCTACGGTCCTTCTGATCTCTATCGCCTACTACGGTCCGTCCGACCTACATCACCAGACAACGGTCTTTCAGACCCCAGCTTTCTATCGACTACAGTCCTTCAGGCCTTCGTCGCCTACTATGGTCCTTCCGACCTCCATCAACAGACAACGGCCTTTCTGACCCCGGTCTTCTACCGACTACGATCTCCTGCCGACTACGATCCTTCAGGCCAAACAAACATGTATATGTAACTCCTACCATGTAATACAATCTATATGATGTACATTTGCTACATCAATCCAAGGCCTTCTCCTAAGGAAGGGCCTCATTTGTAATCGACTACAAATACTAGTGGATTCATTCAAACTGGGCCAGGCCCCGTGGTTTTTCCCCCTTTTTAGGGGTTTTCCACGTAAAATCTTTGGTGTCTCTTATGAATGCTAAACCCTCTCACTTATCTGCTTGTGTGCTGGATCTTCGTACAATGCTAAAACGTTAAACTAAATATTTCTCTACCGTCGCGAATATTCTAGCACGCAACAATATTAAAGCCTAAAGTTATAAACTTATACTAAGTATTTATAACATTTCATTTTCTTGAATATTGTACATCCTAATTAAGTTTTACTTCATGTTTTTCCTTACATGTAAAATTTTAATTTATTTAATATATAACTCTTTGCATTTGCATAAAATATAAATTTTGTTAACATATTTTTATATTCCAAATGGCTATGAGAATAAACTTATAGTATAATAGCTGAATAATATTGAAGATAGATATTTTTAAAAACTATTTTTTAGCTCAAAATAAATCTGTAAAATCCCAAAAAAAATGTAAATCTACTTACATTCATGCAAATTAAAATTTTAATACCGCACATGTTTAACTATTTATAAGTCTACGTAATTTATGAAAGAGCACAAATTTAGCATCTCTTGGTTCTGCCAAAAACTTCGTATCTTCCAATATATATATATATATATATATATATATATATATATATATATATATATATATATATATATATATATATATATATATATATATATATATATATATATATATATATATATATATATTGTGAATGACATTTGATTGATATTTGCAATAATAATAATAATAAACAGCATGAACATTTTTCAAACCATATTCTAATCAAATTTGAATATTGTGAATAACATTTTATCGATATTTGTGAAAGAGGTTTGAATCAAGTTTAAATATGCGTGTAAATGAGTTGAGCTGAGCTTGAGTCGCCCTTGGCTTGAGCTAGTTTGAACTCAAGCTCGAGCTTTATTTTTAAGTTCGAACCAGCTCACAAGCTAGCACGTTTAGCATGAAAGAGAGAAAATAATTATGATTCCAATAATTATTATAATATAATAGTAAAAAAAATGAAAAATAAAAATAATAAAGATTAACTTAATAAAGAAAATGAGATAAAAATTTAAAACAAGTTTAACAACTTTGCACTTAAATGTTTATATATATATATATATATATATATATATATATATATATATATATATATATATATATATATATATATATATATATATATATATATATATATATATATATATATGAGCCTGCTCGCAAGCTAATGAGTCAAGTCAGGGGAGGCTCAAATTTGGCTCGTTAGGTCATTGAACTCAGTTCATGAGTAATTTATTGAGTCAAGCTAGAGCCAACTCACAAGTAGCTTGATTCACTTGCACCCCTAGGTTCAAACATCATTTAAATTAGGTTAAAATCTAATTCGAAAGTTATTTGAACATGATTTGAATAAGATTAAAATTTCATTTGAACCATTCTCAAACATTAATTGTGAATTGGATCTAGTTCTTCAACATTCAAACAACTTCCATCAAAATAACATCAATTTACATTGATATTGTCGTTCTCATAATCAGTAAAACCCATACAGGTTATTTTAATCATAAGCATTATTTAAACATTAAAGATACTTAAAAATACTGGTTGATGTTCTCTTAAACTAGGCTTCATTTGAAACAATTTTCGTATTGTTTTTTAAAATAAATTTCTAAAAAAAATTTAATTTTTATACTAAAAACTATAAAAAATAACAAAAAAATCATCACAAAGAATATGAGATGACTTTCTTAAAACAAGAATATAAAATTTTAATTTTTAAACTAAAAAATTATTTTAAAAGCAATAAAAAAGCCGTCACCTAATTCAAATTCACCGTCATAATCTTAATGAAATAATGGAATCAAACGTTCCAAATGTTAATTACAACTTTGCCATGTGATAAAACATTTTAACTTATTAAATGCAAAAACATAAGCTTGAGACGGCTTTCTTCCTATTTATTAAAGCAAATTTTTAATACAAAATTAAAATTTATGCATTAAAATTTTACTTTTTAAAACAGTAAAAAAATCATTCCAAACAAAACCTTAAATAACAAATCGCCACACCCCAAGAACATTTTTACTAAGATTTTGAATTCATTTTGGACAACTTTTTTACTAAGATTTTTATATCATGATTGAGCAATTTGTTTTAAACTATTTTAACAATAACATATCTGAACAAATTATTGCAGAAATCAAAATCATCTTACATTGGCTACATTTGATTAAATTTCAAGTACTGGTTCCATTGAAAATAAACCCCAAAAAAAATGAACGTCCGAGAACTAATTCCAGGGATCAGAGCCCATAATTTGCATATATACAGCTCGAAAATGAACCAAAAATGGCAGTACTAAAGCAGAACAAATGCTGGATCAAATAAAAATCAAAACATAATTTTGAAGAAAATAGGCTTAAAGCAACTGACGAAGCTGTTGATTCTCTCTTCGGAGGGTTTGCATTTCCTTGATCAATTCGTCTTGCTTTTCTAGAACTGAGTTTAGCAAATTCGACATCGCCATCTGTGAAGAAGGAGAATAAAAATAAAGGGAACTCAGTGATGGAAAACAGAGAGACAATGCTGTCTATAACAAAATAAGAAACTGGATTATATTACGTGAAATAGCAAATTCAACGTATAAGATCTGACACTTGGTGAATAAGCCTGTTGTCTAGTTTTCTTATCTTATTTTTACCCTTTCATTTAGGGGTGGTTTGCTTGGCTGAAAAAAGAAATACAGTATAAAAGGAATATTTTGGAGTTGTTTGAATGAATGTAAAGTAAACACAGATAAATGATTTTTTTATTTGATTAGAAGTAATGAATACAGAGTAAGGTCCTAAATGTGACAGCTGGAGGTGTCAGTGGTGCAGGTGGCAACAGTGGTGGCCGGCGGCGGCAGTTGGGGGCGGGTGGTGGTCAAGCAAGCTTCTGGCGTAAACGGTTTTTACTCAAAATCGGAGGAGTATGATTTACACTCAAAATGAACTACTTTACTTTACATTATATTTACTTTGCATCATTTTGTATTCCTACCAAACACCCAAATTTGTAATACCCCTGCATTTGGAATACTTTACACCATAAAGTAATTCAATCATACAACCACTTAAAGCAAAATTACAAAATAGCTGCCCCAAAGAAACTCTTAGTTATACATCTAGTTTAAACTATATAGGACAAAATTCTAGGCATTTACAAACTGTCATGCATAATGCATAAAGTCATTTTAATTTTGTTCATTTCAGAAATTTAAAATCATTCATTGCAATTATATAAAGAATTTTTCACTTTAAAGGTATAATTCGTCCTTAAAACATAAACAAGATTTCAAATTTAATATCATGCAACCTTAGATTTTAGAGCAAAATATGTATAACGACAGTTATAGCAGGGGTCTACTCAAACAAAGGCACAAAACCATGTTTCTACGAACTTAAAAGTTTGTGTCACCAAGGGTTCTTTTAATTTTTATTTTTTTAATTTTTTTATGGGTCACCAAGGGTTCATTTTAGCTAGCTTTTGCACAAATTAGGTTTGCAGATATTTGTCACACTTCTATTTAATTATAATTTTCTTATTATTTTTTATAAATTCCTATATGAGAAGCAACTTTTTACAATCCAGTCCACAAAAATGTGATAATTATATAAAGGTTAGTATCCAACTTTCAGAAAAGAGAAAAAGTTCATAATAACTTTAAAAAAAAAAACTTTTTTTTTTTTCACAATAATTCTATAATTGTTTTGTAAACAATTGCAACAATCCGAAATGAACCTTAAATGAAACCTAATAACTTAGACAACACTGCTAACTTCACCTGTGATACCACCAATTGAGTTAAAATTCCAAAATCCACTTGGTTCGTGTATGTGAAATTACTAAATAAGAGGAGCACACTACGCTGGTATAAAAAATCAACAAATGAGCATCTCCATCAGCATAAATCAACAAATGTGTTCAAATGCATTAAATCAGCTAGTGGTAACAACGAAAATAAAGAGCAGAACGTGAAATAAATAAGCAAAAGACTGCAGTTTAGTCAAGAGCACGCACCTCCTGCAAGTGGAACTGTCTGAGGAGATCGATGTGTAGGTTTTTAACATCATCATGGATAGACTTCTGCACGGATCCCAAAGTTTCCTCGAGGGTCCTCTGGACAAGCTGAAGTGAAAATGAAGAACTACCCAGCTGATCCACTGTCTGAATGGCGGCCCTTGGATGCTGAGCTGGTGCCCCCTGTTACATGAATAGGTATACATTTGAATTTCCACACTCCCGGTGAAGGTAATTTTCCCAATTGCCATGGGGCTGAGGACTGACACATTTCCAAGTAGGATTATGTAATGATAAATGAGTCTAGTTGTGTAAAACTCGAAAAATATCGATAGTAGGCGTCGCACACATTTCGATGTGACATGACGAAATTAGGCGAATTTTTAAAGTAGGAATTCGACGCAATTATTTTTGTAAAATTCTACTCGAAATTTCGATTGAAATAGTATAAAGAACTTACAGTAAATTTTGCACGGTTTTGAAATTAAAAATCAACTAAGGTTATTTAAATAATAATTTAATCTAAAGGTAATTTTCCCCATTGCCATGGGGCTCAGGGATGATACATTTCTAAGTAGGATTTGTGTAATGATAAATGAGTTAGTTGGTGCCCTATGAACCATTAATTTTAGGAAGATGAGTGGCTTGGTATATCCTAATCTGAAGTCAAGCCATATAAAAAGAGAGATACAATAATACACACATTCATTTACATGTATATTAGTTTATAATTTGGCATGCACATGCTTAGGGGTTGCTTGGTTGGAAGAATGATTTGGTTTGAAGTAAAATGAATACAAAATAAAATTTTGCAGTATATTACATGTGTTCTATTTACTCTATAGTTTTAGAATACATGTATTTTAAAATATCCAACCATAAAACCCCTAAGAAATTTGATGTATTTACCAGCATATGATATACTTCATCATGGCATGTTATTGATGAATAGAATCAATAAAGATGAGAGTGGTGATCCCAAATGATAAATGCGAACGAATACCAGACTTATTATCAGGAAGGGGATCCAAGCTTGAGTTTACGAGGGGGGTACGAGATTTCAGGACAAGAAGGTTGATCCCAGCTCTATCCAACCCATTACCTTCCCCGAACTACAACATTGCTCCCAATGGTGCACATATGAATGCACTTGTGCGGTAGTAGAATCAAAATGGAATGGGAGATTAAGTCCTTACATTGATAGTTGGAAGGTTTCCATTCGCAATAGCAGTTGATAGATCTTGCCTTGAAAGTAGGTTGTTTAATAGCTCTTCTCGAGTTTCTGCACCTGTTTTCTTTGATTTTGGTGAACTAGTCGCAGAATTAATTCCATCACTAAAGGATGATAGAGTACTTAATCTATCAACGTATGTGGTATATCTTCTTGGTAAAATAGATTGCACTGATCCTGGCAGTTCAAAGTTAGATGTCGCTGGTCCCGTACCAAATGATGAAGAAGCAGATGTTAAATCATAAGAAGATGAAGATTCGAAATAAGTATATGGTTTCTCATTATTCAATATGGATTTGCTTTGCAGATTTAAAGAACTTGACGCAGGATTTGTCAAAGAAGTCATGGAAAATTGGTTGGTTAATGAAGATAAATCTTGCGGGGCTCGGAATGTGGAACCAGATGATGCCAAGGAAGTGGAAGGCAATTGTCCCAACAACGAGGAGGATGGCTGATGATTTTGAGTAAACTTGCCGGGCAATCCATTCCCTCCCCAAGCTTCTGGAGGGGTTGGCGAGAAACATGATTCACTTTTAGAAGAAGCAGCGGGTGTGGCAGTCATTGGTGAAGCAAGAGCATCATCCTGAAATGCAAAGTGTGAACATATATCAGAAATTACAGAAGCACAAATATGAAGGAGTAGATATTCTTACATGTCAAATGCAAAGATTAAAGCACCAACATACACATTCACAAACTTCATTAACAAGGTGATGGGGACATCAGATCGTGGAAGGTTTATCAGAGACGTGACCGCCGATCTACGGCCACGATTGAGTCTTTATATTTCTGAGTCATTGGTGTATTTTATTATTCATGTATTTTATTATTTGCTTAGGTGTATTTTGTTATTTCCCTTTGTACCCCTCTTATGGGAGTTGTCGTATTTATTTCTCTTTGTACCCCTCTTATGGAGTTGTCGTATGTAAGCCCAAAGGGCATTTGAGTCTTTATTTCTTGGAGTCCATTGTACTTGGCTATATATAGCCCTTTGCTTATTGTTTCATGGGGAATGAATGATTGTTTATGAAATATTATTCTTGCATGAGCTCTTGTGAGAGTTTGAGTGTTTGATGGAGAGAGATCCCTAGGAGAGGGAAGCTTGCGCACCACCCACCAACCTTGAAGACGGCCGGGTTCGTGGTTCTTTATCTCTTTGGTTATCTTAATTTCCCCTCCACCTAAACCACCTCACCTGAACTCCTTCCTCCCCTCTCAACACCTCCGCCAAACCTCCATCCCAAGCTCCACAAATTTTTCGCACAAGCCACCGGCCACCTTACCCGAACTCCCCTCTAAACCGTCGGACCTAGCTCCCTTGCCGCCAGCATCATCCTTTCTCCTCTCTCCTTGGATTTTCTAATTTGAGGTGCATGATATTAGAACTTAATTTGAAATTCAAATTGTTTAAAATTTGAAATTCAAATTTCTTTCCTAATTTAGTTCACCTATTTTTAGAAAGTGCTTAATTGAAATCAATTTGAATTTTAAATTCAAATCTGATTTATTGTCTCACTTTCCTAATTCTTAAATTTAAATCTAAGAGCCTTAAATCTCCACAATAATTGCTTCTTGGTCCATGCATACCGCCGGCCCCTCCCTCTTTGGGTTAGGAAATCTTTCCCAACTCCTACTCTCTCCTCTTTGAAAATATTTCCCCTCCCTTGCCAGCCAAAATTTCCCAAAGCCCAAGCCTTTAATTTCTTTCGCAAAACTGAGAGCGTATTCAGGAATTAAATCCCTATTTTCCCTCTACATCCCGCCGGCTACACTACTGGAATTTCCTAAAGCCTCTCCAGGTTCCATTGCTTCTCTTTGGGAAGAGCATGGATTTCAACCTGCTGCAGGCCGAAATTTCCCAAGGCCTCACCTTGGGTTGCCACTCTTTCGAACCCCCTTCCCATCCTTCAAATCTTCACTTGAGCTCTCAACCTAAAACCTTTTTCCTCTACCTCTATTTTTCTAGAGAGAAATCTGAGATTCCTCTCAGGTTTTGGGAATAAAGAAATCTGAAATTGTTCTCAGATTTTCTTTTAAAGAGGAGATCGATCACTCAAATTCCATGAATGGCGGATCCGGAGACTGAATACGGAATAACTTGGGACGACGACGGCTTCACCGACATCATACGATCCACCTTCTTCGACGTGAATCCAGAGATTGACCGCATCGTTGAAGACTACGTGGAGCGCATCCTATTTGCCTTGACGGAAGCCATTGACGAACACTTCGAAGGCGTCGAGTGGAGGATCTCCACCTCTCCCTAACGAAGGTTTCTCTTTTCCCTTGCATCTTATTCCTTTTAGTCTAATGCAGTCACGACAGACTCTTCCAACCGCTCTTGCTTAAGCTTAGTAATGGTAGGGTTTGAGTGCACCTCATTGCATCTTAATTCTCATTGTTAGATTATGGATTATTTTGAAAACTAATACTTGGTGTTGTATTATTTTCTTATTTGTCTTGAAAGTTTCAAAACTCGTAGCATGTGATTTAGCCTAAGCAGATAACTCCTTACTTGTTTTGATTCTTCTTTTTAGAATTGCTATTAATTTTATTCTAGTATTATTCTAATCACGAGTTGTGCAATGTCTAAATGATTTCATAATCATTTCATCTGCGTAGTCTTGCATCACAAGGCTTTGCCACTTTACAAGCTCTATACACAGGTAAACAGATAATAAGTTTGTATCAAAGATGTTCAATGTGAGTGAAGCAGATGACTCCCAAAACTAACTCCACTAGTTGAAGTGATGGATGATGGAAGATATTTGTCATTTAGGAATTTAAGTTCTCCTCCATAATTGCTTAAAGGAATTCAAGGAGCCACCAAAAGGTTACAGTAAAGAGAACTTTTGGCCGTCCAGACTAAGATAACTTTAAAGGAAAAAAAATGTATCATAAAAAAGACAAGAGCTAGTGTCAAATATCCTATCAATATGTTCTCAGAAAGCAAGAAAAAGCACAAGCCCATATTGATAACAGGAAACTGTTGACTAAAAATTCGTCAACTCTTGTAATCAAATATTTTCTCGTAAAATAAACATTTTCTTGTCAAATAAACATTGGCCAAGAGATGGCAACTTACCTGCTTTGAGGATGTGTTTGACCTCCAATCTGATATTTTATGGGAATCAGAGTCACCATCTGTGAAAGGAAATCTTCTTGAAGTGTTTGGAAATGCCAAAGATTTCTTATCAAGGAGCACAGAATCCTTTTTTACTTCATCATGATCATCCCACAAAGTGCCAAGGGATGGCGTAATTGGCTGGACATCTACAAGAGGAGAGAAAACATCCATATCATCCTTTAGATTAAAGTTACCACGAGGTGCCTGGAGCTTTGCCAAAGATCCACCACGCCATAAGCTGCTTCTAAGAGGAGTTTCTTCTGCAGAAGAAACTAACGTGGATGGCATTGACCCACTAGTGGATGCTATTACCGAAGAGCTGGAACTAGACACCGTATTTGCTGCGGAGAAACTTGAAGACACAAAGGGTCGGGGATCTGGCATCAGAACTGAATCTTCACTAGCACCCCCAAGGAGAGCAATTTCAGCAGTGCAATTGCTCTCATTTACAATAAATGGCTTCGATCTTTGCCAGCATAAGCTTGTAACAGCCTTGAAAAAAATACAAAGTTTAATGATTAGCAGTACTATGATAGACCAGACAATTACACGTGCAGAAAGATTTTAAACCACATTTCCCAGCTGAGGACTTAAGAAATAACTAACTGAAATCAAGCATACCACTTGACACATGGTGGCAGGGAAGGAACCTACGAAGTATAAGGTTGAAAAAAAAAACTCACACAACACCATTGTTTAATTGCAAACATATCATGTATTTGCATCTGATGATACACGCATGGTGAATGATTTGTCAACACAGACACCAGTGTTAATTTATACCCTAGCAAAAAAGGATGATGGGCTCCAAAAATGAGATATGGCAAAGAAAAATAAATTTGCAGAAACGAACTATGTAACCATAATTGTGATGATGTGCACTAGAACAAAATGAGGTCGACTTCGACTTCCATGTTTGAAGCAAAAAGCTTTATTTCTTATTATACAGTGAAAGGGCAGTCATTAAGCAGTTAAAAAGTCATCAAGTAGGACATTCGGTCTAGGTTCCTGCCGGGTAAGTTTTAATGTTGGTTGGGAGTGGAAGACTATATCATTCCAACTCTGTGCTTAATGTTTCAGTTTTTACTCTATTATTTATCTCAAGCTGACCTAAGTCAACACAAATAGGCATAATTAAGCCAAACTAGGTAAAACAAGTTCCAATCGGCTAATCCGGTTCATCCCATACCAAAATCATGCTTTCAAATACCTCACTTTAGCCTTTTCATTTCTTTCTAAATCAGGCTCTGTGAAATTCAATAACTGAAGGCACTCATTAGAGGCAATGGTGGGCACAGTGATCCCCATGATCTCAAACTGTTCATAGAGATCTCAAGTTCTATCTCAACTGTCCCCTATAACGGCTTGAGGGTATGACCGTACCAAGAACCCTCACCTTTGTATTAGCAACCCACGGGCAAGTCAAAAAGGAGAGGCAAGGGAAATAGGAGATATGCACATAGATAACTTTAAAATAGCTTCCCTGGAGTTTAAGAGGGTTTTTCCAACCTTCTCTTCTTCTCTTCAAGACATCACCATTGTTCATAGTAGTTCAAGCCTTAGCAATTTGAAGTGTTTTCTCCTTATTGTCTCTGTCTCTATTAGATGAAGGCAATATGGAAATTTTCCACTGAATAAGGTTTTAGTGAGGTATTCTGAGACTTAGAAAGCCTTAGGTCTGTTGCCTATTGGACTTTGTATGTGTGGTGAGCCCATCCAACCCTAAATCCAATTAGTAAACCTTTTATTGATGCTCCATCGGAAATTCCATCCAATCTCTTCGATTCATGAAGATAGTCTTCATTCAAAAGGAGGAACAAGAGGATATGATCTCCATTCATTCTCGTGAAGAGCGAATAAATAGCTTTGATTTAGTTGCATCATTAACCCGTGCATAAATGGACAATAGATGTTCATAACCTAGCTATTGGATCTTACAACCAATTGCTCAAACTTAGCTATTGACATATTCATTCACTCTGTCAGGCCATGTTGGCCCAATCTTGCACTGTCACGTGGATAAGAGTAGTCCAATCAGCAGCTCACTATGTAGCTCTTTTAAATGGGATAAGTAAATCCATAAAACTTCTAAGATTCATATTTCATTGTAAGAAAAAAATGAAACAAATTGTATTAGGTTTCAAATAAAATTTAGAGTATGGTACAATTAATCTAAAATATTATATATTTCTTTTTGGCCGGGCTTTTCAAATTCTTAAGACTTCAAAAAAATTATTAAATAGGCTCACTTAACCCAACATTTTTAAAATTAATCTAGGATATTCTATGAATCCTTAAGGGCCCATGAATTAAAATCCATGTTATTTTGGAATTATTTAATCCTATTTACAAATTTTCTGAATTAAATAGTATAATTAAATAATTTCTTTTAAAATCATAATTAAATACAGAAAATTCCTAAAAATACAAAATCAATTTCTATGTGCTTTTATTAATCAATAAATTATTTTAAAAATAATATTGTTTGATTTCTAAAGCCATAGGTGATGTAATTTATTTTGATGAGTCCAAAATAGTCTAAAAAATAAGATTTCTTTTTAGGATTTTCTCCCTTCAGGGGTGTTATTTTGAAGCTTCCCAAGACATCAAAAACTTTGCCTCGTGACTTTTACAACCTTCTAGAAGCTTAAACAATCTGAGATAAAGCTTAGGTTTGCCTGGTCTTCACAATACTTCAAAACTTTGCCTCATAAATTTAGAACCTTCTAGCAGCTAAAAGAATCTTAACTAGGCCTTAGTTTTGCATTGACTTGGATTTAAACAGATTCAATCTAGACCTCTCCCACTTCGGTTCTTGGCTCTAATGCTCTTTCTAAATCCTATACTAAGGTTCCCAAATGGCCTCAAAAAATTATGAATTAGTTTTAGTATATCTAGAACAAAAATCTAGATCCCTTCTATTTGTTTCCCAAAACCAGCAAATATCCAAAAGTTTATGCATATGACCCCAAGCCCAGCATTCCTCATTTATTATGCCCAATTAAACGTATAACACTTATCCTTAAACTTCTAGGTTTTAAGACCCAATTCAAACAAACAACCGAACATTGTTATAGGATCTGTTGTGTTTCATTGGCCCCAAAGTTATTGAAATATTTTTTCATTTGCTTGGACCCAAATAAAGTGAGTCAACTTCCTATTCTAGTCTACTATCAAATCCCAATAGCCTTTCTTCTGTGAACCGAATCAAAGAGAAGTCATTTCTTCTCTTTGGCCCAAAAGTTAGAGATCATCTACCAATCCAAATGAGTAGATTCTCCTTAGATCCAAAACTGTTAAGTGTTCTTTCTTTCATTTTAAAGCTCCTAAGCTATATATCAAACATTATCTTTACGTGTTTAACATAATTAAATAAGTAATCCTTTTTCTTTTGGCTCCAAAACCACTGCATTAGTTGCTTGACTCAAACAAGCAAGTATTCATCTTCCCTTTGGCCTCAAAGCCAAAGTTCAACCCTAATCAACTACATGACTCTAACCTAAACAAATTAAAAATCATAATCTAATAGCTTTTGCTTGTAGGTGTTGTTATAAATGTTTAAGCATTAAGTAGGCATGGCCAATAAGGGATGAAATCAACTTGACACCATCTGTATCAGGCTATGAATGTTTGATGTAGGGATTTTAAATATACATGTACCCTAATATTTATTTTGTAGGAAAATTAAGTTTTCTCTTTTCAAAAATGTATTTTTTAGATTATGAAGTTATATAAGCCTCTGGAATACAACAAACGTAGGATGAACCTCAAAGTGAGGCCTTGAATGGATCAAAAGTCGAGCTTTGAAAACACACAGATAGAGTCCATAGATCAAGGCATGGTTGTACATGAAAGAAAGCTCAGTTGCAATTTGTACTTTTCTTTTTATGGGATAGTATTGTGAACCTAGCCACACCTGACCTTTCTATTATTATTTTGGTTGATTGTTGTATTGTGATTATGTGTTTACTTTGGCTGCGTCAAAAAATTGTATATTTTTCCTAAATTTTTTCTTTTATGAGGGCAGTCTAAGCATGCTTGCGTGTTAGGCTCAGAATAAATTTTCTACCCATAAAATATAAACAACATTCAACTCGACTCTAAGGTAATGTTTTTTTATTCAAAATTTGCATGGCTTATAAAAAATAAGCTAAAATTTTAAAATCAAATTAAAAGTCTCCTAATGGAGGAATATAATCCCATATTTGACTATTTGCTTAGCCATAAGAGTATGATTATAAAAATCAACACTAAACCCATTATCCTGGCTTATGAACATCATTTGCACAGCCTTGTCAATCATATAGAAGTAAAACTCTCATAGTAAGAACTAGATAACTAAAGGAACTCGTTTTAGTGAGTCAGTATATATATTCCTCATGGTCAGACATCTTAGATTAAATGGCCAAGTTACAAGTCCTTTTCTTGAAATCAAAATAGCCAATCATATCTTGCAATTACATTGAGACCAAGACACATGATTTCAACTGCGTTTAGGCGCATTTAGCTACCAATCCTTTCCAAGAAAAATTATAAGACCCCTTTAGAGTCTCATGCTTCCTGTTAAATTTAGATTCAGTCTATGTTCTCGTATTAAATCTAGGATCTAAGGAAAATGTTTTTGATGGGGACATCGATACGAGATTTCGACGCATCTATCAAAGGCGACACAGGAGATCGATGGCCACGATGGATAGTCTCTACTTTTGACGCATTTTATGTATTAGTCATTATTATTTCTTCAGTTTTCCATTTTTGCCCTTATGGATGGTTGGTCATTATTGTAGCCCGAGGGGCATTGTCGTCTTTTGTTTATTTGTCTTTGTAAGGCCTATATATATGTGGTCATTCTCTTGTGTAATGGTTAATGAATATTTGAATGAAATTTCTATCTTGTTTCTTCTTGCATGAGAGCTAGAGAAGAGAGAGAGCTCAAGGGAGCAATCGCAAGGCCCACCGGTCGTTGGAAGAGTCCGCGGCTCGTGGTTAAGTTTGTTTCTATCTTATTTGTGTTTTCCCTCATCCTCACCTAACTCCAAATCCCCACCCCGTTTCATCCTCAATCCGAGCCCCAACGTCATCCCGCTGGCCATCTAGGGAATCCACCCATCGGCCCATCCCTTAGCCGCCGGCCACCCCTTCTCCAATCCTCCACCGCTGGCCCCTCTTTTTCCCCACATGTTCGAATTTCGAATTTCAAATTGATTAAATTTCAAAATTTCCAAATTTGTCAAAGCCAAATTAGGAAAGTATTCAAATCGAAATCAATTTGAAATTCAAATTGAAGAGGATTTCATAATCAAGTTTCCTAATGTTTATGTGCTGATTTGGGAGGCTCATAAATCGCTCCCATACCTCCTCTCTCCCTCTTGTACCCGCCATCCATATAGGGGCTTCTCCCTATTGAATGCATTAATTCCCTTAACCCATGCATTGATGACTAGTTAATTCGAAATCAAATTTCAAATTAATCCCCCCCCCCCAAAAAAAAAAAAAATATTCATTCAAAACCTGAGATTAATTTCAGATTTGAGATAACCTCCTCCCCCTCTCTCTAGAACCCGCGAGCCCCCCCTCTTGATGGGCCCCATTTAATGCCCATTACACCTCTTAAATTCTCTTTGAAATTTGAAATCAATTTCAAATTGATTCCCTCATAATTTATTAAAAATCTGAAATTAATTTCAGATTTGAGTAAATCTCATTCTCTCCCCCATCTAACCTAAATCCCCTCACCCAAGCCGCCCGGCCCTCTCTCTCTACCTTGGCCGCCTCTCTCCTTGCTCCCTCCCTTGTGAAATTTGAAACCAAGAGAAGAAGAAGACGACGCCTTCCCAACTCCACTTCAATGACCTATGGCTGATCCCGAAATTGATAGCGGATTGGTACTCGACGTCTACGGCGACATCCACCTCACACGTTCTCCGTTCTTCGACATCGGGTTTGGCTCCGACGACACTGTTGGAGATTATTTGGACCGCATCCTTCTCACTCTCGTGGACGTCATCAACGATCAATTCCAGGACTACGATTGGACAATCAACGGTCGTCCTTCCGTGCCATCTCTGTCACCGTCGACCTTCCCGTGCCATCTCTGTCACCGTCGACCTTCCCGTGGATCAAGACCATTGGAGTTGCAACCGTCCTCGTGGCATCGATGGGTGTGCTGAAAACCTTCCTCCGCTAAGCCATTCTTCGAGTGTGAGTGAGTATGGTAACTCATAGTGAAATTTCTAAATATTAACCGCGGGATTGTATTACAATATATTTGCTTTTCTGTGATAATTTTGGAGTTATCTTAAGGTGCCTTAACTCTTGAATTGTAACTACATACTACAATAAGATTGATGATTGCAAGTTCTTTAATCTAATCCTACGAACCTTCATCTTAAGTTGCAAGTTTTGTAATCCTTTTAAATATTTCCGTGCAATTCTAGATTGTTTCACATCATACTTGGTATCAGAGCATGGTAGGCATGCATGACATGTTAGAAAAACATCCTAGGGTCTAATCTTGCGTTATAGTTTAATTTTTGCATGCATATCATCGCATATCTAATTTATTTCACTGTTTTTCACTGCTGTCTTTACATATCCTGCACGCATCTAGTTGAGTTAGGTCATACTAACTAGTGTCTTAGTGCTGCCCTTTTGTCTGTAACGTTTCTAAGTGTTTAGAGCAACTCCACCTTGAAGTTAAACTGCTGTCATCACTGTTCCAGCAACTGTTAGGCATCGCCTAGTGAACCTAAAGTCACTGTTTAGGTGATGTCCGCACCTTAGGACCCTTCCTAAACCTTGAGACAACTTAGACCTTTGCTGGACTTTGCTGTCCTGATCATTCCAGCAGTATTTGAGGACTTTGGGAACATATTTCTAGAGTGACTAGCTGCTGCCCTTGACTTAGGAAGTCTCCCTAGTGTCCCCTAGCCCCCAACCATGGATCAGGAACATTCAAGCAACCTTAGACCTGATTGTGGGCCAATTGGGAACGGTTACACAGCAAATTAGGGATACCCAAACGAATTTAGCTGAGTTTAGACGCCAAACAGGTGATAGACTAGACAACATCGAAAGGATAGGAAACCCGGTCATCTACACCCCCTATAGACCTCACTCTCCTTATGGAGACGATAACCGCACTGAATACAGACCTCCTAGAGACCACTACCGACCCAATCAAGAACCGGTAGGGCGTGACACACTTTGGAGAGACAACAATACACAACTTCTTAAGAGTATTAAGATAGATGCCCCGACTTTTGATGGTACGTTAGATCCCCAATTTTTCCTTGATTGGCTCAAAGGGATGGATAGTTATTTTAAGTGGTACAATATTTCGGAAGAGAGAAATGTCCGATTCGCTGAATTGAAGTTGACTGGTAGAGCTAACCAGTATTGGGCCAACCTAGAACACATGCGCGAAACCCGAGGAGAGTACCCCATGACTGATTGGGGAACAATGAAAGAAGAATTGAAATGGAAGTACCTCCTTCCGTCCTACTACCCTAGGCTTTTGGATCGTTGGAATCGGTTGACCCAAGGAAACAAACCCGTGAAAGAATACATTGCAGCCTTTGATGATTTCATGATACGCTGTAACGGATAAGAAACCGCCACTCCTGCCCAACTTCTGTTGATGTTTAGAGCTGGACTGAGAGAAGATCTTAGGAATGAATTGTTTGCAAGAGGAGTGAACACGTTTGAAGCTGCCTGTAGTCTCATGTTAGATCTAGAAGAATCTAGGAGTCACACCTCTAGAAACCCCGACCCTCGTCCCAACCCGTTCAGGTCTTCCTCTAGCCAACCGTACAACAAACCCGCTGGACTCCCGAGTAGTAGACCCTCCCCGAATCAAACCCAACCTCGTCCAGACTATAAAGGCAAAACACCATAACGGGAAAACCCCAAAACCTCTGCCGGCACTAAGTGTTTTAGATGCCATGGATATAGACACATTGCCTCCCATATTTTGGAGCCCGTTTAAGGTCACTATAATTGAAGAAGTCACAGAAGACGAGGATGAACCGGACACCGAACTAGTTCATCATATTGATGACGACGAGGAATTTTTCAACGAGGAAGATACTACCGTAATCCACTACCTCCAAAAGATGGATCACTTAGACCTACAAGTCGTTAGGTGTGCCTTTTCACAGCCCAAGCCAAGCGATGACTGGCGAAGAACCTCAATCTTTTACACTTTCACCAAGATAGGAGATAAAAATTGCAAGGTCATAATAGACAGTGGAAGTTGTATTAACGTCGTGTCATTTGCAATGATTTCCAAACTTCATTTGAAGACCACGCCACACCCGAACCCTTACAAAGTCGCCTGGATTAACTCGACCACCCTGGAAGTGAAAGATAGGAGTCTCGTTCCCATAGATTTCATTGGATACAAAGAGAAATTCTAGTGTGACGTGTTGGCTATGGATGTAGGCCAAGTAATCCTCGGTCGCTCCTGACTATTCGATAACAATGTTCATATATATGGCCGATCAAACACCTGTGTGTTTGAGCACGATGGCAAGAAAATTAAGCCCCTTCCCACTCAGCCTAAGTCTACCAAAGAGGAAGTCAAACCCAACTCCCTTAAACCCAACACGGGCCTGAACTTATTAACTGCTAAAGACTTAGGTACGGAAATAGAGTCAGGAGCCCCTCTTTATGCGCTAGTAGCTCAGGAAGTGAGTGTCACCCAAGAAGAACCTATCCCTGAGGAAGTAAGACCGCTCCTGGAAGCTTTTTCTGATGTCTTCCCAGAAGATCTGCCCCACCAACTGCCTCCTTTAAGGGATATTCAACACGCTATTGACTTAGCGCCTGGAGCTTCATTGCCAAATCTGCCCCATTACCGAATGAACCCTGCTGAGCACGAGGAGCTCAAGAAACAAGTGGATGAGTTGTTACAACGCGGGTTCATTAAGGAGAGTCTTAGCCCGTGTGCTGTTCCCGCCCTTCTTACCCCTAAGAAGGATGGGTCGTGGAGAATATGCGTTGATAGCCGTGCTATCAACAAAATCACGGTCAAGTATCGCTTCCCAATCCCTCGGTTAGATGACATGTTAGACATGATGACCGGAGCCACACTGTTTTCTAAGATTGATCTTAAAAGTGGCTATCACCAAATTAGAATCCGCCTGGGGGATGAATGGAAGACCGCGTTCAAAATCAAAGATGGGTTATACGAGTGGACTGTGATGCCTTTTGACTTAAGCAACGCTCCAAGTACATTTATGAGAGTCATGACTCAAGTCCTCATACCCTTTTTAAGAAAATTCGTAGTAGTTTACTTTGATGACATTTTAATCTATAGCACTTCGGTGGATCAACATCTCAATCATCTAACACAAGTTTGTAAAGTTCTGAGGAAAGAACAGATGTTTGCTAATCCTGCCAAATGTAAATTCCTCACCAATAGTGTGACTTTCCTTGGATTTATCATATCCAATCAAGGAATATCTGCGGACCCAGAAAAGGTGCGAGCTATAAATGAGTGGCCATAACCAAGAAGATTAGAGATGTTAGAAGTTTTCACGGATTGGTCACATTTTATCGAAGGTTTATTTGAAATTTTAGCACCATTGCAGCACCAATAACGGACTGCCTTAAGAAAGGAGAGTTTCATTGGACTATGCCCGCAACTAAGGCCTTTGAGGAAATTAAGAAACGAATGATGGAAACCCTGTAATGAGATTACCTGATTTTTTTAATGTTTTTGAGGTTACCTGTGACGCGTCAGGAATTAGTATAGGTGGAGTCCTATCTCAAGAGGGACACCCAGTCGCTTACTTTAGTGATAAACTGAATGACATTAGACAATGGTACTCCATCTACGACAAAGAATTTTATGCTATCATTCAATCTCTTAGGTATTGGCGGCACTACCTCCTGCCTCAAGAATTTGTTATGTTTTAGGATCATGAGGCTTTGCGGTATATTAATTCTTAAAAGAAACTCAATGCCCAGCACAGCCATTGGGTTGAATTCCTGCAAGAGTACACATATACCATTAGACATAAAGCAGGATCTAACAATAAGGCTTCTGACGCCTTAAGCCGTCGAATGATGATTACTCATGAGATGAAGACTGACATGATAGGCTTCGAACGACTTAAGGAAGACTATTTAGACTGCCTTGACTTTAAGGAACACTATTCTATGTTAACAACGAGAGGGCAAAGGATTATTGATGATTTCATGTTGGAAGATGGATATCTATTTAAATCTCAAAAGCTCTGTATCCCCAATACATCACTACGCGAATTTCTCGTTTGGGAATTACATGCTGGTGGTCTAGCGGGTCACTTTGGTCAAGCTAAGACCCTCGCTGCTGTAGAACATCGATTTTATTGGCCTAGCCTTAAAAGGGACGTTAACAGATTAGTAAAGCGGTGTCACACCTGTCAGTTAGTCAAACAAAGGAAACAAAACACCGACCTTTACGCACCCCTCCCCGTACCCAGCCACCCTTGGCAAGATGTTAGCATGGATTTCGTTCTAGGACTACCCAAAACCCTTAGGAAGCATGATTTGATATGTGTAGTGGTAGATCGGTTTTCTAAGATGACCCATTTTCTTCCGTGCTCCAAAACCTTTGATGCCTCTAGAATCGCCAAGCTGTACTTTGACGAAATTGTGAGACTCCACGGGTTACCTAAGACCATTGTGTCAGACCGGGATGTGAAATTTACTAGTTACTTTTGGAAGACGTTATGACACAAGATGGGAACCAAACTACAATTCTCTACCGCTTTTCACCCCCAAACGGATGGTCAAACCGAAGTAGTGAACATGAGTTTAAGATATCTATTAAGGATCTTGATAGGAAAAAACATACGGAACTGGGACTCTAAGCTACCTATAGCTGAATTTGCCTACAACAACTCTATGAACCGAACTACAGGTCTAAGTCCTGCTGAAGTCATATACGGATACCTACCCAAACAGCCCATTGAATTGATTCCCATGAGTCCTAGGGTTAGAACATCAGAGTCTGCATCTGCATTCACATCTCATCTTCAAGAATTGCACAAAGAAATAAATAAAAGAATTCAACAAAGCAATGCTCACTGTAAGATTGATGCTGATCGTAAGAAAATATTTAAAGAATTTGAAGTTGAAGATTTTGTTATGATACGGATTCGTCCGGAGCGATTTCCCCAATGAGCTGTTAAAAAGTTACATGCTAGAAGTGCGGGCCCCTTTAAGATAATATCGAAAGTAAATAGTAATGCTTATGTGTTAGACCTTCCTGAAGGCTTTAATATGAATTCTACGTTTAATGTTGAAGATTTAGTAGCTTTTGAGGGACCCGAGTTTAACCCTGTTAATCCACTTCATAATAAGCCTTGTGAGAACCCACCTAGTGAGATCCCCAGCCAACCTCCACTCCCCAATTTACCCCACTTACCCATTACGGAGAAGGTTGAAGCTATACTTGACGATGAAATCATTTCCACGAAGGAAGGTGGATGCCGAAGGTACTTGGTTCGCTGAAAAGGGAATACGGTGACAGAGGACACATGGATCTACCGAGAGGAGCTACAGAGGCTAGATCCAGATTTGCTAGAGCTATACGAGAGCGACCGCAATACTCATTTGATGGGGTCGAGTTTTTCCCACCCGGGGAGATTGATGGGTACATCGATCCGAGATTTCGACGCGTCTATCAAAGGCGACACAGGAGATCGATGGCCACGATATATAGTCTCTACTTTTGATGCATTTTATGTATTAGTCATTATTATTTCTTCAGTTTTCCGTTTTTTCCCTTATGGGAAGTTGGTCATTATTGTAGCCCGAGGGGCATTGTCGTCTTTTGTTTATTTGTCTTTGTAAGGCCTATATATGTGTGGTCATTCTCTTGCGTAATGGTTAATGAATATTTGAATGAAATTTCTATCTTGTTTCTTCTTCTTGCATGAGAGCTAGAGAAGGGAGAGAGCTCAAGGGAGCAATCGCAAGGCCAACCAGTCGTTGGAAGAGTCTGTGGCTCGTGGTTAAGTTTGTGTTTTCCCTCATCCTCACCTAACTCCAAATCCCCACCCCGTTTTATCCTCAATCCGAGCCCCGACGTCATCCCACCGGCCATCTAGGGAATCCACCCGTCGGCCCATCCATTAGCCGCCGGCCACCCCTTCTCCAATCCTCCACCGCCGGCCCCTCCTCTTTTTCCCCACATGTTCGAATTTCGAAATTCAAATTGATTGAATTTCAAAATTTCCAAATTTGTCAAAGCCAAATTAGGAAAGTATTCAAATCGAAATCAATTTGAAATTCAAATTGAAGAGGATTTCATAATCAAGTTTCCTAATGTTTATGTGCTGATTTGGGAGGCTCATAAATCTCTCCCATACCTCCTCTCTCCCTCTTGTACGCGCCGGCCATATAGGGGGCTTATCCCTATTGAATGCTACATTAATTCCCTTAATCCATGCATTGATGACTAGTTAATTTGAAATCAAATTTCAAATTAATCCCCCCCCCCAATTTCATTCAAAACCTGAGATTAATTTCAGGTTTAAAATAACCTCCTCCCCCTCTCTCTAGAACCCGCGAGCCCCCCCTCGTGATGGGCCCCATTTAATGCCCATTACTCCTCTTAAATTCTCTTTGAAATTTGAAATCAATTTCAAATTGATTCCCTCCTAATTTATTCAAAATCAGAAATTAATTTCAGATTTAAGTAAATCTCATTCTCTCCCCCATTTAACCTAAATCCCCTCACCCAAGCCACCCGGCCCTCTCTCTCTACCTTGGCCGCCTCTCTCCTTGCTCCCTCCCTTGTGAAATTGGAAACCAAGAGAAGAAGAAGACGACGCCTTCCCAACTCCACTTCAATGACATATGGCCGATCCTGAAATTGATAGCGGATTGGTACTCGACGTCTACGGCGACATCCACCTCACCCGTTCTCCGTTCTTCGACGTCGGGTTTGGCTCCGACGACACTGTTGGAGATTATTTGGATCGCATCCTTCCCACTCTCGTGGACGTCATCAACGATCAATTCCAGGACTACGATTGGACAATCAACGGTCGTTCTTCCGTGCCATCTCCGTCACCGTCGACCTTCCCGTGGATCAAGACCATTGCTGTTGCAACCGTCCTCGTGGCATCGTTGGGTGTGCTGAAAACCTTCCTCCGCTAAGCCATTCTTTGAGTGTGAGTGAGTATGGTAACTCATAGTATTTTTAAATATTAACCGCGTGATTGTATTATAATATATTTGCTTTTCTGTGATAATTTCAGAGTTATCTTAAGGTGCCTTAACTCTTGAATTGTAACTGCATACTACAATAAGATTGACGATTGCAAGTTCTTTAATCTAATCCTACGAAACCTTCATCTTAAGTTGCAAGCTTTGTAATCCTTTTAAATATTTCCGTGCAATTCTTGATTGTTTCACATCAGATTTTTTAGTTATATTATAAATCCTCATCTTTATGGGAATTTTTGTAACTTTATGTTGTTGAAATGTAAGATCCAACCTTTCAAAATAAAATGATTAACTTAAACATAAATTCAATCTCAAATATAAAACATAAGATACAAAATCAAGTACTCTACCATTTATCATTTGGCTTTCTTATGAAACCAATTCAAAGCTAGTTCAATCATCCTTGAAATATCAAGATTAAATATTTGAAATGAAATATTTGAAACCATATAAAAATATTAGCCAATATTTTGATCTAAAAATATAATCCAATATTTCAATCAGAAGTTTTTTCCAAAGGCAAAAAATTATTGGGATGTAATTAATCATGAAAACTTGCCCTGCACCCCAAAATAAAATCAATCAAATTCAATAAATATGTTTAATAAGGGAAAATCTATGGGAACATAAATTTTTTCAAAATTTACGCAATTGAGTTCATAGTGAAATAATATATAACATCTAAGTTAATATATAATTTCCTATACCGTACTCGATAATAAAATATTTCAATTTTGTTGAGAAAAATTTCTCATAATTCACCTTGTAAGAGCATTACACTTTCACCTTGATAATTTACATTACAAAATCCATTGTGTTTTAGTACACAAGACCCTGATAAAAATGCTAGAAAAGATAGACCCTCTAAGTGGGGTTGAATAGAAGAATCCAATATAAAGCAGTACTCATAGTACTTCCCTCTCATTATCTTTATGAAAAGAATGAATATGAATTACCAAACAAGGAAAAGATTACAGGTTTTAGAAATAATAGAATTTGCAATGCTGAAGTATTATTCACGTGTTTTTACGTTTTAAAGTATGGTAATTGAATCACAAAACAAGCTCCTCTACAATCTGAAAAGCAACCACAGATACAAGAGATCGTAAATTTGACTAAAATGTTCAATTACCATCCAAAACCAGTAAATTCCTAAACTTCAGGAATAAACATTAAACACCACATGGAAAAAGAATAAACTCAAGGTATTAGCCCAAGGTTCCACAAAAGACAAGCAGGTGAGAAGGATGAGCATTGCAAACAACCAAGCACAAAATGCTAACAGTTTACAGGCATTGTAGACGGAGTACATTCCCACTGCTTCTTAGCAATAGCCCTTAAGTAGTATTTTACCATGGCTTGAAAGCAGATACCTTGGAGATTAATCCTATGCAGGCAGTGAGACTTTGCAAGCACAGGAATAGGATGCATCAAGCATTTATAATCTATTAAAGCAAAAAAGCTAAAGGAGAATGCTACCTCGGAACTATTGAAAGCATGAAGGATTGTGAATGGTTGAGGTTTCCCCCGAACATCATAGAATACTATAAGTCCACCATTTGTCCCGGCAGCCAGAATATTTCCATCTTCACTATAGGATAGCGAAGAGAAAGGTGCTTCATATGAAACACAAGATGTGGGTCTTCTCATGGCTGAATCAAATGTGTACAACTTTTTGTCTAAACCAACGGTAGCAATTATCTGTAATAATGAAAATTTGTTAGGCAGGTAACTGTAAATATGTTTCTGCATAATCTAAAACAACATAAAGATAGAAATTCTTTTTCTAATCAACCCCATTCTGAATATCCCAATGGGTTCATATACATGATGAAATATTTTCCCTTAAAAACAGTAAAATGATTAATTAAAAGAAGAAATAACCTTGTCACTAGATGGAGAGAAGCAAACGCCAGTTGTTGGAGCAGAATGCTGTTTCAACCAAGAAACCTTCAACAAAGATGCCAAGAATATAAATCCAGTCAGGAATGACCGCCAAGCAATCACAAATAAAATAAAAACTTAGATCAACATGCACTTTTAAAAACCACAAGCCTTTCATGGCTTCATGGTACTCTTCTTATTTGAAACAAACCAGTATAAGCTTTGAACATCTGTTTATTAAGGATATATTTTATTAAAATAAAAAAGACCTTCGAAATTCCGTCATCTTTTTTTTATGATTCAAGTGGAAATTTGAATCAGACATCTTACAACTTTCGCAGTTATGGAATTAATTGTAGTAATTAAATATAAAAGAGAGCAAATTTCATTAACTTCAGGATTCTGCTGAGGTCCAAGTCCTTGACAGGTGTTATGTTCCTTACAAAGAAAAAGCATATAGAAAAGGGAGTAACAAAATCAGAGCTTAACAGATTTGTTAGATCATGGATGCTGAGCTCCTACTTTTATTTCTTTCTTTTTTTTTTTTTTTTTTATGGAGTCCGTTAGAAAGTTAATTGGATAAATTTCATGAACTTAAATATTATATGTTAATGGTGATGGTCTGCACTTCAAAGTTTTTTGAAGATGGTATCTGTATATTGGAGGGAAGTGGATCAATGCATATATGTATATATGACTGGATTAATCCATTTGAATTTTTGAAAGTATGGCTTTAATATCTACTTCAAAACTCTACCACATTCTATCCATCCCGAAAGAAATATAAATGCATAATAGAGCACACTCACCATTTAGTGAGAAACAGTCAAAATAGATAATACAATCCAAAACAGAAGGAAAACCTAGACCATCTAAGCAACATCAACACATGAAGTCAATAGTAACATCATATGAAAATTGCCAACGAGGCTACAGGGGTAGAGATGTATTTATGCTAAGTAGTTCTAGTGAACATCTGGAATCCATAACAACAAAAATGCAAGCTGCGTTATGACACACTATCGTTCAAATTCCATTGAGAATCAGAATAATGTACATAACTTATACATATAGTGCAAGGGTCGTAACTACCTCAACTTGTAAGAAAACAGTGTAGTTTAATATGAATTACAAACCTTCGGTGCACGACCTGTTGTGTCCCACAAATGTATGGATCCATCGTCACCTGCTATGGCCAAAATGTGCCGACTAAGTCGAGAATAATCAAGCACTCTTAATACCTGGCTTTAAAGCACCAAAGGGATAAAAAAACTAGGAAACCATATCACTACAGATAAGAGAAACAAGTTTAATAGCAATTTCTTCTTACATAGTTAATATGATGAAGCATGTACAATAATATTCACATGAGCAATCAAACTACCTGCCCAAATGGATCTTTGAAGTCAGCAGCCCTGGTTCCTGAAGCAAGATTGTGTAAAATTAGATCTCCCTTCATACTGATAGATGCTAGATGTTCATCTTTGCAATTGTACATAACCCCTGTAATGGTATCTGTATGGCCACTCAACCATTTGATGCAACGTTTTCTTTGCAAATCCCATATTCTAACAACACGGCCACTCCCTCCCGAACAAAGATATCTAGAACTTTTATTGCTGAAGGTGATAGACACTATTGCCTCCTGTTGATAGAAAAGACTTCAAGATTAAAGAGGCAGAAGAATGGAATTGTGTAGTTAGAAACAGATTGAAGAGCTTTTAAAATTTCATAGTACCAGCATGAAAGATGCATTAATAGGTATTCTAGAGAGATTCCTAGCAAACTTTACAAGTTGTTATTGTCAAACCAAATCTATATATAGCTACCAAGTTCTGCAAGCATGACAAACACACGGAAGATTTGTTTAAGCAAAATACAATAAATGAATGAGCCCATCTGTCAAATAAGTATTTGAACAAGAAAAATAAATAATCGGCATTTTAAAGGGAGATCAACCAGCTGGTCATCACAGCATAACTATTCTTGATCATTGATTTTGCATAGCCTTGCATGTCGTGGCAACTATAGTTCACATAAAACTTATGCACAACTCTTTACTACGTTATATTTGTCTACACATTTTCCTTGATATTTGACAAATATTTATAAAATTTACTTTAATAGCACATGTTCTGCTCTAAGTTGTACATCCTCAAATCACATGAACATATCTCTTCATAAATTTCTCTATAGTGGGTGCTACTCACTTTTCAATATAATAATTTCACACTCATTTGTTTTTAACCACTAAATATCTTAACATTTTCACTTATTTTACACTCAAATAAATGACAGTGAATACTATTTTGTAGTTACTCATAGAGTTCTCTTCTAGAATTTACATGAGATTTTCTTAACACAATATCACTCACATAACTTCATTTTAACCATCTAGGATTGGTGCTGCTATATTTATCATTATTTACAAATTTTCATGCACAAAATATATAAAACCTAGCACGGCTAGGCATTACTTAATCATCATTTATTATTAAATAATCATTATCATTTTATTCACTAAAAATTTATGTAACATAACGCAACATTTATTCAACTAGTTTCCAAATTCCAGATTTTCTAATCTTTGAACATATCTAAGGCAACTCTCTCTAATCTTATCTTCCACTGGAGCTACTCCAACCTTTTCACGTCATTTCGCATCCTATCTCTAAGGGTAAAGCCACTCATCTAGCTAAGCATCCTCATCTCTGCAACACTTAACTTAGTATTATGCTTCTCTTTTAATGGCCAACATTCAGCACCATAAAGCATTGCAAGTCTCACCACCATCTTATAGAATTTTCCCTTAAATTTGAGGGGGACTTTTCTATCGCACAATAAGCCCGAAGCATTCCTCCACTTCAACCATCCAACTTGAATTATGCTGATAATATCCCCATTTATTTCACCATCACTCTGAACAATAGATCCAAGATATCTAAAACGTATACTCTTAGTAATGACTTGATCGCCCAAAGTCACAATGCCCTCACTAGGACTATTGTTACTAAAATTACACTCCATATATTCAGTTTTAGATCTACTCAAGCGAAAACCTTTAAACATTAAGGTTGACCTCCATAATTTAAGTTTACCTTCAACTCCCTCTCTAGACTTATCAATAAGAAGAATATCATCAACAAAAAGTATACACCAAGGTATATCCTCTTGCAAATGTCTAGTGAGAACATCCATGACTAAAGCAAAAAGATATGGACTTAAGGCTAATCCTTGATGTAATCCAACCGAAATAGACACTTGGTCAAGCCACCTTGTGTTTGAACACAAGTAATAGCTCCTGCATACATATCTCTAATGATTTGAATATAAGCGTTATTAACTCCTTTCTTTTCAAGAACTCTCCATAGCACTTCTCTTGGAATTTTATCATATGTTTTCTCTAAATCAATAAATATCATATGTAGATCCTCCTTATTCTCTCTATATTTTCCCATCAAACCTCTCAATAAATATATGGTTTCCATAGTAGACCTACCCGGCATGAAACCAAATTGAATTTGAGAAACATTAGTATCACGCCGCAACCTACGCTCCATAATTCGCTCCCATAGTTTTAAAGTATGACACATTAACTTAATTCCTCTATAATTCGCACACTCCTGTACATCACCTTTATTCTTAAACATAGGAATTAGCACGCTCAATCTCCAATGATTTGACATCTTTTTAGTCTTCAAAATAGTATTAAAAATTTTAGTAAGCCAATAAATTACTTCATCTCCTAAGCATTTCCACATCTTTATTGGAATATCATCAGGTCCAACAACTTTTTCACACTTCATTTTCTTTAAAGCCTCTCTAACTTCGATTTTACTAATATGCCGATAAAAACAAAAATCTTTATTTTCATTTAGGATGCTAAAGTCAATCGTATTTTCACAATCTTCATTAAAAAGTTTAGCAAAATATCTCATCCACCTTTGTTGAATATCATCTTCTAAGAAAAGTACTTTTTGATCTTCATCCTTAATACACTTCACTTGAACTAAATCCTTACTACTTCTATCTCTTTGTTTGGTTAACTTATACATATATTTTTCTCCGTCAGTATCTAATCTATTATATAAATCATTAAAAGCTAAGCTCTTTGCATCGCAAATTGCTTTCTTAGATTCCTTACGAGTCTCTTTATACCTTTCCCAATTATCCGAATTTTTACATCTAAACCAATTTTTATAACAATTTTTTTTATTTTTTTATCTTTTCTTACACATTAGGATTTCACAACCAACTATTTTTACTATTAGGAGTTTTTCCCTTCGAAACTCCAAGCACATCTTTTGCAATAATCTTAATATCACTGGCCATTTTTTTTCCCACATAAATTAGCATCTTCATGCACAGACAAAATATTAAGATCTAAAATTTTACTCTCAAAAATACTTTTGTTAATATTCTTTAAATGCCCCCATCTAATCTTAGAAATTCGTTTTACTTTATTTTTTATTTTATGCCCCTTTATCTTAAAGTCCAAAATTAATAATCGATGTTGGGTACATAAATTTTTACTTGGAATAACTTTACAAGCTTTGCAATCTAAACGATCTAATTTTCTACTACTAGTATCATAGCCTTGAAAATGTTAGTGTAATTTTCTTATGAAGAAAGTCTTATATTGCTATGAAATGGTCAGTGATTGTAATAGAGAAGTCACCAACCAAGTGCTAATCTAATCTATATTCACGAGTGATTTCTAAACAAGGGGTGCCTCAAAGAAACTTTACCAAAAATAGAAAATGATAGTTGACAAGCAATCTTGGGATCTCATTTTCAATGAAAATAAGTGCAAATATGCCTTATACAATAGATGGTTGCTTATGTTAATGCGGAATTGAGCCTTGCTAAAAAATAAAGGTAAATTGTTGGATGAGGGTCATTAGATTCCAAAAGTATTCAACCCCTTAACAACTTCAATGAAGAATCGAGTGCAATCAGTAAGAGAAATATAACAAGATGCTTTGTAAGTTGGAGCCTCAAAAGGAGGGGGTCATCAGATTGGGCAACGATGAAGGATGAGATAGAACACGAGAAAATCGTAGCTCAGAGAGGATATTGATTTAGGAGCAAAGACAGTGGGCTCAATCACCTATACGAACATCTCGAAGACATGATGGAAACATAAACAATAGCAGCAAGGATTTTGACAGAGGAAATGCAGGTGATACTAGAATTTATGAAGGAAAAACCAAGTACTATTGAACTTTAAAGAATAACTCCGTAGGCGGCACTCAACATGAAAAAAGTAAAATTGGCCCAAAATATTTAAGATAAGGCTAACAATGATGATAAGCCATTAGAGAGGAGAGATAATAAGATGGCTAGAAAGAGAAAAGAAAGGTTATAGCTTGTCAAATTGATGGGAAACACAAGATTGCAAAAGAAATACAAACGGGAGGGAGAAAGAATGAAAATAGGAAAGGCGAGTGTAGAGAGAGAAAATATTGTAAACTGATGATAACAAGTGCAAAAACTATTTAAATTTACCTTGAAGCCAAACTAGCATGGAGTGAAATTGCACTTATAATAGGAAATCAAAATAGATGAAAGAAATAAAAAGAAAACTAAATTGCAAATCAAGTTATAGATTGAGTCCTCCAACATCTGATTTGAACCATCAAAATAGTTTGTTATGATTCCTTAAAGCAATAAAAAAATTATAGTTAATTTTCATTCAGCTCTTCATAGCTTGATTGTTTCAGAGCATAAAAGTCAAATTATAAAAATGACTTGGGGGTTGTTTGGTTTGCTGCAAAAAGAGTGTAAAATATTCCAAATACAAGGATTTTAAAAATATTGGTGTTTTGTTTGAAGCAAAAGGAATGGAGAGTAAAATTTTGAAGGAAAAAAGAATTCACAATCTAGTTCAAATCCAATTTATTTGAAATTCTTCATATTTGGGTGGTTTCCAAATACATTGGAAACTCACTGTCGGACACCTATCGGAAGTCGACCACCGCCCGCCCGTCTGCTTGCCCGCCCCGACCACAACTTGATGAGGACATCGACAGACGCTACCGACATGTTTATCGCCGGCGAAACCGCAGATCGACGGCCACGATTCAGCGTCTCTACTTTTGATGACATGATTTTTATTGTATCGTTTGATTTACTGTTTTCCCATTTTACCCCTGTGGGGAGTTATGCTTCTTTGTAGCCCAGAGGGCAACTTAGTCTTTTCACTTTTCATGAGTCAAGACCTATATATAGTGGTCTATTGTATCATTTTAATTTTTTAATGAATATTTGAATGAATTTCTATTGTTTGTCTCTTTGCTTCTTCTTCTTGTCGTCTTGCATGATAGCTTGAAGTTAGAGAGGAGATCGAGAGCCCAAGGTGTGGGCGAAAAGCAACACCCACCAGTCATTGGAAGAGTCCGTGACTCGTGGTTTATCCCGGTATTCCGCTCTTCCTCATCTTCCCCCAAAACCCGCCGGCCCAAAGCCATCCCACCCGTCGGCCACCACCCCCCCTCTTGCCGCCGGCGAGACTTCCCCCTTCCCGACCTCTTTCCCCTCAATCTCTACGACGGCTAATTTCGAAATTCAGGATTTTGAATTTCGAAAACCTTCCAAATTTGGATTTTCAATTTAGGAAAGTTTCATGACGAATTCCAATTTAACTTAAAATTAAATCGGAATCGTTGTAACTTTATTTCCACGTCATCACTCTAAATTTGGAAGCTAATTCATCTTGATTTCCCTCCCTCTCTCCTTAGCATACCGCCGGCCTCACTATGGGAAGAGCCCCATTAATGCAATCATTAATGCATTAATGACACCTTGATTTGAGACTAATTTCAAATCCTTCTCCCTCCCAATTTCCTTCCCAAAACTGAAATCCACATCAGCTTATTTGTTTAATTTTCTCCCTCTCCCCTCCACATGACCCGCCGGCCACTCCTTCTTAATGGGCTCCATTAAGGCTCATTAATCCCTCCTTGATTGCACTTGAAATTTGAGAGGAGTTTCAAATTTTCCCTCCCTAATTACTTAAAACTGAAATTAATTTCAGTTTTAAGATTTCAAATCCACCTCCTCACCCTAAGGAAGCCGCCGGCCACCCCATTGAAGATCCCCTTTAATGGCTCTTTAATTCCCCTCAATTAGATTTGAAATTTGAAAATAATTTCAAATATCTCCCTCCAAATTTAATTAAATCTGAAATTAAATTCAGATTTTGATTAAAGTTTCCCCATACCACCTCATCACCTAATCTCCTAACCCTAGCCGCCTCCTTCCCTCCTCTTGGCCGCGACTTCCCCTTTCCTTGGAGATCCCGCCGTCTACCCCTCCTCTCCTTGAAGAAATCTCCACGCCAAGCATGTATGGCGGATCCAGAGCTTGAGTGGGGTATAGTTTTCCAAGCCGACGGAAGCGTCGACATCCTACGGTCACCTTGCTTCGACGTAGGGTTTGAAGACGAAACTACCGTGGAGGAGTACGTGGATAGAGTCGTGCCAATCCTTGCAAGCATCTACGACCGAAGATTTTCGAAGCACACTTGGAGCCTCAACGGTCGTCTACGACTTCCATCCCAACCGGCAACTTTTCCTTCGATGAAGTTCTTTGGCGCCATCTCCCTAGTGGTAACGTCTTTCATCTCTTGGATCGTCTATCTCCGCCAAAAGTCCACCACCTCTTGAGTGATACGCCCCCAAGGTGAAATTCTCGTTGTTAAACGTTGGGTTTTGTTGTTTGTACTTCGCATTTAATTCCCTTGGATTTTTGAATGAACTATTTGGTTAATCTCAAGTGCATCTCTTTGGCCTAAGCAAAGTTCACGTTTCTAATTCTTAAATCTATCTTGCATGATCCACATAAACTTATAAAAGCAAACTTTAACAATTCTCTATTTAATTTCGATCGTAACTCCTAGTAGTTTCACATCATATTTGGTATCAGAGCATGGCTAGCATGCTTTGATCATGCTAGATGCATCCTAGGTGTATCCTTTAGATTGTCATTAATTGTCACATGCATAACATCATCTAAACTAGTTTAACTTGCTGTTTTCTTTTGCTGTCTTGAAATTCCTGCATTAGAATTTTCATATTTCATGTTTGTAATCAAGTGTTTAAGTGCTGCCATCATTACATTCACATTCATAATAGTCTAGGCCACTTACACTTTGCTGTCCACTGTTTTTCTGCACTTGTTTTCACCCTTAGAGTGAATTTCAGGTTGTGTTAGGTTGCTGTCCACCATTTCCTGCAGTGGTTAAGCACCCGTTAGTGACCCTACATTCACTGTTTAGGTGCTGCCTTCACCCGAAAACATTGCCTAGACAATTAGGTGACTTCTCCCACCGTTGTGTTAGCTGTCCAGCACTTTACAGCTGCTGTAAGTGCAATTCCAGCAAGCATTTTAGGGAGTTTAGCTGCTGCCTTGGACCTAGAAACCTTCCTAGTGATCCCTAGAACCCAACCATGGATCCCACTCACATTCAAGCAACCTTAGACATGATTGTAGGCCAGTTGGGCACAATGTCGCAGCAAATTAGAGACACCCAAACGAGTGTAGCGGACCTTAAGCGTCATACTGGAGAGAGACTTGACAACATTGAACGAATCGGACACCCGGCTATCTACACGCCATCGAGACCTCAATCACCTTATGGCGAGGATGCCCGAACCGAGTATGGACCTCCTAGAGATTACTACCGACCCAACCACCGACCCCATCAAGAACCGGTAGGTCGTGACGCGCCTTGGAGAGACAGTGACACCCAGCTCCTTAAGAGCATTAAAATAGATGCCCCAACTTTTGACGGAACATTAGAACCACAGGTTTTCCTCGATTGGATTAAAGGGATGGATAGCTACTTTAAATGGTATAACATTTCGGAAGAAAAGAAAGTTAGGTTCGCTGAGATGAAATTGACGGGTAGAGCCAACCAATACTGGACTAACGTGGAGCACATGAGAGAGACGCGAGGAGAATACCCCATAGCTGACTGGGGAGCGATGAAGCAAGAACTGAAAAGGAAATACCTTCCTCCTTCGTACTACCCAAGACTCCTAGATCGTTGGAATAGGCTAACCCAAGGAAGTAAACCCGTTAAGGAATACATCTCCACGTTCGATGATTTCTTAATCCGTTGTAACGGGGAGGAGACCACCACTCCCACACAACTTCTGTCCATGTTTAGAGCCGGATTGAGAGAAGACCTTAGGAATGAGCTCTTTGCTCGAGGAATAACCACGTACGAAGCTGCCTGTAGTCTTGTACTAGACTTGGAAGAATCTAGAAGCCACACCTCCAGGACCCAAGACTCTAGACCAAACCTTTTTAAGCCTTCCTCTAGCCAACCGTACAACAAACCCACTGGACCCTCTAGTAGTCGACCTGCTCCTAACCAAGCCCAACCCCGATCAGACTATAAAGGGAAAACACCAGAACGTGAGACACCCAAAACCACTGCCGGCACTAAATGCTTTAGATGCCATGGGTACGGACACATTGCTTCTCAGTGCTCCAGCCCATTTAAGGTCACAATAATTGAGGAAGTGACAGAGGAAGAGAATGAACCAGAGACTGACTTGGTCCACCATATGGACGATGATGAGGAGTTTTTTGACGAAGAAGATATTGCAGTTGTTCACTGCCTTCAAAAGATGAACTACTTAGACCTTCAGGTTGTTAGGTGTGCCTTTTCCCAACCTAAACCTAGCGACGACTGGCGAAGAACCTCGATCTTCTACACTTTCACTAAGATTGGAGACAAAAACTGCAAGGTCATAATAGACAGTGGAAGTTGCATTAACGCTGTATCTTCAGCCATGATTTCAAAACTGCAATTAAGAACCACCCCACACCCGAACCCCTACAAAGTTGCTTGGATAAACTCAACTACCTTGGAAGTTAAAGATAGGAGTTTGGTTCCTATTGAGTTCGTGGGATACAAGGAGAAAATCTGGTGTGATGTTTTGACGATGGATGTGGGTCAAATCATCCTTGGCCGCCCTTGGCTGTTCGACAACGATGTACACATTTATGGACGATCAAACACCTGTGTGTTTGAACACGAGGGCAAGAAGATTAAACTGTTACCCACTCAACCTAAGTCTACTAAAGAAGAAGTTAAGCCCAACTCCCTGAAACCCAACACGGGTGTAAACTTGATAACTGCTAAGGACCTAGGTGTGGAACTGGAGTCGGGAGCCCCTCTTTACGCGCTAGTCGGCCGAGAAATAAGTGTAGACCAAGAAGAACCGATTCCCGAAGGGGTTAAACCCCTGTTAGAAACTTTTTCTGAGGTCTTTCCCGACGACTTACCCAACCAACTGCCACCTCTAAGGGACATTCAACATGCTATAGACCTAGTGCCCGGAGCGTCCCTACCAAACCTACCCCACTACCGAATGAACCCTACTGAACACGAGGAGCTCAAGAGACAAGTGGATGAATTGTTACAGCGAGGGTTCATTAAGGAGAGCCTTAGTCCGTGTGCGGTGCCTGCCCTTCTTACCCCTAAGAAGGATGGGACGTGGAGAATGTGCGTTGATAGCCGTGCTATCAACAAAATTACCGTCAAGTACCGTTTCCCAATTCCTCGGTTAGATGACATGTTGGACATGATGACCGGAGCCACACTCTTCTCTAAGATCGATCTTAAGAGTGGCTATCACCAAATTAGGATCCGTCCGGGGGATGAGTGGAAAACAGCTTTCAAAACCAAAGATGGGTTGTACGAATGGACAGTAATGCCTTTTGGATTGAGTAACGCGCCCAGCACTTTCATGAGAGTAATGACTCAAATCCTTAAGCCGTTACTTGGAAAATTTGTTGTAGTTTACTTTGATGACATTCTGATCTATAGTCGTTCGGTGGAGCAACACTTGAATCACCTAAAACAAGTCTGCGAGATTTTGAAGAAAGAACAAATGTATGCCAACCCTAAGAAATGCACTTTCCTCACAAATCAAGTAACTTTTCTTGGGTTTATAATTTCTTCCCACGGCATTTCTGCCGACCCCGAAAAGGTGCGAGCAATCAACGAGTGGCCTATACCAAAGAATATTAGAGATGTCAGGAGTTTTCACGGACTGGCCACGTTTTATAGGAGATTTATCAGAAACTTTAGCACCATCGTGGGTCCCATAACTGATTGTTTAAAGAAAGGAGATTTTGTCTGGACGACATCTGCCACCAAGGCTTTTGAGGAAATAAAAAGGAAAATGGTTGAAGCACCAGTCATGCGTTTACCCGACTTTTCGAAAGTTTTTGAAGTGACCTGCGACGCATCTGGTATAGGAATAGGAGGAGTATTAGCCCAAGAAGGACACCCGGTTGCCTACTTCAGTGAGAAATTAAATGATATCCGGCAACGATACTCCACCTACGATAAGGAATTCTACGCCATAATTCAATCCCTCAGGTATTGGAGACATTACCTGCTTCCCCAAGAATTCGTTATCTTCTCTGACCACGAAGCTTTACGATATATCAATTCCCAGAAGAAACTGAATGCCCGACACGGAAGATGGGTTGAATTCCTTCAAGAATACACTTACACCATTAGGCACAAAGCTGGTTCTGAAAACAAGGCTGCGGATGCACTAAGTCGTAGGATGATGGTTACGCGTGAGATGAGGACGGAAGTGATTGGTTTTGAGCAGATTAAAGAAAACTATTTGGACTGCCCCGATTTTGGAGAAACCTATGCCAAACTAACAACTGGAGACGAGCGTATCATAGGAGATTTTTTACTGGAAGATGGGTACTTGTTTAGGGCTCAAAAACTTTGCATTCCCACAACTTCACTGCGAGAATTTCTTGTGTGGGAATTGCATGCTGGAGGATTAGCGGGTCACTTTGGTCAGGCCAAAACAATTGCAGCTGTGGAAAATCGTTTTTACTGGCCAAGTCTTAAGAAGGATGTTAGCAGATTAGTAAGGCGGTGTCACACCTGTCAGCTGGCCAAACAACGGAAACAAAACACCGGCCTTTACACACCCCTCCCCGTACCTAACCAACCTTGGCAGGACGTCAGCATGGACTTTGTTTTAGGGCTACCCAAGACCGTTAGGAAACATGACTCAGTCTGTGTAGTTGTCGATAGGTTTTCTAAGATGGCCCATTTTCTTCCTTGCTCCAAGACTTTCGACGCCTCTAGAGTAGCCAAACTGTACTTTGACGAAATTGTAAGACTTCACGGGCTGCCTAAAACCATAGTCTCGGACCGAGATGTGAAATTTACTAGTTATTTTTGGAAGACTTTATGGCATAAGATGGGGACCAAACTGCAATTCTCTACCGCCTTTCACCCCCAAACAGACGGTCAAACGGAAGTAGTGAATAGGAGTCTAGGAAATCTGTTAAGGACCTTAGTTGGAGAAAACATTAAGGACTGGGACTCTAAGTTGCCTATAGCTGAATTTGCCTACAATAACTCTGTGAATCGAACTACGGGTCTTAGCCCTGCTGAAATAGTGTACGGTTACCTCCCCAACCAACCCATTGACCTGATTCCCATGAGCACTAGAGTTAGAACATCTGAGTCTGCATCATCATATGCATCGCATCTACAGGAGTTACACAAAGAAATTAAAAAGAAAATTGAACAAAGTAATGCAACTTATAAATTTATGGCTGATCATAAAAGAAGAACTAAGGTATTTGAAATTGGAGACTTTGTGATGGTTCGGATCCGTCCGGAGCGTTTTCCTCCTGGATCCGCAAAGAAGCTGCATGCGAGAAGCGCCGGACCGTTCAAGATAATTTCAAAGGTGAATGACAATGCTTACGTACTAAACCTTCCCGAAGGTTTCAACATTAACCCCACATTTAACATAGAAGATTTAGTAGCCTTCGAGGGACCAGAATTTAACCCATGCAATCCACTTTCAAATGAGCCTTGTGTGACCATACCTGGTGAGATCCCAACCCTCCTCCACTCCCAAAATTACCCCCCTTACCCAATGCGGAGATAGTTGAATCCATATTAGATGATGAGATCATTACTACGAAAGAAGGTGGACGTCGAAGGTACCTAGTCCACTGGAAAGGGACCCCGGCGACGGAGGATACGTGGGTTGACCGAGAGGAGCTGCAGAGCCTAGACCCAGACCTTCTAGAGTGGTACGAGAGCTCTAGAGACACTCACTCGACGGGGTCGAGTTTTCTCCCACCTGGGGAGAGTGATGAGGACATCGACAGACGCTACCGACATGTTTATCGCCGGCGAAACCGCAGATCGACGGCCACGATTCAGCGTCTCTACTTTTGATGACATGATTTTTATTGTATCGTTTGATTTACTGTTTTCCCATTTTACCCCTGTGGGGAGTTATGCTTCTTTGTAGCCCAGAGGGCAACTTAGTCTTTTCACTTTTCATGAGTCAAGACCTATATATAGTGGTCTATTGTATCATTTTAATTTTTTAATGAATATTTGAATGAATTTCTATTGTTTGTCTCTTTGCTTCTTCTTCTTGTCGTCTTGCATGATAGCTTGAAGTTAGAGAGGAGATCGAGAGCCCAAGGTGTGGGCGAAAAGCAACACCCACCAGTCATTGGAAGAGTCCGTGACTCGTGGTTTATCCCGGTATTCCGCTCTTCCTCATCTTCCCCCAAAACCCGCCGGCCCAAAGCCATCCCACCCGTCGGCCACCACCCCCCCTCTTGCCGCCGGCGAGACTTCCCCCTTCCCGACCTCTTTCCCCTCAATCTCTACGACGGCTAATTTCGAAATTCAGGATTTTGAATTTCGAAAACCTTCCAAATTTGGATTTTCAATTTAGGAAAGTTTCATGACGAATTCCAATTTAACTTAAAATTAAATCGGAATCGTTGTAACTTTATTTCCACGTCATCACTCTAAATTTGGAAGCTAATTCATCTTGATTTCCCTCCCTCTCTCCTTAGCATACCGCCGGCCTCACTATGGGAAGAGCCCCATTAATGCAATCATTAATGCATTAATGACACCTTGATTTGAGACTAATTTCAAATCCTTCTCCCTCCCAATTTCCTTCCCAAAACTGAAATCCACATCAGCTTATTTGTTTAATTTTCTCCCTCTCCCCTCCACATGACCCGCCGGCCACTCCTTCTTAATGGGCTCCATTAAGGCTCATTAATCCCTCCTTGATTGCACTTGAAATTTGAGAGGAGTTTCAAATTTTCCCTCCCTAATTACTTAAAACTGAAATTAATTTCAGTTTTAAGATTTCAAATCCACCTCCTCACCCTAAGGAAGCCGCCGGCCACCCCATTGAAGATCCCCTTTAATGGCTCTTTAATTCCCCTCAATTAGATTTGAAATTTGAAAATAATTTCAAATATCTCCCTCCAAATTTAATTAAATCTGAAATTAAATTCAGATTTTGATTAAAGTTTCCCCATACCACCTCATCACCTAATCTCCTAACCCTAGCCGCCTCCTTCCCTCCTCTTGGCCGCGACTTCCCCTTTCCTTGGAGATCCCGCCGTCTACCCCTCCTCTCCTTGAAGAAATCTCCACGCCAAGCATGTATGGCGGATCCAGAGCTTGAGTGGGGTATAGTTTTCCAAGCCGACGGAAGCGTCGACATCCTACGGTCACCTTGCTTCGACGTAGGGTTTGAAGACGAAACTACCGTGGAGGAGTACGTGGATAGAGTCGTGCCAATCCTTGCAAGCATCTACGACCGAAGATTTTCGAAGCACACTTGGAGCCTCAACGGTCGTCTACGACTTCCATCCCAACCGGCAACTTTTCCTTCGATGAAGTTCTTTGGCGCCATCTCCCTAGTGGTAACGTCTTTCATCTCTTGGATCGTCTATCTCCGCCAAAAGTCCACCACCTCTTGAGTGATACGCCCCCAAGGTGAAATTCTCGTTGTTAAACGTTGGGTTTTGTTGTTTGTACTTCGCATTTAATTCCCTTGGATTTTTGAATGAACTATTTTGGTTAATCTCAAGTGCATCTCTTTGGCCTAAGCAAAGTTCACGTTTCTAATTCTTAAATCTATCTTGCATGATCCACATAAACTTATAAAAGCAAACTTTAACAATTCTCTATTTAATTTCGATCGTAACTCCTAGTAGTTTCACATCACAACTTGTTTGCACTTTACATTGCATTCATTTTACTTAAACCAAACAAAGAAAAATGATCTCATGCATTTCTTTTACAATCATCCAAATAACTACAACGTATTTCTTTTACATTGCACTACTTTTTCAGACAACCACATAACCCATTAATTAAATTGCAAATTGTCTGTAAGATTTTGTACATGGAAGCCCTCGTGAAATACAAAACAAATTAAAAATAGGTTGATTCCATAATAAATATATGATGACAATACATAAGAAAATCAAAATAATCAAGAATCATAAATCAGACAACAGTCTACGCCATCATGCCTATGTAATAGCTCTTGGATCCAGCTATATATGATGAAATTAAGATTCAGGTGTCTTTCGCCATGAAACAAAGATGAGCTTAGCTATTGAAGATGACAATAATGGCCAATCTGGTTTGATAGTTTAGGAGGTTACATCAAAGTGAATCTATAATGGTTGTCAGTTGTCACCACAAAATCCCTGCATCCACCTAACATCATAAAAAAGCACAACACATATATCCGAGTACTACTGTAAGGCCCATCACTTAACAACCAGGTACTCATCTCATAAGACTAGTTTGACTCTTTAAGTTGACATTAGCTTTGAATTATAATAAATTCTAATACTATGGAAGAATTTAAAAATGACTCTTATCATTTTTGACATAACATTGAAAAACAATAAATCAAAATAAGCTGGCTTTGCATTTATTCATCATAATTCTAACTAGTATTTGCCTTGATGGCCAAGATTTATTTGTTTATTTATTATTTTTTTAGGCAGACTTTGATCATAATTCCGACAAGAATGCCATTTTTTTTTTATTTTTGAGGCAGACTTCATTTGAGCAATTACATTTTGAAGCATATGCTTTGCTTATAAAACAATTCTAATGATTTACATCAGGCTGACGAGTATGCCTCTGTTTAATTTGTCGTAGAAATGTGGCTTAGCCCAAAATATGAGCAGTTACATATTATAAATCTGCGGAACCTGGTTAAATGGAGTTTGAAGTCAAGCCAAACAGCAAAAGGACCAAGGGTTTTTACAAATGTGCAAAACCTAATTTATTTCTGAAAATTGGTTTCTCAAAAATTAGCACAATAATGAAATTGTTGTCATAAAGCTTCACTAGGAAATCCTTTGTTCACTATGTTTCTGGGTACTGTATTCTTTTCATCCAATAACCTTGACCTTCATGGGAAATGCTAAAAATTAGAATTCTTTGGAAGCAAGGATGTCAAACAAATTAAATAATGACCTTTACTATGTCAAATTTCCAACTCAAAAAAAGTTAAATATTAAATCTAACGAATACAAATGCTCAAAAATACATATTAATTATCCTGCACAGGAAAATGGCATGGTTTTGACGAAAATGATTTCCATTTGAATCTTTAATATATTGCTTATAAAGGTGGCATCTTAAAACATGAAGTAATAATATTTCAACAAAGTTAAATAAAAATTTAAAGTACAGCAAGTAACTAAAACATTGCATGTTATCAAATTTTAAAATAAAAATAAAAAACAAGGATAGTTTCATCAAATTCAAATATAATCGAAATTATTAAAAACCTGAATGGCAGTTAGCAAATGCCCCAAACAAAAGATTGTTCCCTCCACTGCCGCATAAAAGTATAAAAAAATTTGGGATCAATGTATTAGAGCAACTCAATATGATCGAAGTAATGTAGCAAAATATTATTGCCTTCACAGCATAAACTGTCTTATACAGTACTTAAATAAAGCCACATGTTTATAGAATAAATAGAAATAGGGATGGCTCCATAAGGTTGCAATCATTTTATCGTAGAACATATATGTTACCAAATTAAATGTTTTACCTCAATGTCGTCGCCAACGTTAGTGCCAACGAGAGGTACTGTCCCCATACTTTGACCATTTTTACGCCACAATGATATCTTTTTATCTTCTCCAGCACTAGCTACAACTAGATCTGAAGGAGTAACAGTAACAGATTAATATAAAGTACTCTAGAAAATTAAATCTTCAGCACTATCCTTATCTCTATAAACAAATTAGAGGTACTAATGTAAAAGCTACGTATAACATGATTGGGAATTAGAACATACCTCAATATAATTTTCAACATACTTTTCAAAGTATAATCCAGTGACCAGACGACACAACAAATAGATTCAAAGCCTGAAGATCATATTTACAGTCATTTTGGGCTTTTACTTTTTGTCATATTATGTAATTGCAAAATCACTAAACCACATGGCTCAAACTTTAAAAGGATACCATGCACACCTCCTAAAGCTAAAATTAATCAAGAATATTTTACGTACTGGAGGTGTCAAAATTCTAAATCATTTGCATGCCACCGCACACATTTTTCTAAACAAGTATTTTACTTTCACTTGTATTTGTATTCTTGTTTTGCCAAGTCTTTAAGAACATAGACAATTACCTTTTATAACATCTAGTTTGGTATGCACTCGCCTGTGTTAGCCATTGAGTGCATACTAGTTTCTTTGCCGGTTCTTAGAGCAAATGAGAGCTTATGTAATGGAATCTTAAGTCAATGTTCGCTTAGGTGTGGATGTAAGCTAGTTTAGTATCAAACCACGTAGAGATCTATTATGTTCATTTTATCATTTTCTTAATATTCTTTCTTCTATTTCTTATAAATTAATTCTACTTGTCTTCAATTGATGTGACCTTAACTTCCTCCTTATACTGCATAGTTTATCCATAACACTATCTTATTATGCATTAAACCAAAGCACCGCTTCATTTATGTAACTGATCCAAGGCAGCTAAACCTATAAAACTTAAAATATCAAATAATCATTTAGCAATATTCAATTACACTAATATTTTGATATATGCTAAAATTGGATATCATATTTATGTTTTTAATTTATTAATCATGGGGATTTAATTTGATAAATTGTTTATTTTACTCAAAATTTTCAATAATTTCAAAAATAGATTTGTTGCAATATCACATTCAACAACATTCACAAACTAAATACATCATATGAAATTTTAGTGGATGTGACATAGACAATTTGATCAATTAATGATGTTAGAGAACCATGTTAGACGTAGCACGTAATAAATTCAAATATCTAAGTTCAATTATATAAAAAAATAGTGAAAAACAAGATATAAATTGTAAGTTAAAATAGGTAGTTAAAATGGAGAAACATGGGAAGGATAATATGTAATAAGATGGATACTTACAATTTGCTGAATAAAACTACATTAAGAAGATTTATGTCATATAAAGTATTTTAAAAAAAAAAAGTGAATGAACTGGAAAATAATAATATTGTAAAGATAAATGTGTTAAAATGTTGGAATAAAATGATTATAAAAGAGAGATTATACGAGCATTAATTAATTGAATATGAGGTTACAGAATATTGAATTCAGGTAATTTGGGTTTGTATATTAGGGCATTGAAGACACAACATTGGTTTGCTGGTTTCAATGCAAGCAGTCAAAAATGATTGAAAGTGAGTTCCAAAGATTGTATTGATAAATGTCATCAGAAGTGACTTGAAGAGTTGAAACTCACCTTTATAAAGGGAGTTAGTTCCATTCTCAAGGAGGGTAAAAGTCACTTTTGGTCCATCGTGTGAAAAAGAAACAGTAATAATAATGAACAAGAACTCACTTCTGATAAAATAATATCATATCCCTCATGCTATATCTAATCAAAAACCAAAACAAACAAAACCTATCAAAGCCTAAGCCTTATTTCCTAGGATCAAAACAACTTAAGAAAAAGGAAATATAGTACAAGAATATTTTCTTGTCATTTAAATATTTAAAATAATAAAGAGATCTAATAAAAATAAGAAAATGAAGTAACAATTTGCATCCATCATCATCACTAGCCTTACAAAGCCTAAGCTTTATTTCCTAGGATCAAAACAACCCAAAAAATAGGAAACATAGTACAAGAATATTTTCTTGTCATTTAAATATTTAAATAATAAATAGATCTATTGGACTATATATATATATATATATATATATATATATATATATAGTCCAATTTGCATTCATCATCATCACTAGCCTACCCCAACTATTTGAAGCCACATTCAAGAATGTTCATTCTCTATTTATTCTTGCCAAGCATTTCCAAAAAAATTTAACTTTATTTTTTAAGATTTTCTTAAGCAACTTACAGCTATGTTACCTTTAGGATTTAGGTACCCCTTTTGATTATTGACCCTTCTTCATTTATTTTATCTACATGTCTTTTTAATGCATCTTTTACGCTATATTGCATAGATCCAAAATATTATGCAGGAAGATTCAGAAAGATTCAATATTATTCAAAATGGCTTAGCCTTCCAAATAGGGCCCTAATGGAATTTGCCATAGATGTAACCAATCTAATATGATGACCGACAACTGCTTGAGTAAACAATATATAAAATAAATAAATGCACAAACGGAAGAGAGAGGAATTACTGGTGTGGTTCCATTTCACGGAGTTCACTTGAGATCCAGGCGAAGGCGTGTAACTCAGAGTACATGGATCAGCAGATTTGACGCTGACATCAAAGAGCTTCACAGTGTCCCCTCCACATGTAGCCAACAAAGATGCCGATGAATCCAGCAAACTCATTCTCAGTATTCAAACTTCTCTTTCTTCCACAACCTACTCCCGAATTCAACCCCCTACAGCATCCACCGGCCTTGCAGCATCGCCCCTCTGAAAATTGTGAAAGCAGAAAAATTTGAAGAAAATAAACGAGAAACCCTAGATTTACAATTGAGATCTCAACAAATAGAATAAAGCGAAGGAGGGGAAGTGAGAAATCGGGGCTACCAACAATTTCGTCGCAATCTTTTTTTAATTATTATTGCCTTCGGATTGAAAATAACAGAAATGAAGAATTGAACAGAAGAACCAGTAAAAGGAAGGATTCCGGCGAACTAACTGGTAAAGAAAGTAAGCAGAAAACCAGTGACGAGCGATTGCGGACGCGAGGACTTGGATGCCGTAATTTCTTCTTCTATTTAATATTTCTTTATTTATATGCAATCGGCAGACAAAGAGATTGATATTTTGTTCCGACGGCTGAGCTTATATTAACATGAATCTCTTAGTAGTCGGTTATGATGGGACGACGATACGGTCGGTGATGCCATCAAAGTAGGGAGTTATGATATTCCAGTGGGACACGGGTTGCTGAATCAATTTTCGAATGTGAAGGTACCGTCACACAACTCACAGTGGCTTATTGGTTGAGAGCTTAGGCTTCCAACTAAAAGGTCCAGGTTCGAGTCTATGTGTATGCGTTGTGTGTATGAGTTTGTCTTTAATGACCTAAATATCCAAAAAAAAAAAAAAAAAAAAAAAACCAATCCCATTAGTCTTCTTTTCACTTTTTGCAGATTTACAAATTTTGCTTAAGATTTTCAATTTTGTATTATTCTTATTTATACTTTTTAAATTAATATTTTATTTATTTTTTAATGAAAATTATCATGCAATATCAGATAAATATATCATTAATAAATAATAATAATTAAGATATATAAGCTTTAGAGAAATTTTATTTGTATTATACAGAAATTGAATAAATATGTTTAATGATTTTATTTTTTACCAAATTATTCCTATTTTTTTGAAGTCATGGTGCCAAGAATAGGCCGACTATATTTGAATTTAAACTTACTTTAGACCCAAATTTAAACTTAATTGTAATTAAAATTAGTTTCGAAGTTATTCGTAAAACTTCAAACAAATTTCGAACTATTGATTCGACCCAATCATAAGCCTTCTTCTCCTATGTATGTTGCACTCGTGCAACAATCTCACTCACTAATCATCGGGCTCTAGCTACCCTCTCGTCATCCTTTGGGTCCTCTTAATCATGACCTTCGTCATTCACCACCATATTTTTTCACCCCCGCTCATCTTCATAGGACTGGAAACAAATTCAGCGTTTATAAAACCACTCGATGCTCGACTCGTAAAAGTCATTTGTGATCATTTAAGTAATCAAACAAGCTTGAATACTTTTTTCAAATATTTTATGTTTTAATAAACAAGTGTGTGTTTGGCTCGTTTATGTTTATGAACAATATTGTCTGAAGCTCGTGAATATGCTTAAGAAGAGGCTATATATGAAGCTTTATTCATCGGGATACAAAGCTCATGAGAAATTCGATTAATATTTGATATTAATATTATTTAAGTCTCATTATCAAAATGATAAAGGTCTAATATAGATATTTAGATTTAATATAATTTAAATATATAAATTTTATTGATTAATAAATTATAAATTTAATCAAAATAAATTATAAATATTTATAATTGATATTAAATTATTTTAAATATTTTTTTTTTTTGGAAAATTCTAGGCATAGCCCTTTTCATTAATATGAACTAGTTCCATGTAAAGAAATGTAAACCTGTAAGGAAAAGGCCAAAGCCAGAGAAGCAAAGGCCCAAAAAAGGGGAGAAGGCAAAAATCTCCTATACTAGGAAAAATTATTACGTCAGGTTATCTGATGTAGAGCTACAAAAGGTAGCCTATAATATGTCGCCACGTATTCTTACTATTTACCGCGTGGCCTGACGACCCGACCCGGAACGGACCCGGGAGTTTGCGTAGCTCGGTATTGCTAGGTATTGGTCGATTTTGCTCGACAAAAATGAAAAATACTATTATGTGAAGACGAATACCGAACAATACCTAGTTCAATACCGAGCAATACCGAGTTCTTTTAGGTATTAGTCTGTATTGCTCGGTATTGGTCTTCACAGAGCGGTATTTCTCGTTATTGCCAAGCAATACCGAGTAATACCTAGCAATACCGAGCAATACGCGAACATAGTAATCCCGGATTAGGTCCGAGTCGGGTCGTCGGGCCGCGCGGTAAAGAGTAAGTGCACGTGGCGACATATTATAAGCTACCTGATGTAGCTCTACGTCGGGTAACCTGACGGAATAATTTTTCCTATACTAGAGCACATAATAAAAGGTAAAATACAATTCAATAGACAAAAAAGCAGCTCAAGAAAAATAAATTCAAACAGGTAGAGGGAGGAAGTAAGGACTCAGGTTCAGGAATTTCAGCTCTCTCAATCTGGTGGCAGAATAATAACAGTCCGATCCATACTGCCATCCGAAGGAGAAAATAGCAATTTAATCATCCTTGCCCACCTCCGCAAACATATAATCATTGATACACTCAAAACTGCAAAAATGGTTTGGAGGAGGCCACCAACAAATACCAACAGGGAGAACGATCATAGAAGCAACGCACAAAATAGCTGAAATGACTATAGTAGGCCACCAGAAAAAATACGAGCATAGCAGCAACTCCAGAAACTACTCCTTTCTAACATATCCATCAGCCGTTTCCCATTTTTCCATTTCACAATCTTTGTGAATACAGTAGCCTTGATTTTATGAGTTAAAGTTGTAGATGATACCAAATTGTTTCCAAACTTTCTTTCATTCCATTATCTCCATATATGATAAATCAAGCAACAAATACTAAGAAAAAAAAAATCCTTATTCTTGCTATGCATTTCATCAATATACTAAAAAAATTACAATATATTTGGACTTAGCAGCAGGTATCCCAAATTGTTCATAACTTTAGAAAGGATAGAGAAGGAATAGTCACATTCAAAAAATAAGTTGTTAACTGTTTCATTACTGTAGTGACATAAAGAACATTCAGCATTGACATTAATAGCCTTAAGTATAAGAATATCCGCAGTTTTTAAGCCCCCCAAGTTAAAGCCATTGAGCAAAAGAAAGAGAATCTAATAGCATAACGTTTGTGCCATACAAAATTGGCACAATCTTTAAAATGAAACCCTATATGCTCTATGATTGCAAATATTCCCAGAATCCCAATACAGGAAAGCACCATGTACTGCTTCGGGCATTAAAGCAGGTAAGTCCCAACCATTTTAAATAATTTAATTAAAATTAATTTTCTTTTCCAGTAATATACATTATTTTGAATTTCTAATACTATTTCTATTTCAATTACTCAGATATTTGGCGCGGTTCGCTATTCGCATTCTGGGCACTTCGCGCCTTCACATTTCCGAGAGAGAGAGAGAGAGAGAGAGGCGAAACCTGGCCGTCTTCTTACGCCGCTCGAAGCCCATTTCTTCTCCACGCCGTTCGTGAACCCTCCTATTTCTCCCCTACGCCGCTCCTGACGGTCCGTCATCTGAAAAACTGAAATCCTTGGTGAAAAACTGAAATCCTCGGTGAAAAACTAAGCAGTTGCGAGCAAAGAGGCGTGCTAGGAGGTGAAATTTTTGGTTGGAGAAGTCATCGCAGGTTTAGACACATATTGATGAATTTTTTTTCCATTTACGAATCTAAGTTCATTATTCTGTGCCTCCTCCATTTACATGTTTATTCACATAACCCGAGTTTTATTCCTTAGCTTGTTTAGCCCATTCATTGTCAAAAGCATAGTTTAGCATGTTACTGGGGTTCACTCTGTATGTTATATGCGGTGTATGAATCCGGCGAATGGTCTTTACTAAACTGATTGTTAGCATTTTTATCTATCCGTAGGCATGTTCTGGTTATTACGATGAATATTTATTTTTTAGGCTTGCAGTGTTTCTACAGATTACACCTAATTTCCATTTTTTCTTGCTGTTGTTTAGTTGTGAAACGAGGAAAGGCAACATAAGGATCAACCTTACTAGCAAGTGATGGAAAGAGTTAGGGCTTAGAGCCGGTTGAGATGTATAAGAGTACTAGTTTTGATAAAAATGTTATTGTAGAAGTTTGAGAATAGTTTAGAAATGATCAGACGTAAGTGAAGAAATTTAGTGGTAATTCAGGATAGTGAACAAGGTTATTGAGGGAAAAATGTGCTTTTAATGAATGGAGAGAAGTAACTATTAAGCTATTAAATAAAAAAAGCAATAACTTAGATTTTATTGTAATTTATCTTTAACTTTAATTATTCTCTTTGGGGATTTTCCCCCGAACACTCCAATTTTAGGTCATGAAAATAGTAATAAATGCATGGCTTCATATTAAGTTCCCTTATTTAAATATATTTTTGCAAACTACTGTAGAGTTAGTCAAGGTGTTCTGATGGTCAATAACTATCCATCTAGCTGATTTCAAAGAAGTTGTTTACTTTAGTGGTGCACTTTGAGGTAAGCGATTCTTACTTAATTTGGGTTTTTAGGCGCCCTTGCTCATTAGGAGAGTTCCATTGGCATTTGTCTAAAAATTTATTGAACATTTATTTCTCATGTGTAATTTAGTATGTAATAATTATCATTTTTCCATGATCATGACAATATATTTATGAACATTTTGTTAATTTATGGAGTTTAATTTACCCTTTATAAGATAACTACAAATTCAAAATATATGGTTTGGCTAATCAGAGGTTCAAATAGTAGTTACAAGTTTTTATGTTATGGTTTAAATTCAAATAAATTTGAACTTGTTTATTATGAATTTCCAGCTCTTTAAGTTCTAAAAATAAGAGACCAAAAAATGTACAGTAATATTGAATTTTTCCTCTTATGTTGTGGGGGGAAAAAGAGGATGATTGGGTGCCTTATAAAAGGACAAAAAGGTCCACTTGTATTGCATTATTTCTCCTATGTGGTGGGGGAAAAAGGATGATTGGGTGCCTTAAAAACAGACAAATATAGGGAATCAGGAAAAATGAGAGAGAGAGAGAGAGAGAGAGAGAGAGAGAGAGAGAGAGAGAGAGAGAGAGAGAGAGAGAGAGAGAGAGAGAGAGAGAGAGAGAGAGAGAGAGAACAAGTGTTGTTGTACAGTCATAGATATAGCGAGATAATTTCATCAAACCACTTTGTTTTGAATTTTCTGTCATTCTGTTTTTTTTTTTTTTGCAATTACTCATTATCATGTCTTTTTTTTCCCACTAATATCAAAATTAGAGGTGATGTCCTAAGGGTAAAGAAGAATCAATGACCACCAATGCTAGAAAGGTGAATGTTAATAAGATTGATAGAAAAAAGATTTTAAACACAGGAAGGTGTGGATTAAGGTGTACATGTATTAGAATAAATTTCATCTACATCTCTTGATGATAGAGTCCATAGTATGATATCCCATAAATAATGATGATTGCTATCTCATAGATAGACAAATGTTGGGAGCTATGTATTTATTGCTTACAATGAATGCATGCTTTATTATATGCATAAGAAGATCATAGTTGGTGTAACGAAATCATTGTCAAGCATGCACATCAATTGCAAATAGAATGTTTTTTTATGAGAAATTTTTTTTAGAATGACGGAGTTTGCTTTTTTTACAAAGTTTATGCATAAATTCAATATGATCTCAAGTTAATCAAGTTCGATCGAGATCATTTCTCATAATTGGGTTTTTGTGTTAAGCTTTGGTGTAAAACTGTGACTATAGTAAATAGTTCTTATAGGTTTATGCTATTAAAACTCAATTATGTTTGAGAATTAATCTTGAGTGAGGATATCCAGAGACAAGAATCAAGTGAAGGGTCATCTTTTTTTGCTTTGAATCTTGAAAGCTGATAAAGAACTGTAAAAAAGGCATAAGATCGAAGGAGATCCAAATTTCAAAGAAGTTGTAGATAAAGCAATCAAAGTTGAAGTCAATCAAAAGCTCATATTGGTGATTTCTGACAATGTGATTAGATCAAATACATGGAAAGAGAGTGCCTACAAAAGAAAGGTGAAAATTTTTCAAACTAGAAAAAGGAGTTGATAAATGCCACTACAAGATGTTCACAATACATTAATACCTTGTGTTGATTGTCCATGGAATCCTAAATATAATAGTTTGGTATGTCTTTTCATTGTACTTTACATAAAGAGCTTATTTCTAATTTTTTCGTAAAAATAATGAGAAAATCTTTCTTGCTGACAATGAGCATTAAGCATTGTTGGTTAGATGAAAATTGCTAATGTGACTTGATGGAAACTTCAGAAAGTAAAGCATTTTGTATTCTTAAAATTAATTTGATCTCCATTACACAACATGATGAAGAAAAGATATAGCTCAGTCTTAAACGCTAACACTTTGAAGGCAACCAAGGGTAATATGGTAATAACTAAGGATTATAATTATGTTTAAAACTCGAAACTTGCTTGATAATTACTTGAAATTGAAATCGATATGCTTCGACTTGGAGGTGACTCTATTGAATTAAGTAATCTATTCAATATACGATGTATGCACATATTTGGGTGTATTTATACACGTGTACACACACATACACACAAGTACATTCACAATACACTTTTATATACACACACACATTTATGTATTTATATTTAATATAATTTATAATTGTTAAATTCAGAGAATTGGAGAGGGAAAAAAAACTTGATTTTATTTCACAAATTTATCCATATTTATAGATATATATAAGATATCTTAATAAAGAAACAAATAATTATAGAATCATGCATGATTGCTCTAATATAATCCTTCATAAACGGCCACTTGAAGGAGATTAGCATGATCTAGGTGAGCCTCCCACGAATTTCCATCCTAGCTATGGGTCAAAATGCTAAGGGACGGTTAGGATTTAATAAGTGAGCCTCCCACGGATTCCTATTCTAGCCGGGGGATCAAAATGCCAAGGGTCGGCTTGAATTTAACACTCCCTCTCAAGCCGGGGAATATAAATCCATCATTCCCATCTTGGTAATCAGTCATAGAAAGATAGAGTTATCGAGTCCCTTGGTAATAATGTATGCAATGTAATATTTGAATGAGACATGCTTGATACATATAAGAGCACTGTCTAATTTCTCCTTTATGAAATATCTGTCAACTTCTATGTGCTTGGTCCTGTCATGGGCCCTTCCCGCTTGATCTTTTGGTTTTCTAGAATTATCTTGATCCATTGTAGCTTACATATTCCTGAGGTAATAACTTTATATTTTGTTTTTGCACTAGACCTTGTCATCACATTATGTTTCTTGATTCACCATATAATAAGGTTTCCTCCAAGGAATGTTCAGTATCTTGAGGTAGATTGTCTATCTACTGGTTATCCTGCGTAATTTGCATCAGTATATACTTGTGGGGTTATTCTACAGTCTATTCTTAAAGGAATCCCTTTACCTGGGTTTACCTTAAGATAATGCAGTATTATGTCTACAACTTACTTGTGAATATGCTTTTGATTTTGCATAAACTGGCTAATCATGCTTATATCAAATGCTATATCCTGTATAGTGTGGAAAAGGTAGATCAATTTTTGCATAAGTCTCTAGTAAGCTCATTTATCTACATTTGGATCTTCTTTAGCTTCTCTAATTTGAGATTTGGTTCTACTAATGTTGGTGCTAGTTTATCTGTTTCTTTAAGAAGATCATTAATGTATTTTTGTTGTGAAATGAAGATTCATTTGCTGGAGCGGGCTACTTCAATTCCTAAAAAAATATTTTAATCTACCAAGATTTTTTATTTCAAATTCCTTTGCAAGACATTTCTTTAAAATAACTTTCTCATTTTCATCATTCCCAATCAAGATGATATCATCCACATAAACTAATAAAATTGCGACTTCCCTTGAGTCCGAGTTCTTAAAAATAATGTATGGTCTCCTTGGCTCTGTCGATAATCATTAAGTAGCATGACTTATGAGAATCTTCTATGCCATGCTCTTAGTGACTACTTTGGCATATAAAACCTTTTTAACTTGTACACTTTGTTACCCCTAGATTTCTCCTTGAATCCTGGTGGAATCTACATAAATATTTCTTCCTTCAAGTCCTTATGTAAGAATGCATTTTTGATATCCAACTATTCTAGATATCAGTTATAATTATCTATTAGTGAGAGCAAGATCCTCATGGTGTTCATCTTGGCTACAAGTGCAAAAGTTTTATGGTAGTCAATGTTGTACGTATAAGTGTACCCTTTCATCAGCAATCTTGTCTTATATCTTTCCAATGTACCATCATTTTTGTGTTTCATAGAGACCATTCATTTGCTGCCAGTTGGTTTTTCCCTACTGGTAGGTCGGTGATCTTCCATGTATTATTCTTTTTCAGGGCATGTATATCATCTTTCATGACACTTTTCTAATTTTCATCAGTAAGGCTTCATAAATATCTTTAGGAATATGAATATCATTTACTGTAACCATGAAATTTTTGTATGAAGGTGATAAGTTATGTAACGATACAAAGTTGCTTATGGGGTACAATGGAGGTTTTTTGGTGAACTTGTATTTACCTCAATTTTAGTAGAAGGTCCGGATTCTTGGATTCGCTCTGGAGCATAATTTGGATTTATACACTTGGAATACACTTTCCCATACCTCCTATTATCCATAATAGTTTTGTCCTCAATTTCCCTATCTTTGATTTCAGGTGTAGGTGGATTGGTTTGAGGTGGAGTTGAAAGGTCAAGAGGGGCAATCTCACTTTCCTCATCTTCCTCAGTTTCAATCTCCCCTTGAAGATGAGATTTGGTGAGATAAGATTTTTGTTCATTAAAATTAACGTCAAGTCGTCAACAAATACAAGGGTTTTCTTGGTAAAGAGATGCTAACACTTATAACCTTTATGAGTGGATGCATATCCAACAAAGATACATTTGAGTGCTCTTGGATCTAATTTTTATCTATTTTGGCTATGAATGTGAACATAGGCAATGTATCAAATGATTCTGGGTGTGTGGTTGTTATGAGTTTGAAATTCAGGGTAAAAAGAGGATAAAATATTCATTGGTGTTTTTAATCCTAAGGTTGTTGAAGTTAGTTGGTTTATGAGATATGTGGCAGTCAGAAAGGCTTTCCCCCAGTAGAATTTGGATATATTGTGGTGGAATAAAAGTGCACGGGTGGAGGCAAGAACGTGGTCATTTTTTCTTTATGTAACTCCATTTTGTTGTGAAGTATGAATGTAGGAAGACTCATAAAAGATACATGTCCTTTGAAAGTAGGAGGATATTGTTTGATTAAAGTAATCTTTGGCATTGATGAAACAAAATTTTCTTATTTTTTACATCGAAATAATTTTGGATCATGGTATAAAAAATAGGGAGGATAGTTCTCACATTAAATTTATTTTTGAGGAGAAAGATCCAAGATATCACCATGAATAAGGTAGAAGGGGATATGACATCTCTCAATTTTGTTTGAAAAAAAAACTCATTTATACTTGACTAACTTACAAGTTTCACAATGAAAAGATACAATTTTCAACTTATAAAAATTTTGGATACATATTTTTTAAGACATCAAAAGATGGACATCCCAATCTAAAATGATGAAGGAAAATAGTAGATATTTTGCTAAATAAGGATAATATAGAATAACAATTATTCATAATAGTGGATTTGTCTAGCTCGTTTAACTAATACAATCCATTTCTCTCCTTAGCAAGTCTAATTTTCTTCCTCAATCCTTGGTCCTGAAATAAACAAGGTTAAATAAGACTTGATAATTATGATCATTGGTAAGTTTTTGCATGGAAATTAGGTTTGTGGATAATTGAGGTACATCTAGCACATTTTTGAGAGTGAGAGAGGGAGATAAGGGTATGTCTAAGGGTGTAAGTGAGCCGAGCCGGCTCATTTTCGACTAATTTATGGGCTCGCAAGCCGAGCTTATCAAGCTCATGAGTCAAGTTCGAGCTCAGACTTGAGCTTGACAAGCTCGACTCGCGAGCTGGCTCGAATCCCACCTTCAATTTTAAAAAAAATGTAATAATTTTTAAAATCCTGCTTAATTTTACAGACTGGGCTTTTTGCGAACCGGGAGTCCGCCTTCCGCTTAAAATCTTGCTCGTTCGTGTTGGATGTTCGCGGACTTAGGAGCTTTGTCTATCGGATGTGCTGGGCTTGATGGAGTTCGTGGCCTGTGCGAGGCTGTTGACTCGCACGAGGCGTGCCGCATGAGAGAAGCGTGGAAAGCGACCATGCGTCTGTGCGTGGGACGAGTGCAAACGACCGAGAGCAGCTGGGACGAGATGTTGGAAGCTCGCGAGCCGACTTGAGCTCGTTTGCAGTGGGACAAGCCGAGTTCGAGCTTGAGTTCGGGCCTACCTTCTGGCTGACGAGCTGAGCTCGATAAAGTCAAAACTTGACTCAACTCGACTCGTTTACACCTCTAGATATGTCTCTTTGGCCTGTTATTGTAGTAAGAGAACCATTAACTCAGACAAGGAGTATAGTTGATGAAGTGGGTAGTAGAATGTGTCATGTGATATGTGGCTCCTAAGTCAATGATCCATACTCTTTTTAAATATTTTTTAGAGGCATTTAATCAAATGAATATTGAAATTTTACCTAAAAGTGCAAGAGAAGAAGATGCATGCGATTTTTCAAGAGATACTTGATGAGGACATCAACGTGAGAGCCTTTATTTTTTGTGCATTTTATGTATTGTTCATTTTATATTTCTGTTTTTCTATTTTACCCCTATGGGTAGTTAGTTTGATGTTGTAACCATGAGGGCACTTTAGTTCTTTTCTTTTGTCATGTTGAGGCCTATATATAGGGGCCCCCTCTATTTTATTTTGATGATGATTTGATGAATACAATTTTTAGTTTTTGTCTTCTTCAATGTTGTGAGCTTTGAGAGAAGAAAGAGACTCTAGGTGAGGGTGATTGCAATACCCATCAGTATTCAAAAGAGTACAAGACTCGCTGTTTATCTCTACCTCCATGGCTTCGCTTACGATTCTCAAGGGCAAATATATATTCTTCAATCACCTTTCTTCGACCCCGACTGGGAGATAGAAGACTCCATCGACCGTATACTATCCACCTAGCTGAGACTATCGATGAACAACGACCCTCTGGACAGTGGTAACTCGTCGGACATCCACCCGTGTCTCCTCCGATTACCTTCCCGTGGATCAAGATCGTTGATGTCCTATCTCTTTTGGTGGCGTCGTTTGGATTGCTGAAATTCTCTCTCCGTTAAAGCCTTTTTTAGAGCGTGAATGAGAGGAAACTTTAGGTGAATGTTCTAAATATTAACCGTGGATTCTTATTACGTCATAACTAGTTTTACTGTAATTTTTTATATTATTTAGTTGGTATGTTCTCCTAGCTTGTAATTGCATGCCATATCAAACTTCAATTGAAAATCCTTAAAGTTAATTCTTGTGATACATTCACCTTAAAGTGGTAAGCTTTACGATATTTTATCAATTCCTTGTTATTGTTGTTTGTATCACATAAATAACAACAATTGTTTTAGCTTATCAATATCTTCTTTATTGAGCTCTCTGAAACTGGACTGTGTTTCTGGGTTAGGCTAACTTGTTGTTATGCTAGTTTGTGATGTTCCCTTTTGTTTAATTTGATTACACTCTTTACTTGGGGGCTTTCCATATAACTTCCAGCATGTCTTCTTTGTGTATCTTGATTTCTTATAATATCTGCACCAAAGGGAGTCTTTGTCTTGAACTTTTGAGGAATCCTTATCTCTTTCCTTCTTCCATGACACCTCTTTGGATGTCACCATTCCTGAACCTTAAGCAATCTTTGGTTCCAGCATCGGCTTTCCTCAACACGAATGAGATAAATGATCCCATTTAGTGTGGGTGTCTACTCTTTGCCAATGATCTGAACTCTAACTTGGTCATTTAATCATGTAAGAAAGTCATATACTCTATCTTTCTCAATAAAGCTTTTTAGAATAGTAGCATTTTCTGGACATTTGGTCTCTATGCATCTGTGGTGATCAATTTTCTGTCACAAGGTTTGAACGAGAGTGACACATTCAATCACGGTCTTGCTTCCTTATTTTATGCTTCCTATCTTGACTTTAATTTTGAAGATTTTTGCAACATCACGAGCTTTTGAGAAAGTTTGTCTGGCGACATCCCATCTCTTTTGTAGTAGATAGGAACATGAAAGCATCACTCATTTTTGGAGTTATGGAATTCCACGACCATGATATGATCATGGAGTCTGCTTCACCCCACACCCAAAAATTAGAATCTTCTTCTTTTGGTCCTACCCCAAGGAGGTGATTCATCTTTTCTTTCCCTTTCAAGTAGGTCTTTACAAATTGAGACACTTCAAATAATTATTCTAATTTAAACGATAGGAAGGTTGCATATTTTGGATATCTCCTCTTCCTTAGTGCACCATAAAGTCCTCCATTTGGTCAAAATTTTGAGAGGAATTGACTTAAGACATTGTTGCGACAAAAGGTAGCGAGGAAGGCTATGTCAAGCAAGGCAACAATGAAGGCTGCGTTGGTTATAGATAGGATAACAAAAACAAGCGAAGGTTGGCAATGAAGGCACGACTGTGCAAAAAACTCAGAATTCCAGCAACGACAATGAAGACTCTTATACCATGTTAAATTCATAGAATTAGAAAGGGAAAAGGCTTAGTTTTATTGCACAAACTTGTCCCTATTTATGGATCTATAGAAGATATCTTAATAAAGAAATAAATAATTACATAATCATGCATAATTGCTCTAATATAATCCTTCCTAAATCATTCACCTTAATATGGAAGCATATCAGTGTGATCCAGGTGAGCCTCCCACGGATTCCCATCCTAGTTGTGAGATCAAAATGCCAAGGGACGGTTGGGATTTAACAATAATATATTAAATGATTCAAACCATGATTATAAAATATTAAAAATGAGTAAATGACCTTTCTTTATTAGATTTAAATGAGACTTTGACTTTAAACATAACACAATGGAGAAAAAAGGATTTATATAGTTGAAATATTAGAAATGACATTTCTTTATTAGATTTAAATGAGAATTTGACTCTAAACAAGACAAAATGGAGAAAATGGATTTATATAGCTGATCCCACGTAGTAGGATAAAGGCTTGATGTCGTTGTTGTTGTGAAATTTATAATATCTATTCAATATATGATACATGCACTTATTTGTGTGTATTTATAAATACATACATTCATATATGTATTTATATGTAAATACCTACAAACACACACACATGCACACACACATCACATATACAAATGCATATATATACACATTTATGTATTTATATTTAATAGAATTTATTATATATTAAAGCATTAATATCATGATTAGAAAATATTAGAAATGACATTCATTTATTAGATATAAATAATAATTTGACTTTAAATAGGACATAATAGAGAAAAAAGATTTATGTATTCGACCCCATGTAGTGGGATAAAGGCTTGATGTTGTTGTTGTAGAATGTTTGTATATGGATAATAATCATGATTGGTGATTAATAATATTTTTGTAAGTTAAAAAAAAATATTTGAATCAACTTGAAACTCTGCTCGAAATAAAAAAAAATGATTGAGTTTACTCAATTTTGCTTGTCGATGTCAAAATCTTTGATTTCAAATTTTTGTTAGTTTGCTCGAACTAGACTTGTTATCACCCTTAGTTATAGGACACGATAACAATAATGCTACACTATGCATGACTTCATTCATCAAAACAATAAAAGCAGTAATAGCATGCGTAACAAGAATGTCGCATTATGTATGGGTTGGGTTGGCTCAAATTTTACTTTACTCATTTGCACCCGCACCCTAAGCAGGATTGGGTGACTTGAACTTCTTTCAAACTAGAGAAGAGTCCCTTCCACTAGATATAAGCTTGATAATATCTTTCCCTTCCTTCATGACGTAGAACTGGACGGTGACACAATTTGGACAACTATTTGATGAGGACATCGTCAGCATTTTCGACGCCGGAGATCGACGGCCACGAGCATGACTTGTATTTTTTCATTTTATGTAGTAGCGTATTTTATTTTGATGTTTTTCCGTTTTTGCCCTTATGAGCATTTAGTCGCTTATGTAGCCCGGAAGGGCATTTGTGTCATTTCTAGTTTTTTTCATTTTGGCCTATTTATATGAGGCCTCATGCATTGTAATTTTAGTTTTTGATGAAATGAAAATATTTTGTGTTCTCTTTGTGAGTCCCCCCCTCCAAGATCTCTTAGTGAGTTCGCCGGAGATCTCTTAGTGAGTTCGCCGGAGGAGACTAGATCTCTTTGTGAGTTCTAGTTTTCATACCATCTTATCTTGTGGAAATCCAAAGTGAAGATAATTAAGGTTAGTAATTTTATAGTCGCTCGAATCCTTAAAATTTCCCTCTCTCCCTTCCCCTTTGCTTTTGCCGCCGCCTAACCTGAGCTGCTCAAGCCGCCGGCCACCTTGGCTGCTCCTCCTCCCGCCGGCCAGCCACTCTCCAGGCTTTTGGCCGTCGGCCCATAGCCCTCCCGAGCAGCCAACTTCCTCTTCCCCTCCACCGTCCCTCCACTCCATCGTGAGCAGCCCCAACACGTGAGCCCCAGCTCACAGAGATAATTTTCTCTGCAGCCCATTGCTGCTGTTTCTCTCTGATTTGCCCAATCCGTGGAAAACAAGCAATGAATGCTGGATTAATTGCTCCTTTAACCAGCCGTTACTTGGAATTTTGAAATCCCATGCCAAGGCTTTATTCTATTTCCTATTATACAACTCCCTTTATTAGGAAACGTTGCTGGTTTATTTCTTCCCATTAACGGAAGAATTCCAGCGTGATTAACAGCAAGCCATTAGGAAACCATCTTGTATTAGTAAATCTGATAATCAATTGTCAGATTTATTAATTCCATGATTTCCTCATGAGAAGCCATGCAATTAATCTGATTGCTCTCTCTCCTTTACACAAGGCCGGCTATGCTCCCCATTAATTCCCTTTTAATTTTCTTTATTCAAAATCTGAATTACAAATCAGATTTTGTTCATTTCTCCTATAGCTTCACCCGTACCTAGCCCTTCTCCAGCCCGTGACCCCCCTCCCTCCACTTAAACCTTCCCACACTCCTTAAAACATGGAGTTTCCTACCTCTTAAACCTGCAGCCAGAAAATTCCAGCCTTTGCCATTGCATCCACAGCAACGGGAAGCCTTATAACTGCTGTTTTCAGTAGACCACTTTGCTGTCCCACATTCCTAGCAGCCAAGAAGAACATTCCAACGGGTTTTGCACCTGAAAGACTGCTGTCCAGAGAAATTCTGCGTCTTTTCCTGCTGTCCCGCCAGTTGGATCATCCCTGGACGACCGCCATCCTCCACCTCTCCGGCCACCTCTCCAAAACGACGATCTTAGGCTCCTTCTTCCTCGGAGTGACCTCGTTTTCTAATGTGGAGACCCTTCTTCCGCTAAAGCCTAACAAGTCGAGCGTATGGACTCCAAAGGTGAAAGTATTCATTATTAAATTGTGGACTCTTGTTACCATCGTAGTTTTACAATTATCTTTGTGTTTCTTGAATTGTTTGGTTGATTGATCTTGCTCTACTTTGCCTAACCAAGTTAAAGACCACGAATTCCAAAGATCAATCTTTTGCTATAAATGACAATTTTACTTTGGGATTATTTGTTTAAATTGTTCTCGTTAATTTCTTAAAGTAACTCCATCGCATGTACGTTTCACATCATCTTGGTATCAGAGCATGGCTAACATGCTTTGTTTGTGCTAGATGCATCCTAGGAGTCTAGTTTACTTTGCCATTCCTCAATCACATGCTAAACATCGTCGAGGTTATCTTATTCACTGTTTTACTTTGCTGTCCATCAAATTCCTGCATGCATACATTAAGGTTTGAGATATTTTAGGTAGTGTAAGAGTGCTGCCTTTAAACCCACTTTGCTTCTACTTGTTTAGGTCAATCACAACCTTAAGTATAACCATTGTCCTCACTGTTCCTGCAGCATTTACCCACCATTTAGCGAACTTTAGGTGCTGCCCACTCTCTCGAATCTTTCCCTAACACCTAGACAGCTTAGGCACTAAACCCCTCTTGCTGTCCACTTTATTCCTGCACCTATTAGCATCCGTTTGGAAGAGTTCTAGGTAGTATTCACTTGCTGTCCTCGTTCCAGAGTCCAACCTACTTGCCTAGATCACTTAAATCTGTCCTATAGCTGGTTGTCCCGAGTTCTTCCTGCACCATACAACCACTCGTAATGGTGTTTTCTCCTGAGAAAGTGTTGTCCCTTACACCCATTCTTCATTAAGAATCACTTAACACTTTTCAATGGACCCGATAAGACTCCAAAAGAGTTTAGATGACATCGTTAACCTAGTGGGCAATATGACTAGAATGATAACGGAGAAACCCGTTGACTATCCACACTCGAATTATGTGTCCCACTCTACTTTTCAACCTAGACCCGAGTTTAAGCCACAACTACCTCACTTTGAGCCACCTTACCGTCTACCCACCTTTAATGGTTCCTCGGACCCTTACTACCTTAGGGATTGGGTTAGACAACTAGAGGATTATTTTGAATCTTGTCATATCCTTGAGTCCCACCAGATTAGGATCGCTAAGTCTCACCTTAAAGGCCGAGCTCTTCAATTTTGGGTGAAATTGGAAGATCATAGAGAGTTTCGCGGTGAGTACCTTACTTGGAGAGACATGAGACGAGAACTTAAGTTGAAATACCGATCCTCTACTAGTGACCACCATCTAGAGCATCACCAGACCTCGTTTGTTGGGACAACCCGTGGACCGTACTGTGGTCGAGACCACCCACCCTTTAGTAACGATAGGGTTGCTGCCCCACCCTGTAGGTCTTCATTCAATCTGGGTGACCGACACTTCAGCGGGTCTTCTGTTGATTCGAGCCCATATGACTCACCACTTGGATCGACTTCTAACCAGCTCAGTCAACCTTTAGCCTCCCCAGTCCTTGACCCTGAAAGTGTACTTTTGATAGAGAAATGCATTAACAAGAAAACGTCCTCTGAACCTAAAATGGAGTGCATCCATTTCGTGGATGCTAATGATATTAAGGATAACGAAGACTTCTTTGAGGAGGAAACAAAAGTGAATGAATCTGACTCCCAGCATGACTTAAATCCTGAGCTAGGAAAATTAGAACCTTTAAACGTCGACACCTTAGCCCACCCTGATCCTAGTCTCCTCGAGGATAAGTCTTTGGACAGAGTCTGCTTGGATGATAGTAGTGTGATTTCGGAAGAAACCAACCGGACTTCGAACACTTTGGATTTAATTTTTGAAGATCCTGAGTTAGTTGTAACACCTACTGAGATCATTCCGGATAATTATGATAATTCTGATCTAATTTTGGATAATTCTGATTTAATTTTGGATAATTCTGATGACGACTTAGATAATCTCAAGTTGGAAGTAAGTCAATCGAATTTATCACCGGATTCAAGTGAAACGGAACCCATGGATCTTAGGGTCTCAACCAAACCCGAGTCTCTTTCGGAAGACTGTACTTTGAATCTGAAAGTTTTTGAGCCTAATTTGTACAATAAGTCATCTTTTGATTTGTTGGAGCCTATTTTAGGAGTTGCCCCTTTGGATTTACTTTTGAAAGAGTTTGTCCTTCCTGATTGGGCTTACCACATCACTCCGCCTACTGACTGGAATGAGAATATTAACCCACACTTTCATGTTGTGCCCACATCTACTCTGGACACGATACCCCGACTTTTGAGTCCCATACCTCCTGGTGATTCTTTGGGCTATGTTATTATGGTTGAGAGTGATGACCCATCGTCCTATCTTACTCCTGATTCTTACATTTTGCCCACTACATCCTTGTATTTCCTTGTTAAGGACCTTCCCTCTCCTAGTTGGCTGACCTTACGAGATCACCTTACTACCCCTGGGAGACTGTCTGTGACCCGAGCTAAGATGCCCTTTGTAGATGCCCTTTTAGCTAAGGATGTCTTCATTGCTCCCCCTACACCCGTTCCATTAGATCGAACACTTTAAAACCACTCTTTTGTAACTTGTCCACTTTTCTAGCTGTGTTCGTGTGAGTTAGTATATTGTGTGAGTGTTGTAGTCTGTTATCTTCCTTTTTTTTGTCTGTTGTTTTAAACTTTTGAAAGCTCATGAGTCTTGTCATTCATCATGCACACCCGATCTCTTGCATTTGCATCTGCATTTCACCTTCAGGAGTTACTCATCGAAATTAAAAGAAAAATTGAACAAAATAACATCCATCTTAAAATTATTGTTGATAACAAAAGATGGTCCAAAGAATTCAAAGTTGGAGACTTTGTGATGGTACGGGAAGCTGCATGCTCGAAACACCGAACATTTTAAGGAAATCTCAAAGGTTAATAGTAATGCCTACGTACTGGACATCTCTTGAGGCTTTAACATGAATCCTACATTTAATATAGAAGACCTGTTAGCCTTTGAAGGACCCGAATCTTAACCCCAAAATCCACTCTTTAAATTAGCCTTGTGTGACCCCACCTGGTGAGATCCCCCAGCCTAGCTCCACTCCCCAACTTACCCTACTCACCTATAGCGGAGAAGGTCGAAGCAACACTAGATGATGAGGTCATTTCCCCAAAGGAAAGTGGGTGCCAAAGATACCGAGTTCATTGGAAAGGGACACCGGAGGTAGAGGATACTTGGACAAGCTACAGAGCCTAGACCCAGATCTACTAGAGTTGTTCTCAGATTTCGGAGAAGAGATCCTCTCCCTAGCTAAGCCTTTACCCGTTCTACACCAGTTTGGTATCAGAGCATGGACTCGGATCAACTTGAAAAAACTCTAGACTGAGTGGTAGGTCAACTGGGCGCCATTAGTCAACATCTCAAGGAGAATCAAGCGGACTTAGCCGACCTCCATCGTCAAACAATCGAACGATTCGATAACCTAGAGCGAGGTAGGACTGACCCACCGCTTTACACACCTTCAAGATCCCCTTCATCAAAGGATAGAAAAGGGCACTAAGAAACAGAGAAATAGTGGATAGAGTTGACAAATGGATGGAGGCCAATGAAGCTTTCAATTTCCCACTCACTGTGCAAATCAAAGCGAAATATAAGGTGATTAAGGAAGAACATGAAGAAGAAGATGAATTGGTTGACAAGGAGAAATGCGTGACTGCAAATAATGCAGAGAGAGATTTGGTTGATTCAATTACAACTCCTACATAAGTAAAGGTTTCTTCTGACCCAGTTAAAACTCCTATAACAGAGAATATTGATGAAGCTATGGAAATGACATCCATAGAACTCAATATTGCTCCTATTGCTAGTGAAGCCATCTATGAAAGTGAACAAGTTCCTGCAGGCGAAAAGAAGTGCGACAGTTTGGAAGGTGATCCCTTGACTATGGTTAAGGAAATTGGCTAGCTAAAGAAATGCGACAGTTCGGATGAAGAAACTATGTCTCCAAATAACCGTTCAGAGTTGTACCTGAGCAGTTGTAATGCTAACTCGACGGAGTCGAGTATTCTCCCACCTGGGAGAATGATGCGGACATGGGTACGAAGATTTGGCGTGTCTATCACAGGAGGTGTCGCAAATCGATGACTATAATTTAAATCTTCAATTATGAGTTATTTTTCTGAATTTTAGTTCTTATTTGATGTATTTCCGGTTTTACCCCTAGGTTGGTGTTGTGGCCCAAGGGGCAATTTTGTATTTTGAGTTTTATTATGTTGTGGCCTATATATAGAGCCTTAAGCTATTGTAATAGGGGAGATTATTGATATAAAAAAAAATTGTGTTTCACACTTGTGTTCTTTTGAGAGAGCGTTAGTGAGATTCCTATGGAAAGGAATTGGAGTTTCACCAGCCGCAGGATGGATCCGGTCTCGTGACTTGAAGTCCCCTGGAGAAGGGCAAAGCATCACCCGTCAGTCTTCGGAAAAGTCCAAGGCTCGCGGTTTTTTATCTTCTATCTTTTGTTTTTGTTTTGTTCCTTCTTATTGTTCGTCATCTCCATTTCCGCCACAAGCCGCCGGCCACCTCACCAGAAAATCCTCCAAACCGCCGGCCATGGCTCCCTAGCCGCCGGCCTCATCCTTTCTCCTCTTTCCTTGGATTTCCTAATTTGGGGTGCATGATATTAGGACTTAATTTGAAATTCAAATTGTTTAAAATTTGAAATTCAAATTTATTTCCTAATTTAGCTCACCTATTTTTGGAAAGTGCTCAATTGAAATCATAAACCCATGACTAATTGGGTTTGATCCACATTTTGAAAGTTTTAACTCTCCAATTCAAAATTCAAATTTGAATTAGGAGTTAAATGCCCCCTCAATTTCCTCCATTTAATTAAGGAATTAATCGCAGCCTTAAATCTGAAATTTAATTTCAGATTTAAGGATTAATTCACTTAAGTAATTGGGGTCCACTTATTTGAAATCAAACCCCTCTCCCTACCTCTCTCCTAGGCCGGCCCCTCTTCCTCCTTTCTTTGCCTAATTAAGAGCCAATTAATGCTCCTAATTAACTCCCTCATTAACTCAAAAATTTCCCTCCCCAAATCCCTCATTTCAAATTCAAAACATTTTGAATTTTGAAACATAACGGCAGCTTTGGAATTTTTTTCGAAAATCTGACTCCACAGCCCCTAGCCGAATTCTCCGTGGATTTTATTTCCTATTCTATTTCCCTAATTCATTTCACGGATTCAAGGAATTGAATTCCTTCAGCCCAGCCGTGATATTCAAAGCTCAAGCCATTAATTACTTCCCTAGGCTGAGAGTGGAATAAGGAAATAAATTCCCTAATTCTCTCTACATCCCGCCATTTCCCCCTCCTCACTGGATCTTACCAAAATCTGTCCATATTTCTTTATTTCTCTTTGGAAAGATTTCTAAAATCCTTCACTGCTGCTGGCCGAAATTTCCTTAGGCTCATGCTTTGATTTCCCTCCACTAAATCCTTCCCAAACTCCTTAAAACGTTGATTCTCCTACCTATTAAGCCCGCAGCCAGAAAATTCCAGCCGTGTACCTTGCATCCACAACAATTGGATGCCTTATAACTACTGTTTTAAGTAGACGAGCTTGCTATCAGCTTATTCCAGCAAAGATATCCTGTTGTCCAGCACTTTGGAAGAGGATCTCCACTCTCCCTAGCAAAGCCCCTACCCGTTCTACATCAGTTAATGATGCGGATATCGGTACGAAGATTTGACGCATCTATCATAGGAGGCGTCGCAAATCGACGGCTATAATTTAAATCTTCAATTATGAGTTATTTTTCTGAATTTTAGTTCTTATTTGATGTATTTTCGGTTTTACCCCTAGGTTGGTGTTGTGGCCTAAGGGTCAATTTTGTATTTTGAGTTTTCTTATGTTGTGGCCTATATATAGGGCCTTAAGCTATTGTAATAGGGATGGATTATTGATATAAAAAAAATTGTGTTCCACACTTGTGTTCTTGTGAAGTGGACGATAGTGAGATTTATAGGGGAGGAATCGAAGTTTTCACTAGCCGCAGGATGGGTCCGGGCTCGTGACTTGAAATCCCTTGGAGAAGGGCAAAGCATCACCCGTCAGTCTTCGGAAGAGGTGGCCGGTGGCTTATGGTGGAAAAGGAGACGACGATGGTGGACGTAGGTAGAGGATGACGACGGCTAGGAACAATAAGAAGGAACAAAACAAAACAAAGAAGAGATAAAAACGAAAGATACAGGATAAAAACCGCGAGCCTTGGACTCTTTCGAAGACTGACGGGTGATGCTTTGCTCTTCTCCGAGGGACTTCAATTCACAAGCCCGGACCCATCCTGCAGTTGGTGAAAACTCCGATTCCTCCCATATAAATCTCACTATTGTCCTCTTCACAAGAACACAAGTGTGGTACACAATTTTTTTATATCAATAATCCCTCCCTATTACAATAGCTTAAGGCCCTATATATAGGCCACAACATAAGAAAACTCAAAATACAAAATTGCCCCTTAGGCCACAACACCAACATAGGGGTAAAACCGGAAATACATCAAATAAGAACTAAAATTCAGAAAAATAATTCATAATTGAAGATTTAAATTATAGCCGTCGATTTGCGACGCCTCCTATGATAGATGCGCCAAATCTTCGTGCCGATGTCCGCATCAAGCCCCTTAGGTTGACATATGCTTTTTATACATTTAATTTCTTTTGCCGTGTCCTGTAAAACAATTTTGGTTTCCTTACGAAATTAATCTGCAGCCATCTATTGAAGTTGCAGTTTCACATGTCTAATACGGGAGGCATACATTGGAGACAGAAAACAATGTAATCTATCTTTAAGTTTCTAGTCCACTGCACCAGCAGAAATGTCTTCTTTAGGTTGAATTTGTTTACAATCTTGGAGGTCTGGCGCATTTGCATTCCTTGGGTTCAGTAAATGCAAATAAATCAATGCTTGATTTAACATAGTAATGCAACCTTCCAGAAAAATTCCAGGTAACATTTTTATAAAATTGGACCTGAGAGAACTTGATGACTATACGTTCTCAGCTTCCTTACTTTTCAAACCGCTATAAATCTATGAAGATTGTGCTTGTGTAAGACTGTAAGTTGTCAGAATATGAACTGATTTGATTCAATTTTCTAATCCTTCGGTCTTGTTCAACATCAGTTAAGAAGAAAAAAGGCTGGTCCTCAATGATGTCTCAGAACCTTCGTGTTCTTGAGAAAGAAGGTGACCGAAAAGTCACATTTGAATTCCACTTGCGTTGTTAATAGCACTTTATTTATAATTTCACGTTAACTTAGCTATTTTGTTGCACTTATCATGCACTTAATGGACCTACACCTTAAAGATTGTTGTAAACTAATAATTGTTTTCTTCATTAATCAGTGCAGCCTTATTGTTTTTTTGTCATCTTAACTAATTGATGGATGATGAAAATCAGCAGCAGAGCCCAAGGATGCTTAGAAGCTCGATTGAAACTGAGGTTGATTCTCAGTATTTATGTCAGTTCACCATGCTTCTTATCGACACAGTTGAGGAATTAACGGTGCGAGTTTCACAGATAGAGTTTGTTTGTCGTCAGCACTTTCCTGATCTGCAAACATTATCACAATCTATACAAAAAAGGATTATCGGTTTCAAGAAAGCCGAAGATCTGGAGTGGAGGAAAAAAGAAGATTCTCTCTTACAGCAGATACAAGAACTCCAATCGGAAAGGCAGCATTCTCAAGAGAAAATTAAGCAACTGAGTGCATCCTTAGAAGAAAGTAAGGAAAAATTGATGAATAAGGAGCAGTTGCTGAACCGATGTCAACTTGAGAAGAAACAGCTCTTGGAACAGCTAGTGCAAAAAGTCAATGAAGTTGTTAAAGCGAAGGAACATGAAGAAGATCTACTGCAACAGATTGAGTTGAAAGATCAAAAAATTGAAGTGGAGCTAAGCAAAAAGAAAGGTTTGTTTGAGGAGTGCAATAAGCTTAAAACAAATTACAAACATTTGAAGTCTCAATATAATTTTCTCATAAGCAAGCTAGGCAATGAGGCGGAAAATATTCCTCATACAGACATTAAGGGAGATGAAAATGGAGCATCAACTGGTTGCCTAAATAAGAGAGGCAATGAAGGCAAGATTTCTTAAGCCCATGTTTTTTTTCCTGATTTCTTATGAAATAGTATTTCTACTCCATAATATAAGTATATGACAAATAAGCTTGCATCCATAAAATGTAGATTTTGAATATTCAAGTTCTTATCATACAAAATCATTGTTCATTTTTCTTGTTATGATGTAAGAAATGCTTTTTAAATTCAGTGCTTTTGAAAAATGAATTTTAAGAACGGGTAAACTTCATTGGAGTAACACTGCCATTGTCAGATCCCAAGTCCTGGATGAGAAAAGTGGAGGGTCTCGTTAGGTAGTCGACAACCAGCATAAAACCTGTCGATTAATCATGACATTAATCCTTTAAAAAATTGTGTTAGTGCTAGGGCGTCCCTTGGAAGCGACGCGCTGCATGGTCTAAATACAACGATGAGTGTGTAAGGGCTGCTGCACCGGTGCCCGGGTACAGTGTTAAATAGGCAAGGGTTCCCATATCAAGGACGGATGTGGGCAAATAAAATCCATGAAACTAAAATTAGGATAGAAACTTGGAATATAAGCTCCCTTACAGGAAAATTAATGGAATTAATATATATTATGATTTATTGGAAGATAAATATTCTGTGTATTCATGAAACTAAATGGGTTGGAAAGAAGGCTAAGGAGATTGATAGTTTAGGATATAAAGTATGAATTGGGTAGAAGTCGTATTAGAAATGGTGTAGGTGTGATTATAGATAAGAGTTTGAAGGATAATGTTATAAAAATTAATAGAATTGGAGATATCATTATAACTTTAAAGTTTAAAGATTGTTGTTGATGCTAAGATTGTTAATATTATATGTGCTCATGCTCCTTAAGTAGCTTTAGATATGAGTTCAAAATTGAAATTTTGGAATGAATTACAAGAATTAATACAAAAGATACTTTTTGAAGAAAGAGTTTTATTGGAGGAGATTTAAATTGACATATTGGTAGATAAGTAGATGATTTTAAAAACATTATTGGTGGCCATGAATTTGGAACATCAAATGAAGGTGGTAGGACCATATTAGATTTTTCTTTAGCTTATGATTTTTTAATAGCTAATACCTTATTTAAGAAAATAGATGAACTTTTTAGCACTTATAAAAATGGATATAGTAATATACAGAGTGATTATTTTCTTATAAAAAAATTAGATCGTTTAAATTGCAAAGATGGTAAAGTTATTCCGAGTAAAAATTTATGTACCCAACATCGATTATTAATTTTGGACTTTAAGATAAATGAGCAAAAAATAAAAAAAAGAAAGTAAAAGAATTTTCTAGGATTAGATGGGGGCATTTAAAGAATATTAATAAAAGTATTTTTGATAGTAAGATTTTAGATCTTAAGATTCTGTCTGTACATGAGGATGCTAATGTTATGTGAGAAAAGTGGTTAGTGATATTAAGAATATTACAAAAGATTTGCTTGGAATTTCGAAGGGAAAAACTCCTAATAGTAAAAAATAGTTGGTGGTGGTGATGAGGACATCATTAGGATATTTCAGAATGTCTACCCCCATGCATGGCCGATCCGGAACATGATCACGGATTACATTAAATCTGAAATCAGAATGTCTACTCGCGGTTAGTACTTAGTGTTCCTTCTTTCTCCTTCCTTGGTTACCACCACCGGCCACCTAAACCAAGACACCTTGCCGCCGGCCGAATCTTCCAAACCCCTCTCTTTCTTTCCCTAACCCGCAAACCCTCACCACCTCCCTAAGCCGCCAGCCTCCCTTCACCCGTCCGCCGCTGGTCTCCCTCAAGGCTCCCTCACCGCCAGCCTCCACTAGCCGCCAGCCCCTCCCTCCCATGACCTTTGAATTTTGAATTTCAAACCTTAATTACTTTCCTAATTTACCCCACTATTAATTTGAAAAGTTGCCTCATTTGAATTCAAATTATATTTGAATTTCAAAGCTTTCCCTATTAATAAACTTAAATTAGGAAACCTTCTAATTACATTAAATCTGAAATCAATTTAAGATTTAATGACAATCCCTAATTAAATCCTCCCTGGGTCCATACATTGAACCTAGACACATCAAATCCCTCCCCCCTTTGGCCGGCCCCTCTATAGCCCCTTTCTCTTTCCAATTTGCCACCTATACTCTCATTAAATGCCCATTAAATTCCCCTTGGCTACCACCCCACTTAAGCCCTCAATTAGGATTAATTTGGATTTCAAATTAATCTTTCCCTCCATCAAAAATCTGAAAATTAATTTCAGATTTTCTTCAACCTAAGCCCTTCTAATTCACCACCTTCCGTCCCAACGCAACCCACCGTAACCCTAGCTGAAATTCTCCTCTCCAACTCTTCCCCACCTTTCTCATCCATCACATACAAGGATTATCTTCAAGTCGACGTCACCCCCATGCATGGCCGATCCGGAACATGATCACGGACGTCACCCCCATGCATGGCCGATCCGGAACATGATCACGGATTCATGTATGATGATCTAGGACGAACGGATCTTCTCCGATCCTCTTTCTTCAACTTAAACTAGAACGTTGACGATACCGTGGACGATTACGTGGATCACATCCTCTTCACATTGGTACCTTCCATCGAAGAGCATCTTCTAACCGGACATTGGCAAATCACCGGTCATCTTCACACAACTCCTCCGACTAGCTTTCCTTGGATCTCTACCCTAAGCGTCCTTTACCTTGTGGTGGCATCTTCCGGATTGTGGCGATTCTTCTTCCGCTAAAACCCACAAAGAGCGTGAGTGAGAGAAACTCGAGGTGACTTTTCTCTTTGTTACGTGGTGGATTGTTAGATTATTGCACTTGCGTTTTCATTTTATAATTGATATTATTTGAGATCTTGCTTTTCTATTGTGTAATTGCTTGGCATATCAATTTAGACAACTTCTAATTCGTAGTCTTTTCTAAGTGAAATATTGGTTGATGTTACAACGCCTTCAATTTTTATAAATTTTTACATGCAATTCCTAATTGGTTTCACATCAGGTAGAATCCAAATATGCAAGAAAAGATTAAAAAAGAAGAAGATTTGTTATAAAATTTGGTTTAGATGTAAAAATTTTGATAATTGGGAAAGCTATAATGAGGTTCGTAAGGAATCTAAGAAAGCTATTTGTTGTGCAAAGAGCTTAACTTTTAATGATTTATATAATATATTAGATACTAATGAGGGAGAAATATATATGTATAAGTTAGCCTAACAAAGAGATAGGAGTAGTAAGGATTTAGTTCAAATGAAGTGTATTAAGGATGAAGATCAAAAAGTATTTTTCTTAGAAGATGATATTGAACAAAGGTGGATGAGATATTTTGTTAAACTTTTTAATGAAGAATCTGAAAATATGATTGACTTTAGTGACTTTAGCACCCTGAATAAAAATAATGATTTTTGTTTTTATCGGAGTATTAATAAAACCGAAGTTAGAGAGGCTTTAAAGAAAATGAAGTGTGGAAAAGCTGTTGGACCTGATGATATTCCAATAGAGATGTGAAAATGCTTAGGAGATGAAGGAATTTCTTGGCTTACTAAACTTTTTAATACTTTTTTGAAGACTAAAAGGATATCAGATCAGTGGAGAATGAATGTGTTAATTTCTATTTTTTAAGAATAAAGGTGATGCACAGGAGTGCGAATTATAAATGAATTAAGTTAATGTGTCATACTTTAAAACTATGGGAGCGAGTTATGGAGCATAGGTTGCGGCGTGATACTAATGTTTCTCAAAATCAATTTGGATTCATGCCGTGTAGGTCTACTATAGAAGCCATACATTTATTGAGAGAGGTTTGATGGAGAAATATAGAGAGAATAAGGAGGATCTACATAATGATATTTATTGATTTAGAGAAAGCATATGATAAAGCTCCAAGATAAGTGCTATGGAGAGTTCTTGAAAAGAAAGGAGTTAATAATGCTTATATTCAAATCATTAAAGATATGTATGCAGGAGCTATTACTTGTGTTCAAACACAAGGTGGTTTGACCAAATATTTTTCTATTTCGGTTGGGCTTTTAGTAGCAATAGACCTAGTGAGGGGATTGTGACTTTGGGTGATCAAGTCATTAATAAGAGTACACGTTTTAGATATCTTGGATCTATTGTTCAGAGCGATGATGATATAGATGTGTATATTATCAGCATAATTCAAGTTGGATGGTTGAAGTGGAGGAATGCATCGGGCTTGTTATGTGATAGAAAAGTATTCCTCAAACTTAAGGGAAAATTATATAAGATGGTGGTGAGACCTGCAATGCTTTATGGTGTCGAATGTTGGCCATTAAAAGGGAATCATAATACTAAGTTAAGTGTTGTAGAGATGAGGATGCTTAGGTAGAAGAGTGGCTTTACCCTTAGAGATATGATATGAAATGAGCATATACGTGAAAAGGTTGGAGTAGCTCCAGTGGAAGATAATATTAGAAAAAGTCGTCTTCGATGGTTTGGTTACATTAAATGGAGTCCTTCGAATGACCCGATTAGTAAAGTTGAGGTATTAGATTTGACTTATGTTAAGAAAGGCAGAGGTAGGCATAAAAAGACTTGGTTAGAAAATATTAGAAATGATCTTTCTTTATTAGATTTAAATGAGAATTTGACTTTTAACATGACACAATGGCGAAAAAGGATTCATGTAGCCGACCCCATATAGTGGGACAAAGGCTTGATGTTGTTGTTGTTCTAAACTTCATTGGAGCATTTATGTTTTGTAATAATCTTTTCATACTTTGCTGCTGCAGATATGAAGAACGCCGTTCAAGAGACTGGCCGGCATGTTTCCAAGCTAAGTAAATCAAAGGCTGATATAGCTCATCAAAAAGGGTGTGTGGTTGATCATGTCATTGAACCAAAAAAAGCTTCAGATTCTGGATCCTGCACCACTATATCAATGAAACAAGGTCTTATCGCAGCAAAGCCTCCTTCGAATGTAAAAAAAGAGTCATCAAGCAGCATTAAACTAGATGCTTCACGTTGGAGAGATACTAGGACGCGTCAAGAACTCAGAGATAGAGATCCACATGATGATTTTCTGAATACTCCCTTGGAAAATGTACGAAATTTGAATGTGGATCCCCGAGAAATGGATGAAGATGGCTCTGATGAGGAAACTCTCGACCTAGCCTCTGAAACTGTATCCAAGAAACACCCAATATCAATTGCTGGGCCATCAAACAAAACTTTTAAATATGTGGAGCCCGTCAGGAGGAAAATTGAGAGGGATAACCTCAAAGGAGTTGAGTGCCAGCAATGCAAGAAGTTCTATGACGCAGTTCTTCCTGATGGAGGTAAGGCTGCTAATACTATGCGTTGTGAACATCATGATGGTGTCTCTCGGCATCGTTACAGGTATGCTCCACCATTGACACCAGAGGGTTTCTGGAACATTGGATTTGATTCAGATTTGTAAAGCTTCAAATTAAGGTACTATCTGGATCATGCATTTTTTGATTTTTTCTTAAGTAGGCTTTTGTATTTTCATATGTTTTTGACCGTTCATTAATCACAAAGAAGTGGCTTATGTCAATGAGACTTGGGCTTTGCTTTTGACGGGTTTTTTACTGTTTCTTAAAACAATTTTTTAATATAAGAATTCTAAGTTTTTATACTAAAAAGTTGTTTTAAGAAGCAGTAAGAAAGCCCGTCCCAAATGAGACATCAGGACAGAACAACTGAATGTACTTTATTTGCGTGTGGAGATGAAGATGAATATCTAATATAATAATGATGATTTCATACATCCAATGGTAGAAAATAGCATTCGATACCACTTTTGGACCTTGCCTAAAACCTTTCCCTTTCAAACTAAAGAGTCTGGCAATCTGACATCTTCTAGAGCAAATTGGGCTTACTGTCTTGATTAATTTGTTTATGGCATAATTTTTTTTCCTTTTTGCATAAAAATGTAAAATGGGATTGGGCTCTAATATTCTGACGTGGATAGATCACAGAGCTAAAGATTATTTTATATAATTTTTCTTAGGAGATTGTTGATTGATCTATCTGATGCAGGTCTGTGGCTGCGTATTCCTTTAGTGTATTGTATTTATCCCTCTTACTATGGTTGGAGATATCTTTGGTGATTAGGCTTTCCGGTTCTTGTTATGGGCTTTTAGGGCCGTGTTGTGCGGGCCTCTTTTGTGATTCAAGAAAGGCTTTTGGCTTTTAGTTGTATTCCATTTTTGAACTGTTGAGGCAAATTGCATGTGACTTTTGCAGTTATTTCGATTTTTGATATTGTGGAATTGACCCAAACTTGAAATTTTAATCTGATTAATGAGATAACCTACTGGAGAACTACTTGCTTATAAATGCCAACACTTAGGCTTCGTTTGGGATAAATTTTTTGTACTAAAAAATTTCTTTAAGAAGCAGTCAGAACATCGTCCCAAACGAAGCCTTATATTTATGTTAAAGGAGCTTAATATCAATAAATTCTTTGCTTTCTACTTCCAATTTTGTGAGTGCTTGCTTGTTGCGAGATTCGTTTGAGTGTAGTGCAATGTTAATGGAAAACTTTCAAGGGAAAATATATCTTTCTATCAGTGAGAGAATTCATTTTTTTTTACTCTAGTGACTTTTTCCTTGATCCATTTTCTTCTAAATGTTTATTATTGGTATTATTAGAGTTTTGATTTTGCTTAAGGCTTCGTTTGTGATGGTTTTTTTTATTGATTCTTAAAATAGTTTTTTAATACAAAAATTAAAAAAATTGTACTGAAAAATTACGTTAAGAAGTAGTAAGAAAGACATCCCAAATGAAGTCTAAATTTATTGTGATTGGATTTTTTAATTGCGGCGATAAACGTTTATTGTGAAGTCTCTTTTTGAAACATCATTATTTGAAGCTTTGGAAGATTGCAGTATTTGCAAATATCATTTATTAAGGACGCTTCACCTTTTTATTGTTGCCATTTTGGTTTATATTATTTGGGTGAAGAGAGCTAACATATAAAAAGTTCGACCCCACTGGCCTTGATGCATAAAATCAAGCTTTAGGTGGCTTTTCAAATTAAGAGGTGGACTTTAAAGGACAGTTTACCAACCAGTTGGTTTCCTAGCACACTGACAAACCCAAGAATATCAATTTGATTCAAGATTCGATCGGTTCGATTCTGTTTGCTTAGTTTTTTTTTTTAATATTTTTTTTATTGGGTACTATTTTATTTCATGCTCATCATGTTGAGAACTTATTATGCAATCCAATTTGAATTAATGTGACATTTGCAAGACATGTTATTCACTAAATAAAGCTTTATTATATTATATCTTTTTATTTATTTATTTGTCCCCATTTTTCTTATTATATTCTATCTTTGATGATTGATGTATACCATTTTGAGTTGTCACTTACGTGTTTGAGTTATCTCATTGTCAATACTATTTGGAAAGATGATCATAGTTACAAATTGATGCTTGGCTTTTTTTTGGGATATTTAGGCCAATTAAGACAAACTTAAATGCATCATATATGCGAGATTCGAATTCAATACCTCTAAGTTGATAACCAAAGCTCCCAACAAATAGACTAAGGTGAGCTACATAATTGATGCTTGTGATAATAATTGTGGTAAAGAAGATGAAGCCAATGAAAGAAAATTGCATTGATTTTTTTTTTTCCTGCGATTTGTTGTAGAAAATTACTGACTAGATCTGAGCTAAAGAAATAGTCTATTGGGAGTTCTCAACATTTGTGTTGTCACAGACATAATTTAGCTTAGTTAACTCTATTATGTCGGCGAATTTTGCTTGAAAATGAAAGCAAAGATATAGGCGATTTGTGTACGCAGCATGATATTCCATAATTCTCATGGTGTATGAAGAATAATACTGGGGCTTTTAAAAATAATGACAATCATGTATGAATTATGTGATCATATTTGTTTAGATTGATAGTATATTGTATTTATTTGAGTCAAATTGATCAAATAATTATAAGAGTGTGAAATGGTTTTGATATGTTATTGATCATGAGTATTCATCAAATTTGAAGTTGCTTAAAATTTTAATCCATCAAAATTACATATCATCATGGAGATAACCATTGTATTTGCCCTTTGAATTGAGCTATTTGAAATATTTCTTGTACAAAATGACATGAAAAGAAGAGGATAATATATAAATTTATCTTATATATCTGTTTTGTATAATACATCTATCACATGAGCATTGCCTAAATTGTAATTAGTAAGCTACTTTAATATCAATATCAATTTTTATTTTTATGTGTGACTATTTTAGCGTATTTATAAGGGGGGTGAATTTCATCAATCAACATGTATATGTAATCACTTCTATATTGCTCGTTTCATTCATAGTTTTTATATTTATTATGTGTTTGAATATTCATGGCAGTAGAGACATATAGAGTTTATTGTCTTAGCAATTGTACGAAGATTCAATACACAAATAAAAGTGGAGTATAATGATTGCACTTGACACGAGACTTTTTACGAGGGTTAAAAAGTAAAAAATTCACGGGGCTTAGCCCTGTTAAATGATTTCATTAGTGTTTGTCATTTTTATAAATGATGTCCTTTCTAAGGAGAAATTCATTGATTCAATGTAATAAACTTATAATTTATAGAATATATTATGTGGTTGAAGTTAGAAGTGCCCTACGATATAGGAGTTATCTTTAAGAGATTGTTTGCTTATTTGTTTGGGTTTATTCTTTGGAGAAGAGATCAGAGATAAAGAGCATAAATTTTGATTTTGACATTGAGTGTAAAAATTGGAGTTAATTACTTGCATTGATCTTATAAAGATGGCATGTGTTGACATTATTAGTCATTAGAGTAGCTGAGAGATGATGATAAGAAGACTTCATGTTAGATGTAGTTAGGCGACGACGATTGGAGGATTATAGTCAGGCAATGATGATCAAAAAATTATAGTCGAGCAACACTTAGATTTTCTTACCCTCTTTGATGTTTGAAGTTTTAAATTCCATCAGTCATTCATATTAGATTTACGTAGAAAATCATTTATAAGGGATGAAAGATGATGGTAGTAGGGTAAGATGGTGAGGGTAAAATCTCATCAACATTATTATGAAAAGTGGATTTATGAAGTGAAGCCATGGCTAAATTTCTTTGTCATGATTAAGATACCTTAATACTCCATTAAGTACCATCAAATAGTCATGTGGATGAAAGAAAATTTCCAATATGTTGGAGGATGGTTTAAGCTAAGAGTGGTTTCAAACTTGGTGTAAAAATTTTGATGGTGGATTTATATGGTGCTTGGATCATTATATAACTTGATGATATAGGATGATAAAAGGGAACTATGATTCTTTTTACTGAAAGTAAGTAACATAAGCAATAAACTTACAATTAAAGAAACCTAAAATGGTTGACCTTTACAAGAAAGAAAACATTTAAATTCAATTAAATTTTAAAAAGGGTTAGTCTTGGTCACTAAATATAGGAGCAACATAAGAAGCTATCAATCCCCTAACTTCTTGAAGAAAAAGTTAATTTTTTTTATTTTTAAAATTGTAGATGAAAAAGAAGCCAATAAGTGATCAAAACTAAGATAACAATTAACTATTGAGAGTTGGAATTTACTCGCCAAAGAAATTCAAAGAAGAGAAGGAAGTCACCAATTTATTTTCCTGATCAATAAGTAGATCTACTTTAGTTTTGATTCAAATTTCAAGGGATGGAATTTGGTGATGGTAAGGTAATAGGTAGGGGTGTCAATATTTGGCACGACTCGACAACCCAATTTGAACTTGATCCGAAAATTCCGGGTTAGGGTGTTAGGGTCAACCCATTTGGTATACGGGTTGGATTTGAGTTTCAGATTTCGATTGATTGAAAAATCATTGTGTGAGAGAGCTATTGCCATGAGGGAACAATTGTTTTGAGTTAGCAATTTTGTTGAGGGAGAAGTGACCGTGTGGAGGGAAATTGATGAAGAAGAAAAGAGAAATAGGAGGAAGATGAATGAGGTAAGAAATTTTGGTTGTTTTATAATGTTTATGGTTATCTGATAGAATTCCAAATAATAGTAAAATATCTTAGGGAATATTTCACCCAGATGAAAGAATTATCTGTTATTTGAGGAGAGAATTTGGTTGCGAGATAAATTGCTAAATAAGATTAATTGAATTTATTCGACTTCTTGAGAAATAAATTATATAAATTATGGAAAGTAAGAAATTTGGAGTGTAGGTAATTTACAAGCGAAAAAGGGCAAGAAATGTTGATTCGAGGAGACAACTCATTACAGAAGTAAGAGATGCAAATTTTAATTAAAAAGTGAAATGCTTTCATTTATAGGCATGGGTAGTTGTATTTGAATTAATTGAAGGGAAAAAAAAGGACATGAAGCTTTTCAATACGTTGAGAGAGTGTCTTCAGTCAAGTTTGCAAGTTTGAGCTATCACATGTGCATTTGCAATGTTTGAGTTTAAAATGAGATATAATATGATTATTTAAATATTTTTCTAATTGATAATGTTTTGGAAATAAGAGCATTATGTTATGTATAATATACTTTTTTATGCTAGCGTTACAATAAAAATATTTTTTTATGTTACATCATGAAGTCTGACAAGTCAAATGTGAATTCATAATTTTGAAGCCTAAGAAATGTCATAGTATTGAAGGTTGGCAAATAAATGATATAATACATTCGTAGTAGGTTGGGCAAAAAGGATCCCAAAGGAGGTAAAAGGAACTTTAATATTGTTCAATGGTAATAATGTCATGCTTTTCTAGACTCCATTAAACATTAGAATGAAATCTATAAAAGCTAAATATATGTAAAATGATGGCCAAAATTTATGATAGATAATTATAATATTATTTACAGGCTTTAAATAAAATAAAATATAATCAAGAATATGTTTAAAATTGTTGCAAGTACTTATGAGTTTGAATCAATTATTATTTCAAATATGTTATTCTTTATAATTTTGCATTCAATTTCTTATTCAAATTGCATAACTTTATGAGCTTCATAGCTCATCAAATTTTTTTTATATTGATTGTTCTTACATGAAAGAGAAGAGAAAGTGAAAGCATATTAATACCAGGTTTATTACATTTTATATTTTATTATTGAGTGGTGTATGTGAGTTTACAACAAAGGTATATAGATTATTTATCTTTATATTGTTTTGAAAATTTTAGTGGCTCTGTAATCATATTGTTGATGTAAGTAAGGCTATTTACATGCTTCATTTTTTTTTATAGAAATGTGTTAAGTTGTGAATTGAACATATATATGGAAAAGATTAAAAATGTTTTTAACTGTTGAAAGATAAGAATCTGAAATGTCAAATGTTATTATTATTATTTTTTTCTATTACACCCTGTATTGTTAGTAGGGGTATCATGGGGTGTGACACCACCTATTTAGGAGGAGAGATAAAAGTGGAGTTTTGGTCAAAATGTCCATGTCATCCTTGTATGTGACTGTCCCTTTTAAGAGGTGTCGGAGGCACCTCTTTTATTGGGAGGTAAAAAGATATGGAATCTTATTTTTATCTTGATGACGATATTAACATCACTCAGTTGTTAGAACTCAAGCATTTGGAAAACATTTAAAAGGCTTTTCTTACCTTACAAAGTTCTTATAATAATGATAATTTTCTTCTTCATATGCATAATGCCTTGAAAAATTGCACCCTTATTATTTATCAATAATGATGGCTTTGAAATCTATATCCTTATGACTTACCAATCATATCATAGTGGTATGACTTACCAATCATATCATAGTGGTATCATTTGTTATGATATCATAAGTTCTCATTATGGTCTGTTCTCTAATGATGAATTCACCATTGTTTGTGGAATAATAACCTCAATTTCTAATCATTGAACAATTTTATTGCAAGTTTGATAAGATAATCATTTAAAAATATAAAGCCTAATATAGAAATAGCTATTTGGGCATCCCAAGTGTCTCTAATTATAGCTACTAGTTTGTCATGTCTTGAATGTTGTTATGAGGTTCTTGATTTGATCCTCCCCCACATTAATATTATAATCCAACATCATATCAATTTAGTCATAGAATAAATTATTTTATATCTTTCAAGATAGTTCAGGACCCCTCTCCATGAACTAACTGAAAGATAAACATTTATTTTTATTCGTTTTGCATTGAACCCATGGTATTACACTCTCGAGATAGTATGCTCTATTTCACCTTTTAATTTATCTGTTGAAGCCCACAATAATACTATGCAATATACCTAAATAAAATTTAGTATTGTCTTTATCTTCATAAATGTATGCATGTTTGAGATTTTTTAAGAATTCAAGAATTTTATTTAATTAGTGCTCAAATTAATCCATAATTCAACTTAAAACACCTATGAAAAATGTAATTTTATAGTGTTATCATTCTCAGCTCATTAAAGGTATAAGAGAATTACCAAACTAATGTATACTTGTATTCTCTTGGGATTAGGTTGATTAATTCACATTGAGGACTTTCATTGTGTCCAAGAAGCAACCAATTAATGAACTCTTCCGCTCCCAAATTGCTTAAAAATCTTTTCAAGCTTTCTAAGTCGGCGTCGATGACAAGTCATCTGAGATCTCTCCACAATTCAGTCAACCAAATTATATTGTTGAATGGGATTCTTTGTACACTATGTCTAAGTGACTCTTTGAGATCTAGCTTCTCTCTCCTTCTCTTACATCTCATCATGATTCCCATCTCTAATAAGGTCTTGGCCATCTTTCATAGACAACTTTGGATCTAATATATTTTATATTATTCTACATTATATGCCAAATTTATTTAGAATCATCATCATTTTACTAATTCTTCATCATCATGAACCAAATAATGAAATTATTGATTTGTGCTATTTTGCATAAAAAATACCATATATATATATATATATATATATATATATATATATATATATATATATATATATATATATATATATATATATATATATATATATATATATATATATATATATATATATATAATACAAAATAAAAAGTTTAAAATCATTTATAAAATTATTCCAAAGAACCATCTCAAAATTATTAAAGACTCGATCACGAGTTGATCAAACCCCATCTTAAGATCAACTTCGAGTCATTCAATTTAATCTCAAGCCCAATCAAACCTACAAGTTTTCAACCTTATGAGATAACTTTTTAGTCATATATTATTCGCTATCAAATCTCGAACTAGCTCGACCTAATTTAAAATTTTCTTCTTCAATTAAAAATTTAATTTTAACTTAAAATTTGAGTTCAAATTCAACCTAATTCTTCTATAATGAAATAAAATTCACTGCCTACCCATTCAATCAATTTACTTCTTTTTTTGTCTTTGCAAGCATTTGAAATAATTGAGATTCTTCATCACTTGTAGAAATGATTATTTCTTTGACCAACATTGCAAGCAAATATTAAAAAAAAAAAAAAGAATAGGAGAATCCAATTCTTCCATAGCACTGTTATCTTTTCCATCAATTGCTTTACGCAATGTCTAACGAGGCCTTTTCAATGATTGAGTTCATTCATGGCCGTCATGTCTCGCTATAAAAGTGCTTTCTTTATGCTTTCCTGTACAGCACTGTATTTGGAAAAATTATTACGTCCTCCCACTTGACGTAGAGATGCGTCCTCCCAGAGTTAAAATCACACTAAAAAACGAGAAATACCAAGCAAATACAAATAACGAGGAATATCATCATATGAAGACCAATACCGAGTTATACCGAGCAATACGAAAAAATACATAGTTTTTCCTAAAGAAAACTCGGTATGTGCTCGGTATTGCTCGGTATAACTCGGTATTGGTCTTCACATGATGATATTCCTCGTTATTAACAAATAATACCTAGCAATACCGAGCAAAAACCGAGTTTTTTTGGCGGTGGGAGGACGCATCTCTACGTCAGGTGGGAGGACGCAATAATTTTTCCTGTATTTGGCCATGAAATTATAATAAATTAAGGATTTTTTTTTTGTTGTTGTAATTTTTAATTTGATTTTTTTTTTTAATGGGAGTATCTACTGCTATCACTCCAAAGGAAGCACATGGCAACACAATTAATCCCTTGACTGAATCTAGCAATACCACCCACCAGCATCGGGCCCTCACTTACTTTGCCTCACTGAAGAGGCGAGGCCGTAGTAAAGGGGATTCGAACACAAGGTGATGGGTTCCCAACCGTGCTCGCCCAACAACAACCCTAAGCCTCGGTGGGTAGTTTTGAAATATTAAAGTAAATTTTTTTATTTTGTGATTAATGTTAATGACTTTAGTAAATATGGAACAAATGTGTGGGGGCATTTATCTTAGCTAGCTTAAAATACTTATGGAAATTCTATTTGGTTTGATGGAATTAAGGATAATGCAATTCATTTTATTTTCAATATGATTAAGATTTCATTCGAGACAACTTTTTTATTGCTTCTTGAAGCAATTTTTTAGTATAAAAATTTTATTTTTAGTATTAAAAAATTGCTTTAAAAAGTAACAAAAAAGCCGTCACAAATGAAGCCTAAATGACAGCTATATTTATTTTAAACTATGAATAAAAAGATGTTAATGATTTTAATAAGATAATTCCATTAATTTTAATGTGGCACTCACAATCCAAGGAGATGGCCCCTTAGATAGCAATAGGAGATGGTGACATCGATGAGGGACAGAACGATATTGATGAAGGGCAATGTGTGACAGAGATAGATATTATTTGATTGAGAAGTTAATGGTGTTTGCCACTGAATGTTTTGTGCAGGTGAAAGGGTATTAGACCTCAGAAGGTGGATATTAATTAACGAACAAAAGACAATGATGGGCATGAATATATATTGTTAGTTGATAGATGTTTGAGCGCAAATATTTGTCAATACACCGTCCGGAGACCAATCAGAATGTGCCACATCACTCCGCTCGATACCGCTGACGTGATGCATTCTAATTGATCTCTGGATATAGAGTTGCGTCCGATCTCCGCACAAAATAATATCTTCTTTGAAAGTGATGGAGACTAAGGCTAAGTAGTTGAAGTATATTAAGATATGTGAGCGCAGAAGAAAATGGAGGCTAAGCATTGATGTACATTACACTGAGGAAAGACAATAGTCGCTTTCAAAGGTAGGACATTGGTTTCCTTGATGATCATATTTGCTTCAAAGAGGCATGAGAAGAACACCAAGAAACAAAGCCAAGTAGAAAATGGCCATCCTCAAAAGTCCTCAAGTAAATATGATGGTTTTTATTTGAAAAAATGCAACAAGAATTCAGGGGGAAATTATTTTGTGCGTTTATCAGATCGTTCAGGGTGAATCAGAATGCATTACATCATGTAATATATAGCAGTACACAACACCGATACACAGCACAAAAAGTGACATGATACATCTTAATTCGCCTCCAGACAATATCCTATAATCGCACAAAATAATTTCTCCTAAATTTAGAGCTTTTTAACGCTGATCAACCAAAACCAAAATGAGTCATTTACATCCATACCAAGTATTATTTATCTTTTTCTATTTATACATCTAAAATTTAAATGTTTATATTTGTTTATAAAATGCAACCTTTTTTTAATATAAATGTGATATTAAAATTTTATAAATAAATATAATAAATCCTCTTAAAAAAAATATGAATCCCATTCTAAGTTTCGTTTGAGACAATTTCTTATTATTTTCTACAACATTCACTACCTATCACAAAAAAAAAAGTCCCACTGAGTTTCTTTGCATGATTGCCCTAAGGCAACTTTTTTCTTTCAATTCATAAAATATTAAATATCTAATATCTAAGAAATTAAAAAAAAAATGATAGGAAGCATATATATATATATATATATATATATATATATATATATATATATATATATATCCTCCATGATTTAAGTATGGAAGAACGTAAGCTAGATGAAGATGTAGTATTCATGATTAGTATAATTAGGGTTTCAAGAGAGACTGCAATGAAAAAGCAGAGAACTGGAGACCCTAAAGAATGCAGAGGGAGCGCTCTAGCTAGCTCTATCCTTCCTGCTCCTCCACCCTCTTACCTACTCGATCATATCCTCTTCATTCTGTACATAACATTAGCATTCATTCTACAGACATAACTATATATATAACTATATAACTATATATTCCTCCCATATTCTTCATCACATCACATCTCTGACTTCAATTGGGTCGAGAGTGGCAATGCTGCACAAGAAAAAATAAGAGCTAGTATAAGTTGCAATGGATCACTGTCACAGTTGTAGATGCAAACAAGGGAATTAATGTCCTCCCCATTTATGAGGGAAGGTGTCGTTTATAACTTATGATACAACAACAACAATATCAAGCCTTTTTCCCCATTGTGTCATGTTAAAAGTTATTAAATATAATACAGAAAGATCATTTCTAATATTTTCTAATCAAGTCTTTTTAGGCCTACCTCTATCTTTCTTAACATAAGTCAAATATAATACCTCAGATTTCCTAACTGGGTCATCGGAAGGCCTCCGTTTAATGTGACCAACCCCTCTCTAATCTTTATCTTCCACTGGAGTCACTCCAACCTTTTCATGTATATGCTCATTTCGTATTCTATCTCTAAGGGTAAGCCACTCATGCACCTAAGCATCCTCATCTTTGCAACACTTAACTTAGTATTATGCTTTTCTTTTAATGGCCAACATTCGGCACCATAAAGCCGACCTGATGGCTTTTCCTCTTTCTATATTTCAAGATGATAAATTACCTCTCTGCTGTCATAAATATTCTAACAAGTTAAAAGAATGGCCATGGATTTTAGTAGTTCAAATTGACCAGCATGCAAGTCATAAATACAACCATTTAAATCAAAATAAGACATCTTTGATCATTTTCTTCTGAGAAGCTAAGAAAAAGGAGCGGAGCAGATTCAAGCAGGTAAAGATCAAACTTAGTTAACAAAGAAGGTAGAAAATAACTAATCTTGTAAAAGTTAAACAAAGGCCTTGCAGGTCAATCTAGAAGACTACTCTGCAGATGAGCTTTGCTTTCAAGCTACAATACTATCAGTAATAGCAAATGCAGGCCGGCCAGGCCAGCTAGCGTGAAACAAAAGTAGGGGACCGTAGCCCCACAAGCCAATCCTGGCAGATAGGGGCAGAAGCAGGACCCCACACGGATGCTTTGAGCCCTTATATTTAATAAGATGCTACGAATGCCTAAAATAGCTATTGTATAGATGACACGAGGTATGCACATGTTATGTGTCATTCATCCAATGGGTATTTTTTTTTTTTAAGTTCAGTTCAAAATTGACGTGTAGTATCTCCCCTAATTAATAATATGCGCCCCAACAAATGCGATGTTTACTGTACCAAATCATATTGCTATTCGCCCCCAACAAATGTGACGTTTGCTGTACTAAATCAATTTTGGAAACTTTGTTTTGGTGATTGCTCCAAACTTATAAGGTCAAAATCAAGATAAAAAAAAGGGTTGGAGAAAGAAGGGGTAGATATAGTACTACTAAGATTTCAAACTCAACTACCGGGATGAAGTAGAATGGAAGGAGATTTGAGGAAGAGAAGAAAGCAGGAAGAGAAGATGAGGAAATTAAAAAGGTCAAAAGTTATACGGACCATTTAAGAGAATTGAATGGACAAAGTACTTGCTCGGACAATACTCATGATCAGTGCCGGAATGAGGATTTGAAGCGAGAGGGAGAGGGATGAGATATTCTTATTGCTTCTTAAAGAAGTTTTTTATTATAAAAAATTTCTTTGTTGCATTAGAAAATTATTTTAAGAATCAGTAATAAAGAAGTCCCAAAAAAAACCTTAGTCAAAATTTAGGAAAAAGGGATGAATTTTATATTATATATGAGTGCAAAAGATTTTAAAATAAAACTTAAGGATATGACTAAAAAGAATTATTCCAAATCTAGTGAGGGTGAGAACCATCCCCAGCGTTCCTGATTCCACATTGTTTGTGAACAAACTCCAAAAAGGCCCATCCATGAAAAAACTAAACTTGCTCCAGGGTGAGATGACCCAAGATCATATGATTAATTAGCATAATCAAGAAAATAAATGAATCAAAATTTCAAATAGAAATTTAAGTTTGATTAATCTCTATTAAATTTTGATTAAAGAGATGTCATAATAAACTGGTTTGGTCACATAAAACGTCAGCATTCTAATGACCCGAAAAATAGAGATATTAGATTTGACTTACATTATGAAGTAGAGGTAGACCTAAAAAAACTTGATTAAAAAATATTAGAAATGATCTTTTTTTTTTTATTAGATTTAATCAAGAATTTGACTTTTAATATTTAAAAAAAAAAAGATTCATGTAGCCGACCCACATAGTGGGTCAAAGGCTTAATGTTATTTGTTGCAGATGTCATAATAAACTGGGTATGCACATTCTCTTTCTCTAGTATTCTCTCTCACTCTCTAGTCTCTCCCCCACTTGAGTTACAATTAACACAAAACTAATATGTTTTTTATCCATTAAAACCATGGATTTAGATGTTTTTGATTTGACTTGATTGGTTTCTAGTAATCTAAACTTTTTCATATTTTCTCTAGAATAGTTGTCTAAAGTTTAATAGAAGACTATACTGAAATCTGATTCTATATTATCTCTCAAATATATTTTATGATACAAAATTAACAGAAACCACATCCAAAATTGAATCTTGAAACCAATAAAACTAAACGACCTAAACAAATAAAAACTGAAAATTTACTACAGATTAAAACTGCAGCAGAGTTTTACAATCTCTTTTCAAACAGTTACCTCGAAACAGCATATCCTTATTAAGCGATACCAAATAATGCACCCAGTGTACCCTCCCGGGTCCATAATCCCGTTTTCCTACGCAATGAGCTGGTCCGCACCCAATAACTCACAACCTAAAAATATCAAAATTCCTCTCCAAAGTCCCACCCTAACAGCTGTTCTCAGTCACCATATGTTCCCCTACTGGACCCCAAACAAATTCATAATTCACCACACGCCACGTGGCATGCTATGTAACGGTAAAATTTACAAAACATAAAAAAAAAACTGCATGTCTTATATCCATAAGGGGAGTTTTACAAATATATTTACTTAACACTTAAAATTTTATATTTACTCTTATAATTTTAAATGGAAAATTTAGATAGATACCATTTTATTTCATGCTATTTACATCTAACATCTAAAATATTAATATTACGTACCTACCATCCATAGAACAAATATGGATGCATGAAATGAAATATTAAAATTTATAAGGTGGCATCAGTGGTATGACTGAAATATAGGAGTGAAATAATTGATATTAAAGTTATTTATAGGAGACAAACATATAATATTAATGTTTTATGTATTAGATATGTAAATAGCAAAAAATAAAATGATATGTATGTAAATTCCTTATTTAAGTTTCTAAATCAAATAGAAAACATCATTAATATTATCTTATCAAAAATGAAATAAACCTTCTTATTCTCATATTTTGATATAATTAAAACACTAACATATTGTATATACATATTATATCAAAGAATTTCATGTTATAGGCATGCAATAGAATTACGGATGACCAGAAAGAAGGTTTAAATGAGGAAAAATAAAAAATTGAGAAAAAATGGGAGCAGATTTACCAGAAGCGGCGGAATCGTAACCGAAAAGAGAGGTCCCCGGGGGGCTACCGCTACTACTGCCGCTGATAAAGACGTTGTGGCGGAGGAGTTGCTGCGTCTCGTCCCTTTCCCACCCCGCCGTCTCCTGCTGCTGCAGATCAACATGCCAAATCTGCTGTTGATTATCGTAGTGATGACTCCGTCGGATGACACCGTTACAACTTCCGTCAACCCAGCCTGGCCCGTGGCCCGATGCGGTGACCCGCCCACACTGCATTGATAAAGAAATAATAATAATAATAATATAATGATTTATTAATCATCTGCGTTGGAAGTGGGATGCTTGAAGATTATTTTATTTCTTTCCTCTTCTTTTAGAGTGTTGTACGTTTTCAGCCATTTCATTCTTGGGATGTGCGGAAAGCTGGTCTTCTCCGCATCATCTCTTTGTATATTACCTGTGCAGCAAATGTGCTTTCTTCGCTTTTTTTTTTTTTACTTTTCTGAAATACTTATAAAAAATTTATTTTTAAGTCGCAATTCAAAATTACATTAGATAATTGACCTCTCCTTTAATGCCTAAGACATCTAGATTGAACACCACAGCATTCATATATGATTATTATTACTATTTCATCAATCGGCCTCTGCTTTTATGCTAACGGTCCCTAATTCGGCGGAAACAAAACACTCAGAAAAATATTTTAAAAAGTTCAAGGATTTTGACTGAAGGTCATATATGTAATGTACTAAACCTTTAAAATATTTACTTTCTTATTGGAAGGTGAAGAGTGCTGATGAAAGAAAGCATTTGAGGCAGTTTTTAAATCAGATGAGAAGTGAATTAGGCTTAGTTTGGGACTGAGACTACTTTTTTTATGCTTCTTAAAAAACAGCTTTCTAAGAAGCAAAAAGAAAGCTGTCCCAAACCAAGCCTTAATATTATCTTATTCTGTAAGTGAGAAAAGGCTAATAACTAAGATTTATTTTAATTTGCAGAAAAAATCACTTCAAATACTGAATAAACAAATGAAGAATGATTATTTTACTCCTAATTTTCCTTTTAATCTATCCTTCTACAAAATTTTCAAATTTAACATCACAACATTCATTAAGTATATAAAAAATAGAAAGAAAAATTGGACTGCCTATATCAAAACTGTATACACATAATATACAGTCGATAAGTATATAAAAGTCTCAAATATATTTTAAAAATTAACAGACATTTATACCACAGCTGATCATGATGTCAAAGATCACAAACATTTCAAATCTCTGTACTTGAAAATCATAAAATCAATGGTTTATTAAGAAGAACACTGCAAGAGTAGAAAGCTGAAGTATTGTACTATTTATGCCGAAGAAATTGACGAAGTTTTTAATCAAATTAAATTAAATTACAAATTTATTCTGTGAGGACACCGGATCGTTCAAAGATGAATCAGAACGAATCAAAGTGACACACAGTTACCGTACAAAACAAAAAACTGACGTAAAGCGTCAAAATTTGACTTCGGACAGGATCTGTATTCTCACAGAATAGTTTTTCTCTAGCCTGAAATAAAAATTACGTTTTGGGATGTAATTCGAAGTAGGCTGTTAAAGTTCCACGCTTCATTTTTCATATTTGCAAATTGCGCCAACTTCCATTTCAATTTAGTTCGTAGAAAGAAAGAAAGGGCTCCAATGTATTTAAAATATATTACAGCTACGGCGCAAAATTCAATTGAACAATAGAGGGGGTCTTTTAATCTTTTTACCTCTGCAGATAAAAGGTTGTCGAGCCCCGTAAAATCGATTCTTGGGTTAACCGCAGCAAGTCGCATCGACAAGATCTGCGGAAAAGCCAGTTCCGGAAAAAATCATTAAATGACAAAACCAACCCCGGCGTACTAACAGTAAGGTCATTACTGTAAATTTTCTAAAATTTACACACTAAAATTTTGGATTGCCTGAAAAAACATTAGAAAAAAAGAACGGAGAGATAGATATCAGAGATCGTACCTCAACCTGCCGTTGCAGCAACTGTACGTGGTTGATAATTTCATCAAGCACCAACGCCGTACCAGAGATCTGCACGGGAGAAAGACTTTTCAGTACATTACAGGAAAATCAAGACCCACTTTTTTCCTTCACCGATATCCCCTTGCCCCGGGTTCATATTCTCATATATCCTTTCTTGGAATAAATTGCGGTTTACAGTTATAACCCCCATTACAACCGCTACATAAAAAATGTAGCTCATTTATACAAATACCCCCCAGATACCCACATTTTTTAGATAAAAATTTAATTACAAAACTAACCTTGCTGCATCCAGGGACCAGCTCTTGGAGCAGCTTCATCCGAGCATTTATTTTTTCCCTCCTCGCCTGAAAAAGGACATATTTAGAAAATAAAATAGTTTAAAATTTTGGATTAATCGGCAATTAAGAAGACTTTGTGTTGTCATTAGAGGCTAACTCGCTCGGCTAAGCTGTGGCTATCGGTGGCTTGGCCTCGTCGAGCTCTGACGTGAACATATGGTAGCTTCTCGCCGTCGGGGTTCGCCGGGGAACCTTCGCCGTCGTCTCCGGCAGTTGATTTGCCTTTCTTCGACGGAGTTTTGGCCTGGAAGAAAGAAGGACGCTCGTGATCGGAAACGAAAGGCTATTAACGGTTGAAGAAAGCCAAATATGAAAATTACCTTTGAGGATTTTTCGGTTTCTTTTCTCTTTGCCAAGCGCTGCGGCTTCAAATCGGAGTCCGGTGGGTCGGATTTAGGGTTTGGTGAGTGATCGCCATCGGAGTTGGAGGGAAAGGCGGAGCTGCCCTCTGGAGATTCCTCAGCGGCGGCGAAGACAGAGAATCTGGTGGCGCGCTCGATTAGGGCAGCGTTGGAGGGAAAGGTCGGCGAGCAGCTTAACGGAAAGTGGATTGCCTTCGGATCGCCGAGCCGGAAACCACCGGAAGAACTAGGATCTAGCTCGTGAAGGAGCTCCACTGCTTGGATCGGATGGAGGCCAAGGAGAGCCGTGAAGGAGCTGCCGCCGGCGTTCTCTGGCGACGAGCCCTCAAATCCTTGGTGGATGACGTTGACATCCATCAGACTCTCGATCTCCTCCAAGCGAAGTGTTTCTGTTATCTCCGTCGCGTAAGTTCCAGAGTTCCCAGATCCCGCGCCGGAGCACCGCGCCGGCTCCATAGATCGCCGCTAGTAAGAACAGAATCAGATCCGCGAAATCGAAACCACCCCCCAATTCCCCAAAAATTGCTCAATCCACTTCCAAATTGGAACCAAATTTCCCGGCGACGAGGCGAGAGAAACACTGATTTCCGGAAACTAGATACTGCCTCAGCTCAAAAGGGGTTTTGGAAGCAAACGCAGTTTTGTGCGGTGGAGAAAAAGAGAGTAGAAAGAGTTGATGGTGAGTAATATATAAAGCTGCAATGGTTTCTCTCTGTTTTCGTTAGTCTCGGCGTTTTTACCGGAAGCGGCCGCGCTCTGAAAGCAACGTCGCGCTCGCTTAAAAAAGGGTTCCGACGAGAAAGACGAGACGGGGATGCCGATAAGTTCACCGACGGTAAGCTTAGGGAACTTTTAAGCTGGTTTAATAAAGCATGCTTCGGGTCAAACTAGGTCTATAAATGTGTCTTTGATATGATTCAATTGGTAATTGGACCTGATTATTTTTATTAGGTGAGGGAAGTTTATCATGCAACAAATTGGGCCTGGAAATGCTCTTATGGGCCCATGATGGTTTTTGGAAATTTGCATTCATCTAAAATCATGATTGATTAACTGATTTGATCATGTGGGAAGTATTGGTCTAAGGTGGTTTGAGTTGACCTGATTGATTCATTAAGGCAAATTGTTCATTCAAAGTTAATTAAGCAATATAAATAGCCTAAATCCCAATAGAGCCCTTTATGTGATCACTTCAGTTTCATTTGTGATAGTTTTTTGTTGCTTCTTAAAGTAGCTTTTTAGTACAAAATTTAAAATTTTAATACTAAAAAGCTGCTTTAAGAAGCAACAAAAAAGTCATCCCAAGTGAAGCCTTAGTCAAAGGATGATGTCTGAGTAAATTAGCTCCAATTTTAGGTTATTGGTGTTGAGTGGGTAATAGAATGATTTTCTATGCCTCTATGTTGCATTTAAGTCATAAATTGGTCTAAATAAGTTCACATTGCACTTAAGAGTTCCATGCTGACATAAATGGGTCATACTTCCACTTGTGGATCATCTATGGCTAATATTAACGGGTCCTAGTGCCACCTATGAGTCACAAAAAGAAATGAAAAGTCCTTAGTATCATATGTGGAAAGCTAATGTAAATGGATCCTAAATTCCTAATGCCACATATGGGTAACATGATGCATGAAAGATTCCTTTAGCCAGCTATGGGTCATAGAGCTTTAAACAATAATTTGAATTGAGACTAACCTATAAGGCTCCATAGTAGGCTATAAATTATTTAAATAGAAAAAAAAGGCTTAATGAATAGAAGGTCAAAAACATACTTATTATTATAGAAAGAGATTGTGCAATCATGCTGGTTAATATGAAAAAAGAAAAAGTTTTATCATTGATTACAACAAAAGGTGAAAATTTGAGGGAAGAATTATTTAGTATTGGTATTCTAGCAAGATAATGTGTTGTTAAAACTATTAGTTATCATTTTTGTTATAGGAACTTGATATTTACTACTTAGATGATAAAGAAAAGATTAACTAGTGGATCCCACCCAAAATCATATATTGCATTAGTTTAACAAAGGATATTAGAATTTTAATTGATACATAACATATAATGATATCACTATTAATGACAATTCATTGATGAAGTGTTTTGTGTTGTTATCCCTTTAAATATATTCTATAAAAGTTGCAGAAGTATGATACATTTTAAAGTAGTCAAAGTACTCTTTTTTGTAAAAATTAGCAATTTCTAGTGCATAATGTTATAACTCCAAATGGGGTTTTAAAGTCATAGAAGGTGATTATGAGTCACAGCTATATAGCATTGTGCAATTATCCAACATCACACAATCCCTGATATTTTAAATGGGAAGAAAAATAGAAGGAAGAAGACTAACAAAAGTAAGCACAAGAAAGAGATCATTAGCCATTTACAACTTACAAGCCTAGACAAGAAAAAGATTACACCATACCATCTTATGTAAGGTTTATAATAAGTGATGTAGGACATAATGATTTGATGAAGATAATCAAGCTAAAAGACGAATTATAAACACACTATTAAATCATTTATTAGCATATTTTTAGTATTTTTTTATAAGATCCTCATATTAGTCTAAATAGAGACTAATGCTTCAATCATCTTAGATTAGTTTTGTATAAGCTTAACAAAGAGAAATTATATTTGAATTAAAAGAAGTGTCTATTTCTATGTTAAAAATGCACATTTTTATTTTTCGTAGCGGCTAGTTTTGGACTTTGAGATGATTCTATCATGATAAAAACCATCACTAATTAGCCAATTCCAAAATTGTTTATTGATGTTAGGTGTTTTCATGACTTGGTTATATTGTATAGGAGATTTCTTAGACACTTTAGCACTATAGCAACTCCTCTCATAAACATCCTAATGAAGTGCACTTGTTAAGTTTGCCACTAGGGCTCATGGTGGTTCTTTAATTATATTAATGTACATATTATAACGGCTCGGAATCACTACTTTCAATACAGAGCAAAAAAAATTAATATATATGTTTAGTTCTAGTTAATATCAATCATCACTTAATATGAGCAATAAAAATTTCAAAAATCAATAATGAAATAAATATGATCAGTAAAGTCAAAAAAGTTAAAGAGACAACCTCCCCCACCCCCCCACACACACACACACATTCAAGCCATTAAAATTAACCCAAACCCTACTTAGAATCACTTGGCCTATATTAGATTCTATTGCAACTAGTCTTATTCTCCACCCATACATAAGCACACAAATCATATTAGACTATACTAAATGCTCCAAGTCATAACTTCATATCCTAAACTAAATTAACACTCCCATGCATTTCCCTTCATTTACCCTTATGTAAATCCACTTCATAAAGTGTTAAGCAAAATCAACTTAAATTAAACTAGTCTGCCATTTTCCTCCATCATAGCCTTCAAAATCCCTTACCACTTCACCGTAAACTCCAAATCACTTCTTCATAATCTAAAATAATCATCCATAATCATTTTTAACCATCACTCTCATCTTGAAGCTTCCCACGACATTAGCTGCACTCGTATATTTAAGTCCATAATCATAACTCAGTAACAAAATATTCCTTCATCTTTGATAAAATTAGCCTTTTTCTTCATATTTAAAATGCATTTTGATCTAATGACATCCTAATGATGCATTAAGAAAGCATAACATAAAGAAACCTATAACCAAGTTAAACATGATAAATATATTAAGCAATAGGTTAAAATATTCTGGCAAAATACCGTCTACTCTATCGAAGTCTACATACATCCTCCACTTGCTACTATATTTCTTTATCCTAACAACATTTGAAACTTATCCATTATAGTGAACTTCCAAGCTGCAATCCAACCTTTAGAAGTTCTTCAGCTTCTTCTCATATTGTAATTTAAATTTACTAAGAACCTTCTATTTTTCTACTTTACTACTTCTCTACATAGATCTATGTGGTGATTGCATTAACAATGTTGAGATCTGCAGCCAACAACTTGAATTATTCCCATGGAAAAATATTTACATCTTTACAGAATAATAATGAAGGAAGTTTAATTCTGAAGGTACCTTCATAGAGAGAACTAAGCTGAACATTCCTTCTTCTTATATTGTTACAAAGGAAGGGAACTTCATGTTCAGATGTCTAATGAAGGCTTAGTTTGGGAATGATTTTCTTACTGCTTCTTTAAATTATTTTTTAGTATAAAAATTATTTCTAACTTAAAATTTATATATTAAATAGTTGCATTAGAAAACAATAAGAAAATAATCCCAAACGAAGTTGAAAACTGCAACTTCATTTGGGACGGCTTTCTTACTGCTTTCTAAAGTAGTTTTTTAGTACAAAATTTTTTGAAGTATAATTATTTATACTAACAATTTGTTTTAGAAAGTAGTAAGAAAGCTATCCCAAACGAAACCTACAACTTTAAAGGAGTTAAATAATGATCATCCAATATACAAGTGCAGGCTAACAACACTGTTATTCTCTAAGATTAACACTAATTAACAAATCAAGGAATAGTTTGGTGATTAAGTTATCAGTGTCAATTAGAATTTGAAGTAGTTGGAAGCAATTAACAATAGCTTAGAAAATGATTGCATCATTAAGAAAAACATTTAGAATATGCCATTGAATCAAGCATCAATTTTCTTTGGGGTGAATTTTCACATTAAATTATTATTATTTTTAAATTATTAAATAATGTTTTAAGTGATGAAATAATCTCTTAGATTAACAATAGTTAACTAAGGTGATATATTATTAAAGTTAAAAGAAAATAGTGGTATATCCTAGGGTGTGTAACTGAGTCAATCGACTTATGATCTGCCTTGAGCCCAGGTCAACAAGTGACACGTGAGATAAGTTTGATGAGCTAACAAGTAAAGCTTGAGCTAGCCTCAGCTTGACTCATTAATTAGCTCACGAGCTATCTCCTTAAAAAAATTAATATAAAATGCACTTAAACTATATTAGAATTCAAGAGTTCAAGTATAAAATATTAAAAATATATAAAAATTATATCTCACTTTTTATATCAAGTGATTCTTTATTATTTAGCTTCTAATTACTTGAATCCTAATAATTTTTCCTCTTTCGTTATAATCGAACTGGTTCGTGAGAAACTCATAGAATTAAGCTCGAACTGTCAATCAAGATCAAGCTCAATTGTAACTCGTGCTTGGCTGGACTCAACTCATTTACACTCCTAAGCATACCTAATAATTATGAATAATTGCTTCGTATATCACTTAATATAAATTTTTTTGGTGATATAACATTAAAAATTGCATTATTATATTAATATTACAAGCAAAAAATAATGATTTAATATAACCCATCTTCCAATTCCTCATACTTTAAAAAACACACACACACACACATTTATCATTTTTAAGAAGAAAAATTTCAAAATAAAAAACCAAAATATGGACTCAACTTCATATCTAATTTTCAATTAAATTATTTGCAAATAAAAAAAAAATTTATTGCCTGAAAATAAAATAAAAATAAAACCCTTAGCTGGCTGAAAAAAGGATAAAGCTCAGGCCTTCAAATGTAGCAGTAAAAACAGGGTTGGGATGACAGAATTAAATGCATGTTTCCCCATTGGTTTACATGCATTGTGTAGACCATAGGTTGGGCTTCACCTAATATCAACTAATTTTGACAGCTTGTATGGATCAGTGGCTCACAGCTTCATATCTGTCCTTTCCATGCAAATGGAAAACAATTGTTCACCTTTTTATTATTAATTTATTATTATTTTTATTATTATTATTCAAAATCGCAAATTCGGGCCATCAAAATTCTTTTATTGATTCTTAAAACAGCTTTTTAAATTTTTGAATTAAAAAATTGATTTAAGAAGCAATAAGAAAGCCGTCCTAAACGAAGTCTTAACCTTTTATGTTTTTGCTTTTAAAAGTTTCTTTCTCGGTCACAATTTCAAAAAGATATTTTTGAACAAATTTTATAACGATTAAAAAACTTAAAATAACGGTGAAAATGCGATCTTTCAAACACACATTATTTTTACTAACCATTTTTCATACCATAAAAATTTGGGATAGTTTTCTTACTGCTTTCTAAAACTAATTTTTATTACAGATCAGTAAAAAAAATAGTCTCAAGCGAAGCGAAACCAAAGCATAACCACAATAAAACTTAACAAATCATACAATCATTCACTCTTCAAATAAAAAATTGATCATCAATTGTGTGCAAGATATCTTTTCAATAAAAAAATAAGCCAATCATTTTCTAACTCCTTGATTTAAGCATCTTATTTCTTTGGAGGTTTTATTATTAAGAACTTGAGGCTTGATTGGTCTGCATCATCTATGCCTATATAGCTTCCAGCATGATAGCTGCAGGTTGCTTGTCAATTGGAAAATCATGACTCAGTCATTTATAATAGTTTTTTATTACTATTTTGGTTCCTTTTTATAACTTTTTTTTTTTTTAATTCTTTTAAAACTGAGAGAGACATACCCTCTTAGAAAAATACAATGGAAATAAGTCCCTGCAGTTTTATCTATCTCCTACAGTTTTGATTTTATGACCGTTAGAAGCAAACTTGAAGAGAAATTTGTCAATCCTTATGAGAATGTTTTCTTAGTTTTATTTAATGTTACAGTACAGCACAACAATACAATATTACCAACTGTAACTAAGGTTTTATTTGGAACGATTTTTTTTAGTGTTTCTTAAAGTAATTTTTTAGTATAAATTTTTTAATTTTTGTACGAAAAAGCTGTTAGAAGTAAGAAGAAAACCGTTCCAAACGAAGCCTAAATGAAGTTACAGTTGGTAGATCTTCTTCAATTATTCTCGGACTAGGGTTTAAATAAGCGGAAAATGATATGTTTGTATCTGATCGTTTTGAATTTTTTTTTTTTTCAAATCTGGCTCATATTTGATATGTTTTCTCACATCATGTTCGTGTTCGATTTATTCAAACTCTAATGAACTTATTCATAAAATTTTCAGAATTACGAATTTAAAAAAAACATTTATAAAGCAGTATATAATTATACTACTTGTTATCTGAATAATTAATAAGTTGAACATACTGAGCAACCAGAAGTTTAAAAAATAAGCTTAAAATATCTATTTAAATTCTGACTTATTTTCATAATTAGTGCATCGGATATGAGCTTCTTAACATGACGAACACAAGAGATTTGCAAACAACGAGCCTTTTTGAACATCCTAACTCTAACAACCACATAAATACAAAAGCTCAGCCTTCCAAACTCATTGAATTAAGTCCTTCTAACTCATAAATCTCTCATCAATACAAACCAAAAGGAAGAAGCAACATAATAAAAAAGGAATGATTTTGATGATCTAAAGCTCTATTGATTCTCTTTTGTTGCCTTCCCCTTCTTCTTTAGGAGGAAAAGATTGAGGATTTGATAGTCACTTTCATTTCTATTCTCTAGTTTTGATATGAAATTGTGGTCCTATTAAAGAAATTAGGTACACTATTGTAGGAGTCCACATCATGTCCTCTATGATTTCTCATGTCATTCTCCTATAGTTTCCAATAGGGTAGAGATAGGTCCCCTTCTTGATAGGTAATTTAATCATCATTGATATAGTTCATGAATCAAGTAAAAAATGAATTGATGATGGACGTTATCATACAAGTTAACAAGCATATGGTTGGTTTCTTTTCAAGGGAATGAAGCTAAATATACTTGATGCTTTTTTTTTTTAATGTTTTATTTTTTTATTTTAATTTCCTTTATTTTTAAAGAGATGTGGGGCATGTATTGCAAGTACAACAAATTTATTAGCTAGGAGAGAGTTTGGGCTTACTTATGTTAGAGAACAAAGAGCGGCAATTTATCATTTAATAAAGAATATAACTGAAATTCTAGAGCTAAAAAAAGTTAAATGTGTGAGGAGATATTAAAAGTAAGATTTTAATCCTACTAAAATGATTATGCAAATTTATTTTTGATAATTGATATTTTCAAGCACTTGGTGCACTTCCTCCTAAAAAAAACTAACATTTCTTCCTCTTTTTATGTGTAAAACTTAGCAATGGAAAAACTCTGGATTAGAAAATCATAATCAAATTTTGGTCAGAATAAGTATTACAATACATAAAGAATCAATCAAATCTTTATTTGCACTCATTACAAAGTTAATTTAATGATATAAAGACTTCATTGGGGACTGCCTTCTTACTACTTAAAGCAACTTCATAGTATAAAAATTTTAATTTTTGTACTAGAAAGCTGTTTTAAGAAACAGTAAGAAAACTGTCCGAAATGAAGACAAAAACTCATCATATTCAATGATTTAGTTAGACTATCCCATTGACATCATCCCTCACTCCATACTATAAAGTTCTTGCTATATCATTTTGATTAAGCCACATTTCTCTATCATCCCCTGAGACATCTTATAAAAATTTCTCTAATTAATCTTCCATTAAACTTTAAAGAAAAATTATTTATAAGAACCATGCCATCAAGAGATGACATTAAGAAAAGCCAAACCATCTCTCCTCTCTTATAAACATAATAAGTCTTATTAAAGCCAAACCATATAAATAATAGCATATTTGTGATTATTTATTCTCCTTTTCCTTCACATTATTTTATGCTCTTTCATTTTTTTATCACTGTGATATTTACATATTGAAGACTTCGTTTCGAATAGCTTTTAACTATTATTTTTTTCATATTTTCAAAAAATGTTTATATTAAAAGAACATTGTCAAAAAAAAAAAAATAATAAAAGCTAAATATTTGACATTCACATTACAACAAAAATGAAAATTCAAACGGTGTGATCTTTGTAGCATAAGGATGTGCTACAAGATTGATCCATAAAGAATAGCCTCTCTTTTTTTCTTGCTAATATGGTGGTGATGGTGAGAGAAGGAGAATAATAAATGTGCAATGCAGCTAATTTCCAGCAAATTTAAAGAAGAGCACTTCTGTTCCGTTCGGCTTTTATTACTCTGAGATTCGTCCGATTCAGTCCCTTTAATAAAATCAGCTGCATTATTTTTCAGAGCTAATGACATGTCGTTTTCTCTTTGGTCAAACTGATAAAGGAGAGAATTCAGCCATTTTTTATTTATTTATTTCTCAGTTCTTTTTTATATAATAAACATCTTTTTTCTAATTAAAATGCTTATTTGTTAACAATGTAATTATTCTATGGGATTATTTGGTTATTGAATATTTAGATATTGTTATTAAAATTTGGATTGTATTTTGTTAGCGAAGAGTTGAATCTAATTATCAGATAAAAATCTAAATGATTTCACGAAAGAACTAATTTGATTCTAATTTAAAGAGTTAAGAGATCAAATTAATAGTTTTATATAGTTATGAACCATTTTGATCCTTTATAAAAAAGGATAAGAGACCAATCTAATCTTTTTCGAACATAAAAAGCATAGATTTAATTGGACAAAAAATAGGCAATTAGGACTTGTGACATAATAGCACCATGTGTGCAGAAAATAAAAGTTCAATAAGTATCACAGATAATTATTTAATAAATTTTAAATTTAAGAATGAATTAAAATAAAAGTAATACAAATAAGTCAAATAACTACAACATAAATAAAAAATCTATCAAAATGAGAGCATAAGTATCAAAATTTTAGTTAAAATTTTATTAGATTGAAATTCTATTTGGAGTGTCACCTCTTAATCTCTCTTCATTAATTGTCATGGTGAAATTATTCTGTGCGGATACAGACGTCGTCTGGTGGCAATCAGAATGCGCCACAACACCCGTTTGTTGTATATTGCGGCTAGATATCATTATGTAATGTGGGTGACATGAGTTCTAATTCGCCTCCAGACAATCTGATGTCCGCTCAGAATAATTTCTCCTCTTGTTGAGGGTTGTTCGGTCAAGTCTACTCTTTAGGCATTTAAAATAACATGCACATTTTTTGCAACTTAAAGCCATTGCAGAAGATAAGAGCTCGGCCAGACAAGAACTGGTCTCTATTTATTATGAGAAAATTTACCAACAAGAAGCCTCTACACCGAAGAAAGACAAGAAACTCAAAGGCATTCAGTAAAACTCTTAATAGAGCTTCCATGTACAGCACAGGGTTTTATTTAAAAAATCATTGCATTAAATGCACATTTATTGCATTTAAGTTAGAAAATAAGTTTCGATTGAAGGACGAGTTCTAGGATTTCATCATTTTGTCATGTTAGTTAGGAAACAATGGGGAATTTCAAATCTGAAAACGTTTCAAACAAAACCTATTCCTTCAAACTAATTTGATAAAGCTCTTTTATTCTCCCAAATCTTGTGTCTTTTCAGTTTCTTAATCCTAATTCATGAAAAAGTTAGAAAAAAATTTGCTTCAATACTGCAAAGAAATAGGAACTATTATTCTAGTAACGCTTCGTTGTGACTGCTTTCTAAGGCTTCTTTTGAGACGGCTTTTTTGCTGCTTCTTAAAACAGCTTTTAGTACAAAAATTATTATTTTTTACTAAAAAGTCAGTTTAAGAAGCAGGAAAAAAACCGTCACAAAAGAAGCCTAAAACAACTTTTAAGTGTAAAAATTTTTTGAAATAGAAAATTTTATATTAAAAATTGCTTTAAAAAGCTAAGAAAACTGTCTCAAACAAAACCTAAATCTCCCCCAAACTCAGCTAGAAAGTTTAAAAGCCTAAGTCACTTCCATTATATCAACCAATCATCATAATGTTCATTTACTTTAACCCAACTATCTAAAGCCACAATAGGAATCTTCATTCTCCATTCTTTGTTTACAAGCTGTAAATGAAATGTTAACCTTTATGCAAAACTTTTTAAATAATTGTTAACACAGATATTTCAAATCACTTTCATTTCTAATATTCTCTTATTATTTTTAATAACGACTTAAGTAGCTCCAAATTCCAGATGAATTTTCAGCTGGTTTTAATTTACAGGTGAAATGATGATAAACTTTACAGAGTTATTCTCTTTGGAAAAAGTTAAACAGGAATGCATTAAAAAACGGGCAAATAGATTCATGAATTTACCTAAGGAATAAATCGGAGAACAAATACCGGGCTGTGGAAGTCAACAAAATCTGGCAAATTTTCCAGTGCATTCAAATAAATATCTTCCCGAGGTTCCTCGCTTACTCCACTTTGTGTCGCATACTCCAATGCCATCTCATAATCCACCTGATGGGATTACCAAAGAAAAAATGTAAAAATTATGGTTCTATTGCATGAATCTTTTAAGAGATATAGGGGTGTCAGTCCGGGTCGACGGGTTGAGTTCGGGTCGAATTCGAGTTGACCCAGTTCTAAACGGGTCAACCCGAACCCGACCCATTTTTATAAACGGTTCAGCTATCTCAACCCAAACCCGACCCACGTGGATTGTCGGATTGACACGACCCGAACTAGTTAGTTAAACTCGAAGCGGTAGCAAGCACGGTGGCAGCGACACCGCGGCACGCGAGCGGCGAAGCGACGCGACGTGACTGAACCCAAAGCAGGCCTTGCCGCGCTGGCACGCAAACCGTGAACGGCGAAGCCGAAGTGGGCAACGGAGCGCTGGCAGCCTGGCACACGTCGCGATTCTTGAACGGCAAAGCAACGCGACGCGACTTTACTCGTTGGGCAACCGGGCAGTCAACACGGGCAGCCAGGCAGGGACCATTTCCGGGTCAATTTCGGGTTCCCGGGTCAACCCAAAACCGACCCGATTTTTGAAATGGGCCAGTTCATTGAACCACAACCCGACCCGTTTCACAAACGGGTTGACCCGAACCCGAATTTTTTCGGGTCGGGTCAAAAATTGACGCCCCTAAAGAGATATATAAAACAATTTACATGAAGAGAGAGAACTATAAAGACAGTCTATTTTAAAACAAAAAAATGAGGGTAAGTTTAAGCCAAACCTTCTCAATATGCTGGGTTAGATTATCCCTAAGAGTTTTCTCAGTTATTTGTTCAGATTCTATTTTATCTAGAAGTTCAGCATCCTTTTCGTCATAGCGCTGACGCTTTGGTTCATTATCACGTGTCATCTCTTCGAGAATTTGATATACAGCTCTTGAAGCATCAGGTATGTACCTGCATTTTACCAAATTGTGATTGCGATAATTATCTTGAAGAATGCTGTTGGTAAATAGACCAAAGAGTGAAAACAATGAACAGAAAATATAAAAGAAGACCAATACAAACAACAAACATAAGATTATTGTGGTTTCATCCCATTGATTTCAATAGGCTCTATCTTCGCCACTGTAGATTATTGTTGTTTTATTGTGGATAGAATACAACCATAATTTATCTTACATCAGCCCTCTCTCTCACTCTCATTGTCACTCTCTAAGGAAATAAATTAATAAAATTCTCAAAATGCCATTAATGAAATAACCACAGATATTGGATACCTTTCGGGAGCATTTCACCCCCTTCCAACCTCTGCATCAACCTTAACATGAAAGCAACCCGTGACTTAGGCTTCGTTTGGGACGGCTTTCTTGTTACTTTTTAAAGCAACTTTCTAGTATAAAAATTTAATTTTTATACTAAAAAGATGCTTTAAGAAGCAACAAAAAAGCCGTCCCAAACGAAACCTTAGTATATATAGCGCATTTCTTTTTAAGATAAAAAGTAGGCTCCACAACTTGACAAATAAAACATTGCCTTCTCAGCAATATATGATGAGAAGGCACATTAGTGTCATAAAAAAAAATTTCTTTAACCTGGTTAAATTCCGTTTTCGATCTTGCCTTTCCCGAGCCTGAAGTTTCTTCATAATCTTGGATTTAAGTTGATTACAACACTGCTGAATGGAAGACTGCATGCACATTAACAATTGTTGCATGTAAGCTCTCATAGTTCATTTGAAGCTATGCATAAAAAAAAAAAAAAATTCAGTTACCTTAACAGCAGAGGAAATTTCAGTGATATCATCACCAATATACTCCTTCCCGGTTCCTTTGAAGGGTATTTTTGTGCTTACTATGCTTACAAAAACTCCTATTTTATCCTGCATCTGATTAATCTTATAGCTATTCCAACTGCAAAAAGAAACAATTAACATTGTCAGAAAGATACTTAACTATAGTTTATTGAAAAAGGATCCCACGGACAGAAGAACAAACTTGATTCTCTTTGAAGCAGTCCTTGTGACCACGTCAGCACCTTGCTCAAAAAGAAGTGGAATGCGATTTGCGAAGCGAAAAATGTTGACACCCTAAAGTCAAATGATAGAGATCGATCAATTAACCAAGACAAACTTGTATGAGCTATCAATTAACCAAGACAAACTTCTAAGAAAGTGCTAGAATGCAGAATAAAAAACTGGCCTGGCCAGCATGACTGGCTTTGGGATTTATGGAAGGCTGGGACTTGACAAAGGTTCAAGGACTTGCTCATTAGGCTGCTTTAAGGACTCAAGTCTAATATACCAGATTTGTGATATGTAAAAAAGCATAAATAATTGAAGATGCTAGAAGAAATTGGATATTTATTAAGGAGTTACAAGCCTGAACCAACACTACAGGAAAATCACTTGACTACTTATTATTTTACTAAAAAGCTTCAAAAGGCGGTGAAGTAGAACGCAAAGACTACCCTGGTCACTATTATATTTGTGTTTATCATCTTAAATGAACAGTAAAATGTTGTTTGGAACGAGAACAACAGCAGCTAAGCTGCAAGGTCAGAGTAGGCGATGAGATAATTCAGCAAGAAAAGAAGCCATGGCGCATTTTAAAATCAAATAACTAATAAATCTGTTCCATACTTGTTTGACATCTTTTCCACCCAAGCTTATTCCAGCTTCAACAATGAATGGATGGCCTTCAAAGACCTGCGGGCTGATTGAGAGAATTGAAACAATAGAAAAACCGTAAGATAATACAAATTATGAAACATGATAGCAATTGAAACAGCTGTCAATCAAATAACATATGTATGTCAAAGATTAGATTATTTATATGAAATTTAAGAACTTGGAATAGGAAAGCAACAGAATTGATAGATGCTAATAAGAAGAATAAATATCACTTATTTATATAAAACTATTGGGAAAAACTAAAGATACTAGGGAATCTCATAAGTTATTGTACCTTGAAAATGTTAATGATAGAAATGGGACCAGGCACTTTAAGCTAGTAGACAAGAAAAGTTGAAAGATAAATTGTTGAAATTAATAGGGAGATTATTATTAAGATAATTACCGACGAGGAAATCAGGATGTCATTATTATTAAACTCCTCAAGTTGTATTAGAATATTATTTTAAAAAAATTAATTTTTAAGAAAATTTTATGAAATGCAACAATGTATACTTGCTGAAGAAGGAATAGTTATTGGAGATGATTTAAATGATTAAATAGGTTATAGTTAAATTGATTGTAAGAGAATTCAGCTAAGTAGGTGATTATAGAATATGAGATAAAAATGCAATGGGAGACAGTGAGACACTATACTTAATTTCACGGTAGTACGTGTACGTGATCTTGTAATAAAGAACATGTACTCTAAGAAACAAAAAAAAACACTTGGTTACTTATAAAAGCGGAGTCACTGAATCACAAATAAATTTCTTCACTTAAAAGAAATGAAAAATCTCCTTGCAAAAATTTTAAGGTCATTTCAAGAGAAAGCTTAACCACAACATAAAATAATAGTTATCGATATACACATATCCAAAAGAGTACAAAGAAAACAAGAAAAAATTTATGACCTCATGATAAGGTGGAATTTAAAATGTGAGAAATTAATCTTCAATATATACTACTAAGAAAGGTAAATAAGAATTCTTTAGTTGAGATTTGAGACAAGCCTGTATGAGATAAGATGGATAGTTCCATTAAGAGGATCGTTGTAGAGTTTTATGTGAATCTAGAAATATATTGTATTAGGAGACTTGGGCTTCGTTTAAGACGGCTTTCTTTCGGCTTCTCAAAGCAGCTTTGTAGTACAAAAATTTATTTTGTACTAGAAAGCTGCTTTGAGAAGCAGAAAGAAAGCCATCTCAAACGAAGCCTTAGTGGTGGAGTGAGCAGTTACAAAGGGTTATAAAGAAAAAAATGTGCTTTTAAAAAATACCAAAAATTAAATACCATTGAGGTTTATAATAATTATAAAAAAGCTAGAATTATAGAAAAGAGAGAGCGAGTAAAGCAAAAGCTACAACCTCCAATAATTTATATAACTTCTAGAGTTAAGACTCAATGATTAAAATGGATAAGTGAATAAAGAGTGTTTGTGACAAGAGAAAATTATAAAGACTTAAAAGTTAAATTTTATAAAACCACAATTAGGTCAACGACTCAACAATATTGTAAGAATCAAAATGTTGAGCGATAAAAAAGTCATTAATATCTCAAAGTATGACAAAAGATGAATGTATGGCAAAATTATGAAGTATAAATTAAGGAATGATTATAGTAGACTTAAGTGTCGGAATCACATATACTAATGATAAGGAGAGTAAAAATTAGGGCTACAAATGAACCGAACCAAACCAAACCGAGCTTAGGCATGTTCGAGTTCGAGCTCGTTTGTCAAAAACATATTCAAGCTCGGTATGAAGCTTGTCGAGCTTCTTCTATAGGTGTTTGAGCTCGAACTCGTTTAAAAATAAGTTGTTCGAGTTCAGTTCATTAACATGTTTGAGCTCGTTCAAAAAGCATAAACGAGCCTCTAATTGAACGGACGATGCACAACCACCTGCCTAGCCTATAGCGCCCAGCCGCCACGCTTCAATCACCTTGCCACTATGTCTTATTATATAGAGCAAAATTTTCTTTCATTTCACGGTGTGGGACTAAACCATCAGTTTTTTTTTTTACCTGAGCGAAAGATGAGATGGGAAGGGAAACTAAGGCGGGAATTGAACCATTGAGGTGGGAGAGGAAAAGGTAGTATATAATATATTTTTATTTAGCTAAGATTTCTAAATATTATATATATATATATATAAATATATAACTAATATTTCTAATTAGTTAGATTACTAAAAATAAAGTTAAAGATATGTATAATGAAAACGGTTAAAGTTAAAAAATATTAAATTAGTAAAAATAAATTATTAGATTAGAGATTTAATAGTATTTTATTTTAAAATTCTAATTGAGCTTTAATCGAGCTTCTTAGGGAACTTGTTCACGTGCTTAAACGATAATATTCATGAACATAAATGAACCGAACGACATGTTGTTCAAACTCGTTCATTAAGCTATCGAGTATTTATCAAGTGTTCAAATTCATTTTTTTACCTTATTGAACGAACATAAACAAGCTCTTATCGAGCCGAGTTACGAGCAGCTCATCGAGCGCTCGGTTCATTTGCAGCCCTAGTAAAAATAAACATAGGTGGTCTGGATGTGCAACTAAGGGTAGAGAATATGCTCATCAGACGAGCTAATAACATTGTGTCAAAGAATTAGTAAGGTAAAATGGTAGACCTAAGATTATATAGATATAAGTTGTTCAAAAAGATTTGCACAGAATAGATTTAACAACAACATCAAGCCTTTAACCTACTATGTGGATTCGACTACATGAATCTTTTTTCTTCATTGTGTCTTGTTAAGAGTCAAATTCTCATGTAAATTTAACAAAAAAATATAATTTCTAGCTAGGTCTTTTTAGCTACACATCTACATTTCTTAACATAGGCTAAATCAAATACATCCACTCTCCTAATCGGATTATGGGAAGGCCGACATTTTATGTGCCCAAACCATCTAAGGCGACTCTCCCTAGTCTTATCTTCCACTGGAGCTACTCCAATCTTTCACATACATACTTGTTTCGCATTATCTCTAAAAGTAAAGCCACTCATCCACCTGAGCATCCTCATTTCTACAACACTTAATTGTCTGCTTCTATTTTAATAGTATTTTAATGGACAACATTCTGTGTCATAAAGCATTGCAGATCTCACCACCATCTTAAAGAATTTTCACTTAAGTTTGAGGGGTATTTTTCTATCACACAATAGGCCCGATGCATTTCTCCACTTCAACCATACAACGCGAATTTTATTAATAATATCCTCATATATTTCACCATCACTTTGAATAATAGACTCAAGATATCTAAAACGTTCACTCTTATTAATGACTTGATTGTCCAAAGTCACAATCCCCCACTAGATTTATTACTACTAAAATTATACTTCATGTATTCAGTTTTAGATCTACTCCAATAAAAACATTTAGACTCTTAAAGTTGACCTTCATAATTCAAGTTTTCCTTCAACTCAACTCTCTTGTCTAATCAACAAGAAGAATAGCATTAGCAAAAAGCATACACAAGAAAGCATCATGTTGAATAGCTAATAAGAACATCCATGATTAAAACAAGCAGATATAAGCTTAAAGCTGGTCCTTAATGTAATACAACTAAAATAAAAAATACGTGGTCAAACCACCTTGAGTTTGAATATAAGTGACAGCTCCTACATACATATCTTTAATGACTTGAATATAAGCATTATTAACTCCTTTCTTTTATAGAACCCTCTAGAGTATTTATCTCGTAACTTTATCATATGCTTTCTCAAAATCAATAAATATCATATGTAGATCTTTTTTATTCTCTCTATACTTCTCCATCAAACCTATTAGTATATAGCTTCCATAGTAGACCCATCCAGCATTAATCCAAATTGATTTTGAAAAACTTTAGCATCACATCGTAACCTATGTTATGTGTGGAATATGATTGTGTAGATCAATCAGGATGTTTTGTTGCCTCAGACCTCAAGTTTTTCATGCTTGCTGGGGGCGGGGGAGGGTACTCCCTGGGGGAAAAAAATTTGTACCACTCCCCAGCGCTGTGAACTTGAGTGTCCCGGCACTGCATACTCAAGCGCCCCGGCACTGTGTTGTCGAAAGCCCAACCGCTGAACGATAGAGAGTGGAGCCTCGCAACAGTCTACATATGGCGCCGTAGCAGATCAAGATAGAGGTTTGAGCGCTGTAGCTCTCTAAACCAGCACTAAAACGCTGCGAGACGGACTGGATGATTTTCTTTTTCATTTTTTAGAAAGGTTGCATCCCTTGGGGTTATTTACTTGGCTTTCTCTTGTATTTTTAGTTATGTAAGACATTGAAAACGGAGCATGTGAGAATAAAAATAATGAGAGTGAAAGAGAAGAGAGATCTGTACTTATTTCTCCCAATTTTTACCGTGGATTTCTTAGTGTGGTGTGGCTCCGTGAATTTTTCCCTATTCTGAGTTTTTTCACATTAAATCCTGGTGTCCTTTATTTTTCTATTGTTTTTACTTTCTCGTTTGTTTCATCATTGTGGTGTTTACTCATCATCCCCAACAATTGGTAGCATAACGAGGTTGTTCAGTTCGAGTGAGAGTAATGGCAGATGAAGCAATGTACAAGATTGAAAAGTTTAACAATTCGAACTTCGCATTCTGAAGGAAGCAAATTGAAGATTTTTTGTATCAAAAGTTGTAATTGTCATTGGAAAGAATCACCAAGAAGTTGGATTCTATAACTATGGAGGAATAGGAGGTTCTTGACCGGACTGCACTATGTTTGTTATAACTTTCACTTTCATCATATGTTGCAATCAATATTGTAAATAAGAAGACTACAATTTATCCCATGGTTGCACTGACTAAGATGAATGAGAAGACATCGGCCTCAAACAAAGTGTTCCTGATGAAAAAGTTATTCAATATAAAGATGTTGGACAACACCCCAATGGGGAAAACCTAAATAACCTGAATATTGTGATGAGTCAATTGTATTCAGTTGGCACCAATTTTGATGATGAGGTGAGGGCATTATTGTTATCTTCATTGACAGAAAGATGAGATGGGCTTCTTACTGTTATGAGTAACTCTTCAAGAAGTTCAAAGCTGAACTTTGAGGACATTATGGGGTTAGTGCTTAATGAAGATGCTCGCAGGAGGGCGAACGATGAATCTTCAAATTCTACTATGAATGTTTAAGCAAGAGGAAGGGGTTTAGAGAGAAATCCAACTAAATGGAGATCTAAATCTATGAGAGGAGAGTCTACTTCATGTAGAGGAAAAGTTGTGTACTAGAGCTATGAAAAGAAGGGTCACTTATAGGACTATGTAGTTCCAAAGAATGGCAGTGGTGAAAGTCAAGACGAGAATCATTCTGCAAATGCATCTGCAGAAGAATGTCAATCAGATTATCTGATTTTATCTATGGACAATTCTGAATCTTGGGTGATAGATTCAGGTGCTTCTTTTCATGCAAGTCCTAACAAGGAGTCATTCAAGAACTATACTCAAGGTAATTTGGGTAAAGTGTATCTCGGGGACAACAAGCCCTGCAACATTGTTGGACAAGAAGATATTGATATTAGAATGTCAAATGGGTTAATTTTGAGACTCAATAATGTTAAGCATGTTCCTTGTCTGAAGAGGAGTTTAGTTTCTGTGAGTCAGCTTGCAAACTCAAGCCATGTGCCATTATTCACAGGAGATACGTGGAAGGTGATAAAAGGGGCTATGGTTATAGCTCGTGGCAACATTGAAGGCACCCTGCATGTTATTAATAGAAGAATATATTCTATTGGAGTAGCATATTCAGATATTGATGGAGGCTTTTGGCATCAAAGACTTGGTCATATGAGTAAAAAAGATATGCATTCACTTCTTACTAGAGAAAAGCTTCATGATTTAAAATCTATAAATCTAGAATTTTGTGAAGATTGTGCATATGACAAGCAACATAAGATGAGTTTTTCAAATACTGGTTCAAAGGTCAAGTTAGAGAAGTTGGAGTTAGTGTATGCTGATGTATGGGTTCCTGCTCCTATTACTTCTATAGGAGGATCTTTGTATTTTGTTATATTTATTGATGATCACAGTAGGAAGGTATTGGTGTACATAAAACACAATTCAGATATGCTTGATGTTTTTAAGTGGATGGCTATAGTTGAGATTGAGACTGGTTTGAATCTTAAGTGTCTCATATCAGATAATGGTGGTGAGTATCGTGGCAAGAAGTTCAAGGAGTATTGTGCTTTGAATGAGATCAAGTATTGTGGGCTCCGAAAATTCGGCCTCGGCCTCCGCTCGCTGCTTCTTATACGGCGAGGGAGTTTTAACGAATTAAGTTCCGAGGTAAATTTTGGAAGGCAGATGAGTTTGTAGATAAGACACTACCCAGAGATTTCGCCCTCATTTTGTGAGGACTTTATGATCTGAGTTCTGGTTTCCTATAGGCGCAAGCCCCTATAGTTAATTACCTCTCTCGATCACGAGAGAGAACTTTCGATTAAGGCTAGTCGTCAATCAGATACATATAGAATACGTGTTATCTGGCATATAGTAGCAGCAATGGATTTGGATTTGGAAATTTGAGAATTGGGTTTGAAAATAGTTGGAGAATTTGGGAATTTGGAGATTTTGATATTCAAAATAGAAATTGCACCATCTTGTACTTAAAGCGGATGGTGGGGGAATGGATGATGGACCCGATCAAGATCCCATGGTTCCGTCGTCCCGGGCCATCGTGGTCCCTGGTCTACTTAGTCAGAGGAGGTAGTCGACCCAACCTGACAGAAGGATCCTTGTCGGCAGTCATGGGTTGCTTCGTCCAAGGGGACCTTGTAGACCGGGGTTGAATATTTGCCTAAGGGGACAAATTTGAATCCACCTTAGCTAACAGAGGGCTTTGTACCCTATCGATCATATCCTATTGATTCATATCTCAAGGATTTGATGCCAATAAGGAACGTATTGGCTCTGGCCATAACCGATATTTCGTGGTGCCATTTGGCGGCAAAACCACTCGGTTCAGAGGGCCCCGGGTCGTCGTAACCGTTTATCTTACAGTGCCATTTGGCGGCTAACCGCCGGTTAGAGGACACGTACCACGTCCTTAATGGCAGGAGATTGTTTGAGAATGGATCATAGTGATATTTTCGACTAGGCATTTGGCTCTTTGTGAGCTAGAGTTTATTTGAATTTGTCCACCCCGGCAGACTGTTGCGGAGGGTGGATGGATTTTGCTTTTAAGTGTGGATAGTTGAATTTCATATTTTAAATATTTTGGAATTTTGGGATTTGTTGGATTTTTGGATTTTTTGTGGAGTTTTGTGTTTTTTTGGATTTTTATGAGTATTTTGGGTGGAGCTATGAACTTTGTGTGGACTTTTGAAAGATATTTGAAAATATTTGGGGAACCCCTCCGATTGAGATCTGCATTCAACACGGCCATCATTGGGGTGTTTGGGATCATTTCCTTTTTCTAAATTGAACCTTGTCGACTCTATCTACTGGTCGATAGAGGATCGGGTTTCATAGGCTTTGTGCCTTTTGTTCATGAATTTTCTTGATTTTAGGCCTTGAAGGCCTAAAAAGAATGTATTTAAACAAATACACCGTTCGCTACAACCGTATATTTTATTAGGTAGTTCGAATCTTGTCGACTTCTATTGATTCGTATAGAAGGATCGGATTCGAACTTGAATTCACTTGTCAACCCGCGTAGCATCCATAGGCGTCACGTGTGTACCAATAACACGCTCGCCAGGGCCCATGCGGGTTGAGATTATATTTACCCCTTGTGTACCTATGTGTATACAAACTAAGGTGCACGTGCAGGGGTACTTTGAAATAATTATAGACGCCTTCTGTCTGCTTGTACGAATGTTGCAGATCTGGTGGCGTTGTGTTGTAGATTGTAGACGCCTTCTGTCTGCTTGTAACAGTGTTGCAGATCCGGTGACGTAGAGTTGTAGATCGTAGACGCCTTCTGTCTGCTTGTATAAGTGTTGCAGATCCGGTGGCGTTACGTTGTATTTTGTGGACGCCTTCTGTCTGCTTGTATCAGTGTTGCAGATCCGGTGGCGTTTGATTTTGATGTTGACTCCCCCTTTCTCAATCACCGGGGGAAGGTTTTCTTTTGGACTTTGAAGTCTACTGATTGTCGCTTTGCTTTGAGAAGATCTCCTTTCAAGATCTTTAGTGTAGTAGAGTTTTTTCGTACATCGGGTTGCTATTGTACTCGAGATACTTGAAGATCTTGATCACCGTTGTCGTAGGTGATATCTATACTTGTGCCCACAGTGGTTCGTTGTACCTACGACATACCCACTGTTGTTATCCACAAATGATTTGTGCTCATTTGTAGGGGACCGTTGTACTCACTACGACTTCCTGAAGGTATTTGTAGGAGACCCCTTGCTTTTGTATTGGAACCACCTTTCACCAATCTCAGGTGGTTTGATGATTGCACTTGCTTGTAGGGGACGTTCCTTCCATTATTGATCTCCCATATTGCCTTCTCAATCAACAGGCACTTGTAGGGATTGTTGTAGGAATTAACACATCTTTCGTGTGCACCGGGATTTCATCCCCCCGCTTGTAACTTGTTGTTAATTTAGAGAACTGTGCATTTAGACTCTGATTAGTTCATTCACCCAAAGTCTCAATTCTATGTATTCCATCGGACCCGAGTTCAAAGTTCAACTCATGCTTGAATCTCCCTCGTTGTCCTTGAAAGTGTGGTGCATTTGACCTCGTAGGAACTATTGTAGGAGTTCGTTGTATTCAAGGTCTTGTAGTTTGAGTTTCCTGTATGTGATCCAAACTTTGATCTTTGCATGTGTTTTGATCCAAATTCAATTTCATTCAGACTTGAATTCATTAAGTTTACAAGTCCCCACTTGATGTCGTATAGCCTGAGTTCAAGTGCGAGTTCAACTGCTTTATTCGGATTCGGATCCAGTCCAAATCAAAGTCTTTGTTTGACGTTTTAGTCTTGTTCAAGTCCCCTGCAGTCCTTTGAATTCAATTAATTATATTTACCTTTAATTAACTAGAGTTAATTAATATTAATTAACTTAAATTAAATAATAATAATTAATTAGAATTAATCAAAGAAGTTATAATTAATTAAAATTAATTTTATTTAAATTAATTATAATTAATTAACATTAATTATAATCATTTAATTAAAATTAACAATAATCAATTATACTAATTATAATTAATTAAAATAATTATAATTATAATTAATTCAAATTAATTTTAATTAAAATAACATAATCCCTCTCTCCCTCTACACTCTCTGGTTCACGGGATTAGGCCGAAGAAGCGCATTCAAGGGAGAAAGTTACCTACACTTCCAGCGAGCTCCTGTTGATGCTTCCGATCGGACAAGAGGGAATGTCGACGAAGGGGTGGGGTCGGACAGCCAGGAAGGAGCCGAAGGAGCGATTGAAAGGGAGAAAGTTTCCTTCAGAGCAAGCGAGCACCCGTTCTTGTTTCCGATCCGAGCGGGAAGGGAAAGTCGTCCAGAGAGCGAAGTCGAACAGCAACGAAAGGGCCGAAGGGGCGTGCGAAGGGGAGAAAGGCACCTTCACAGCAAGCGAGCTCGCGTTCTGGCTTCCGATCAAAACGTCTGACTTCCGATCCAGTGGGAAGGGAACGTCAGTCGAAGGAGCGAAGTTGGGTCAGCCACGAAGGACGTCGAAGGGGTGAAGCCGAGCGACCACAAGGAGCCAAAGAAGCGACGCCTGAAATCCCTACACCTCCTGCAAAGCAATGATGCCGAACACTCTCTGCGAAGCACCGAAGCTGAAGAAGCGCGCGAGAAAGAAAGAGGGATCGATTTTGAGAGACCCGAGAGGAGAGAGCTTCGGTCTCGTTTTAGCGTCGAGACGATCGTGTATGACGAGACGTCGTCGTGCGAAATGCGGCGACGACGTGCTGAATTCGGCGCTCAAACGTGGCCGGACAGGTACGTGGATTTTAATTAAATTTTTTTTGTTTTATACGACAGGTCAACAGGTATGAGTTTGTTGTTCCTAGAAAATAACAATAGAATGATGTTATAGAGCACATGAATAGAATTATCACTGAGCGTGCCAAAAACATGAGATTACATGCTGGCCTACCCAAAGCAGTTTTGGGTAGAGACAGTGAATACTACAATTTATTTGATCAATCGTGGTCCTTCAGTTCCACTGAATGAGGGGCTACCTAAGAAAGCTTAAAGTGGAAATGAGGTTAGTATATTCCCCTCAAAAATTTTAGTTGTTCATCCTATGTTCATGTTGATGCAGGATCTAGGAGTAAGCTTGATCCAAAATCTATCAAATGTACATTTATTGAATATTGCTCAGATGAATTTAACTATAAATTCTGGGATTATCAGAATAAAAAAATTCATCAAAAGCAGGGATGTTAAATTCAATGAAAGAGAAATATACAAGGATCAAATGAGACTCATGAAGATTCTTCCAAGTATGATGAGATAAAGGTGATGATGATTAAGACAGCTGATGAAGTACAAAGAGTACCTCAAACTCTTGCTACTAAAATGAGGAGATCCACTAGAATCTCAAGGCCAATACAAATGTATTCTCCTTATATTATATATTGTTGATAGATAGTGATGAACTAGAGAGTTATGATGAAGCCATTCAAGTTCATGATTCAAAGAAGCGGGAGCAATCCATGGATGATGAGATGCTTTCACTTGAGTTGAATCAGACTTTGGAGTTGACAGAGCTACCAGATGGCAAGAAAGCACTGCAGTGGGTTTACAGGCTAAAAGAAGAACCTGATGTTGGCAAGCGTTATAAGGCTAGGCTTGTAGTTAAAGGTTTTCAGCAGAAGAAATGAGTGGACTTCACTGAAATTGTTGTGGGCTCCGAAAATTTGGCCCCGGCCTCCGCATCGCTCGATTTCTTATTATTCGGCGAGGGAGTTTTAACGAACTAAGTTCCGGGGTAAATTTTGGAAGGCAGATGGGTTTGTAGATAAGACACTACCCAGAGATTTCGCCCTCATTTTGTGAGGACTTTATGATCTGAGTTCTGGTTTCCTATAGGCGCAAGCCCCTATAGTTAATTACCCCTCTCGATCACGAGAGAGAACTTTCGATTAAGGCTAGTCGTCGATCAAATACGTAGAATATACGTGTTATCTGGCATATAGTAGCAGCAAGGATTTGGATATTGAAAATTAGGTTTTGAATTTGAGAATTTGGAGAGTTTGATATTTAAAATAGAAATTGCACCACCTAGCACTTAAAGCAGATGGTGGGGGAATGGATGATGGACCCGATCAAGATCCCATGGTTCCATCGTCCCGGGCCATCGTGGTCCCTGATCTACTTAGTCAGAGGAGGTAGTCGACCCAACCTGACAGAAGGATCCTTGTCGGCAGCCATGGGTTGCTTCGTCCAAGGGGACCTTGTAGACCGAGGTTGAATGTTTGTCTAAGGGGACAAATTTGAATCCACCTTAGCTTACAGAGGGCTTTGTGCCCTATCGATCATATCCTATTGATTCATATCTCAAGGATTTGATGTCAGTAAGGAGCGTATTGGCTCTGGCCATAACCGAGATATCGTGGTGCCATTTGGCGGCGAAACCACGCGGTTCAGAGGGCCCCGGGTCGTCATAACCGTTTATCCTGCGGTGGCCATTTGGCGGTCAACCGCCGGTTAGAGGACACGTACCACGTCCTTATTGACAGGAGATTGTTTGAGAATGGATCCTAGTGATATTTTCGACTAGGCATTTCGCTCTTTGTGAGCTAGAGTTTGTTTGAATTTGTCCGCCTCGGCAAACTGTTGCGGAGGGCGGATGGAATTTGCTTTAAGCGATTGATGGATTGATTTCAGATTTAAATATCTGGGAATTTGGGATTTGATTTTTGAATTTTTGGAATATGGATTTTGTGTGGACTTTTTGGGAGGCATTTGAGAATGCCTGAAATTAACCCCTCCGGTTGAGATCATCATTCAACACGGCCATCATCGGGGTGACCTCCAGGTCACTTGAAAAATATTTGGATTTTGTAGAAGTTTGAGGGCATTTTGAAATATTTTGTGGACCCCTCCGGTTGAAATAAGCAATCAACACGGCCATCATCGGGGTGTTTAGGGGTCATTTCCATTTGATTGAACCTTGTCGACCCTATCAACTTATCGATAGGGGATCGGGTTTCATAGGCTTTGTGCCTTTTGTTTAGTGAATTCTCTTGATTTTAGGCTTTGAAGGCCTAAAAAGAATAAATTTAGACAAATACACCGGTCGCTACAACCGTGTATTTTGTTAGGTAGTTCGAATCTTGTCGACTTCTATTGATCCTTATAGAAGGATCGGATTCGAACTTGAATTCACTTGTCAACCCGCGCAGCATCCCTAAGCGTCACGTGTGTACCAATAACACGCTCGCCGGGGCCCATGCGGGTTAAGATTGTATTTTCCCCTTTAGTGTACCTATGTGTATACAATTTATAGTGCACGTGCGGGGGTATTCTTGGAATAGACACCTTCTGTCTGCTTGTACGAATGTTGCAGATCCGGTGGCGAGACGTTGTATTTCATAGACGTCTTCTGTCTGCTTGTATCTGTGTTGCAGATCCGAAGGCGTAGAGTTGTAGGTTGTAGACGCCTTCTGTCTGCTTGTATCAGTGTTGCAGATCCGGTGGCGTTGAGTTGTGGATCGTAGACGCCTTCTGTCTGCTTGTATATGTGTTGCAGATCCGGTAGCGTGGAGTTGTAGGTTGTAGACGCCTTCTGTCTGCTTGTATATGTGTTGCAGATCCGGTGGCGTTTGATTTTGATGTTGACTCCCCCTTTCTCAATCACCGGGGAAGGTTTTCTTTTGGACTTCGAAGTCCACTGATTGTCGCTTCACTTTGAGAAGACCTCTTTTCAAGATCTTTAGTGTAGTAGACTTTTTCGTACATCGGGTTGCTATTGTGCCCGAGATACTTGAAGATCTTGATCACCGTTGCTATAAGTGACATTCATACTTGTGCCCACAGTGGTTCGTCGTGACTACGATATATCCACTGTTGTTATCCACAAGTTGTTTGTAGCTATTTGTAGGGGACCGCTGTATCCACTACGAGCTTCTAGAAGATGTTTGCAGGAGATTCATTCTTTCTGCATCATATCCACCCTTTTACCAATCTCGGGTGGGCATTTTGATGTATTTGCTTGACCTCATAGGGATTGACATAGGGGTTGTACTTGTGTCCACAGTGGTTCGTTGTGTTTACGGCATACACACTGTTGTTATCCACAAGTATTCATTTGCTGGAGATCAGTCGTATCTGCTACGACCTCCTAGTAGTATTCGTAGGAGAACCCTTGCTTTTGTATTGAAACCACCTTTTTCACCAATCTAAGGTGGTTTGATTGTACTTGTTTGACTTCATGGAAATCGTCGTAGGATATACTTGTACTTGTGCCCACAGTGGTTCGTTGTGCTTACGACATACACACTGCTGTTATCCACAAGTATTCATTTGCTGGAGATCAGTCGTATCTGCTACGACCTCCTAGTAGTATTCGTAGGAGATTTCAACAGCATACGTGGGAGGGACACCCGTTGAAGCCACTACGAGTTCTTGGGAGTACTCGTAGGGGAGTCGTCGTCAATTTTGCCATTTCCACCTTTCACCAATCTCAGGTGGGTTTGATGATTGTACTTGTTTGTAGGAAGGCGGATCATTCATCATTGGTCTCCCGTATCGCCATCTCAATCAACAGGCGTTATAGGGATTGTCGTAGGAGTTTCGTGCATCGAGGTCTTGTAATTTGAATTTCCTCATGCGTGATACAAACTTTGTTTTTGTATGTGTTTGGATCCGAATTTAGTTTCATTCAGACTTGAATTCATCAAGTTTATAAGTTCCCACTTGATGTCGTATAGCCTGAGTTCAAGTGCGAGTTCAACTGCTTTATTCGGATTCGAATCCAGTCCAAATCAAAGTCTTTGTTTGATGTTCTAGTCTTGTTCAAGTGCCCTGCAGTCCTTTGAATTCAATTGCATGTTCACATTTTGTTCAAAGTCTTATGGAGTCCTTGTAAGTTCATTTTCATGTTCAAATTGACTTGAACTTGGTTCAAATTTGATTTCACTTTTATTTTTTTATTCGGATTTGAACTTTAGAAATCATTTATGTTTTGGTTCTGGTCCACAAGTCCACAGTTCATGTTCATGTTCAAAGCTCACTGCTCTTTCTCATTTGGTCCAGCTCTTTTGTTCTTTTGAGTTCAAAACAGGTCCGAGTGTAGTAATATTTCACCCGAAATTTCGGCAGCCTCCCGGCGTCTCTCCCGTTTAGGGGAAAACTACGAGAAAACTGGGCCTTCCCACCACGACCAATAAAGGCGTGCATGGTAGGTGCCCTCTTTCGAGGACACCTCGGCCGTGATTTTTCTTCCCACCACGGCCAACAAAGGCGTGCATGGGGTCTTTGACGGTACCTGTTACAAGAAGAAGAGCAGTTGCTTTCCCCCCGCCCGGGGTTATTATAAATCATTCCGGCCGCGCAAAGAAAAGGAAACACCAGGCTCGCCTGGCCTCGCCGTGTGCGTCGAACCGGTTTTCCTCCTACCACGGCCACTAAAGGCGTGCTTAGGTGGTTTGCCGGTCCGACACGCATGTCGAGACAGGAAGGCGTGGGTCGCTCGCTTACCTCAACACAGGTGTCGTGCCGGTTGCCCCTCCTACCACGCTCAACAAAGGCGTGCATAAGTAGACCGCCGACCCGACACGTTAGTCGAGATAAGAGAGCGGAGGTTGCTCGCTCACCTTATCGTAGGTGTCGCGCCAGTTGCCCTTCCCACCACGCTCAATAAAGGCGTGCATGGGTAGACCACTGACTCGCCACGCATGACGAGGTAAGAAAGCATGGGAGGCGACTGTCCGCCTCGTCGTAGGCGTCGGACCGGGGTCCCATCCCACCACGCGCAATAAAGGCGTGTATAGGCGGTTTTCCGGTTCATCGTACACGTCGAGGACAAAAGCCTGAGTTCAGAGGGTTATACCTTCGGGGCCGGTGGATCGGTGGACCGGCGGTGATGATGGCTCGGAGACCGAGGCGGGAGAAGGCAAGAGCATTTTTCTTATTATTAATTATAATTAATATTAATTACCGTAATAATTAATTAATTATAATATATAATTAATCATTAATTATCAATTAATTATATTTAGTAAATTAATTATAATTATAATTAAATAATGATTAATTATGATTAATTGAGATTAATCATAATTAACCAAATAATTATAATTTATAATTAATTAATAAATATTAATTAATGATAATTAATTAATGAATTATAATTATAATTAATAATTATAGATAATTAATAATTATTATAATTAATAAAAAAAAGGAAATCATTTTTTTTTTTTGGATTTACGGGATTTGGCCGAGAGGAGTGCGTGAACGGGAGAAAGTTACCTTCTCATCCGCGAGCTCCCGTTGAGGCTCCCGATCAAAATGTCAGGGCTTCCGATCCAACAGGGAGGAGACGTCGTAGAAGAGCGGGGTCGAACGGCGGTAGGGAAGGCTCTCGGCTAGGTATGTCTTCTTCTCTCTCTCTCTCTCTCTCTCTCTCTCTCTCTCTCTCTCTCTCTCTCTCTCTCTCTCTCTCTCTCTCTCTCTCGGTCGGAGGTCGGACGGTTGAGAGGATCGGAATAGAGGAGTTCGGCCAGAGAAGCAGGAGGCGAGATCGACTGGGTCGGAACTCTCGTGCGGGAAGAGGGAGGAAGAGCTCGGAGTCGTGAAAGGATCGAAGAAGTGAGGAGCGGGGGAGAGAGCTAGAGCGATCGTTCGCAGAGGCCTCCGGCCTCGTTCCCTTCGTCTCTTTTTAACGACACGCTCGAGTCGTGCTCGCGACGTGGGGAGAAGTGACGCGAGGTGTGGCCTCGTCGTGCGAAGAGCGACGACGTCGTGGGATGGCAGAGGGCAGGTATACGACACTCTCCTCTTTTTTTTTTTATTACAGGTCAACAAATGCCCCCCAACAAATGTGGTAGGCGTCTGGAGCGGGCCACGTTTGTTGTATGCTGATTGACCCTGTGGATCTTTAGATATTTGTTCTAGATGTCACACTAGGGTTTTCATTTAGTGGATCTCCAAAATTTCAATTGGATGTCACACTAAAATTTTCTTTTAGTGGATCTCCAAAATTTTGCTTGGATGTCACACTTTCTTTCTCCACTGCGCTTCTGGATGTATCCATAGATGGTTGATATCTTGTTGAAATTTTAAATTTTTATTTGGGGATCTCGGCACGCAGCGCGATGTCGACCCAAATAAATATTTAAAATGCCCCCAGTCTAGGGACATTTGTAGATGTCATCAGGGTTCTCATTCAGCAACTTTAACTAAAGCCCTGAAATTTTCGATTCCTTCTGTCCTGTGCTTTGTGCTGCGGACTTGGTGAAGGATTGTATGATTTGACTTTGATGACTTGTCAGAATTTTTGTACGCCTTCTGCCCTTTGCTTCTAGCTTTGGCGGGCTTGATGAAGGAGTAGATGCCGGTGACCTAAACCCTTAAGTTTATATTAGGTCGATGGCGAAAAGTCATCGGTCCAGAGCTTTGTGCATAACGGACTTGTTGATGACGGAATCCACTTAGTTCAGTCATAGACTTTTCATGAACTTTGGGATAGTTTTCTTCGGTCCTTTGCTTTGTGCTTTGGTGGACTTGTTGAAGAAAAGTTCCTTCGATCCTCGCTTTGTGCTTTACGGATTTGTTGAAGGATTTGCAGGTTCTGGATTTGATTGATAGTACCGAATGTAGGTAGTATCTTGATCCTTAACCATTTGAGAAGACTTTAATCTGAATCACTTGAGTTTATCAGATCGGGAGAGCTGGGATTTAACAGCTCTTCGTCCTCTGGTTGCTGAGATGGGGGTTCCTCTACTGCGGCCTTTCTTATGGCTTGTTGAGTAGACGGAGCTGCCAGCGATCCGGCCATATTTGGGCTTGTTGGATCCGACCTCTTACACCCATTCAGGCTTCAGACTTGAGCTATGGGAATTGCGCTTCCCAATACTGATTTTGCTGAAGTTGACAGATTTGGAGTCATCCTTCATGGTTTTGGATTTTGGAGCCTACGAACATTCAGTAGCTGCTCGAGACTCATCTTCTTTTAGAACTTTGATTCTCCGGTCATTTTGGAGAACTTTGCAGACTACGATCACTTGGACTTGTCGAGTCAAATTGGCTTTCGTTCTTTCTTACAGTCCATACTGACGGGTTGACGAAGTGGGGGTTCCACTACTACGGCCGTTCTTATGGCTTGTTGAGTAGACGGAGCTGCCAGCGATCCGGCCATATTTGGGCGTGTTGGATCCGACCTTTTACACCCATTCGAACCTTAAGCTTCAGGCTGTTGAAAGACTTCAAGCTTTTCCGGCTCAATTTTGTAGAAGTGTGTAGCCACAAAAGTCTCTTTCTTGACTTTTGAGTCTTGGCTTGTCGAAGAAGGTGTTGTCTCGATTTTTTGAGAGATCACCTGCACGTATTCTTAAAAAGAAGTCTTTGTATTCTTTAGCACAAAGTAGCATTTGAATTGATAATTTTAAATATTTATTCGGGGATCTCGGCATGCAGCGCGATGTCGACCCGAATAAATATTTAAAATGCCCCCTGTCTCGCAGGGACATTTTAGAGCAGAATAGGATTGGAATTTCGAGGTTTTAAATATTTGTTTGGGGATCTCGGCACGCAGCGCGATGTCGACCCGAACAAATATTTAAAATGCCCCCAGTCTAATGGGGAATTTTGAAATGCGTTCTCATGACATAAGAGAATTTCAAAATGTAGAATATATACGCTAATAAACATGTATGAAAACATAGCTTATTAAACATGACATCTGCTTGAGCAATTCATGAATAGTATTTCTTCAGGTATCGGCCATTGATCGGCGGCATGGGCCTTTGACCATTCAGATCGATCAGTTGATAAGCTCCCCTTGAAATACCTTCTCGATGACGAAAGGTCCTTCCCAGTTGGAAACGAATTTGCCACCAATTTTTCTGTGCGGGATGATTGGCCTTCTCTGCACCAGGACCAATTCTCCTTCTTGAAATGATCGAGGACGAACCATTCGATCAAAAGACTTTGTCATTCTTGCTCGGTAGATCTGCAGGTTCTGCTGAGCTTGTAACCTGATTTCGTCGAGTGTATCAAGCTCCTCCATTCTTAGACGAGCATTTTGTTCTTGGGTTAGCTCATTTTGGACAGCAACTCGAAGAGATGGAAGTTCAACTTCTAGTGGCAGTACGGCCTCAACTCCAAATACTAGAGAGTAAGGAGTGGCTTTGGTTGGCGTTTTATAAGTTGTACGATACGCCCATAGCGCTTCTGCCATCTTCGTATGCCACTCTCTTTTGTTCTTGGAGAGAATCTTTTTTAGCAATTTCACCAACGTTTTGTTGAAGGCTTCTGCCAGACCATTTGCTCTTGGATAGTATATGGATGAATATCGTCAATCGATTTTATGTCGATCAACGAACTTGTAAATTTTTGTACTTTTGAAAGCTGTTCCGTTGTCTGAGATTATGCGGCGTGGCACACCAAATCTGTAAACAACATTGTGGGCGAAGAAGTTGATCACGTGCTCAGACGTAACTTCTTTAAATGGGACTGCTTCTGCCCACTTTGAGAAGTAGTCGGTTGCTGCCAAGATGAAGCGGTGTCCTGCTGATGACGGCGGATCTATTGGCCCAATAATGTCTGTGCCCCAGCATTCAAATGGCCAGGATGCTATTGTTGGGTGCAAAGGATTTGGCGGTTGATGTATAACATCACCGTGAATCTGGCACTCATGGCACCTCTTAGCATGATTGATACAATCTTTGACCATGGTCGGCCAATAGTAGCCCATTCTTTTAATTTTGATTGCCATCTTGGGACCTGATTGGTGTGCTCCACAAAGTCCTTCGTGAACTTCTGCCACAACTTTATCAGCTTCTTTGGTCCTTAGGCACCTTAGCCACATTTGATCGAAAGCACGTCGATACAATGTGTTGTTGACAAATGCATATCGTAGTGCTCTCTTCTTGATTTGAGCAGCTAGTGATTTGTCTGTTGGCAATTTACTTTCTTTAAAATAGTCAATGAAAGGCAGTCTCCAGTCATCTTCTTCCTCGACATCTAGACAATGCCACCATGATTCTGAAGCTTGACTGGCCTTGCGCCTTTTCTTAAGAACTTGCTGTTCTTCAGACTGATCTTCAACATCAACTGGTTGGGGAGATTGAGGATCAACCGGAGTTGCATCCTGCTGGCTTGAATTTGGTATTCCCTCTACCTGCGGGAATTGTAGTAATGCTGGCTCTAGGATCCGTCGATTGTGCACCATAATTATTATAGGTCATTCGTCGTCCATATTCGCCATTTCTTTAGCCAATTTAGCAAGAGAATCAGCTTTGGCATTTTGACCTCGGGGAACTTGAGTTAGTTTGACAACTGGAATTTGCTTCATAAGCTCAAGAACTCGCCGATGATAACAGGCCAACTCGAACTTGGTAATTTTGTAAACTCCCAACACTTGATTTACAACAAGTTGAGAATCGCCGAAAATTTGGAGGTTTCAGATTCGGACATCGATTGCAATCTCCAATCCTGCTATTAAAGCTTCATATTCGGCTTCATTGTTTGTCCGAGGTTCAGTCAGACTAAATGAGAATCTCATTATGCCTCCCTCGGGCGCCACGAAAATGAGTCCGATTCCGGCTTGAGCTTTCTCGAGATTTGGAGGCCGAGCACGTTTGATTGACGATGCTCCGTCAAAGTACATTTCCCATACTCGTAGCATCTCCTCTTTTTCAACATTCATGATCTGCTCGTCAGGTAGATCGTCGTTGAGCGGAGAATCTGCAGGGATAGGATGTGCAGCGAGAAAGTCTGCCAACACTTGCCCTTTCACTGCCTTTTGAGGGACATATGTGATATCAAATTGCAGCAGTATCACTGCCCACCTTGCCAAACGACCTGTCAACGCTGGTCTTGTCATCAAGAACTTCAGCGGATCGATCTTTGATATCAAGGTGATTTTGTGATATAGCATATAATGGCGGAGCTTCTGAACTGCAAAAATCAGAGCCAAGCAATGCTTCTCAATTGAAGAGTAGCGGATTTCTGCTCCTATTAACCTCCGACTGATATAGTAGAGCGCATTTTCTTTTCCTTCTTCATTATGCTGGGCCAATAATGCTCCGAGGGACTCTTCTAGTGCTGCCGTGTACAGTATAAGAGGCTTCCCCGGGATTGGCGCCGCGAGAATAGGAGGATTCAACAGGTATCTTTTAATGCTGTCAAACGCTTCTTGGCACTCTGCGTCCCATTTGAAACGGACATCTTTCTTCATTAGTTTTGAAAATGGCTGGCACCTACCTGACAGATTCGATATAAATCGCCGAATGAAAGCCAACTGCCCTTGTAAGGAGCGGAGTTGCCGAAGGTTCTTTGGAGGTGGCATCTCCACGATCGCCTTGATCTTGTTGGGGTCGACTTCGATTCCTCGATGTCGAACAACATATCCCAGAAATTTCCCTGAGGATACCCCAAATGCACACTTGAGAGGGTTCATCTTCAGATCGTACTTTCTGATCCTTTCGAACACAATTCTCAAATCATCAATGTGGTCTTTTTGGCCTGTGCTTTTAATGACCAAGTCATCTACATAGCATTCAACCTTCTGATGAATCAAATCACCGAATATACGAGTCATCGCCCGCTGGTAGGTGGCACCAGCGTTCTTCAGGCCGAAGGGCATGACTGTGTAGCAGAATATGCCTATAGGCGTTCTGAATGATGTATGTCTTTCATCTTCATGCGCCATTTTAATTTGATTGTAGCCCGATGATCCGTCCATAAAGGAGAACATATCATAGTTGGAAGTGTTGTCAACTAGAAGTTCTGATACTGGGAGCGGAAAGTCATCTTTCGGGCATGCCTTATTGAGGTCCCTGAAGTCGATGCAGATACGAATCTGGCCATTCTTCTTCTTTATGGGGACGATATTGGCAATCCAGTCGGCATATTTTTCTTCACGAATAAAGCCTGCATCTATAAGCTTCTTTGTTTCTGCAATCACCTGTTCTTCAATTTCCAATCTCATTCTCCTCGGAGCTTGCTTGATAGGTGCTGCATCAGGCTTGATGGCTAATCTGTGAACTGCCACATCAGGGGATAAGCCAGGCATCTCAGCATATGTCCAGGCAAAGCAGTCCCTGAATTCACAGAGGAGTTCTTTTATTTCTTCTATTTGATCTTCTGGCAGAAGAGAGCTAACGAAGGTTGGGCGAGGGTCCTCCTCAGTTCCCAAGTTGACTTCTTTGAGCTCGTCCATCGTAGCAGCTTGTCCACCATCTTCCAGTTCTTCTGGTGCAGGCTCAGCTTCTATGGGTTGATTATCATAATCATCAGCTTTATATGCGTCTGTATCCTTTCGTCGTAATGGACGCGGACTTCTCCCATACCAGAGGCTCAAGCTTGTACGAAGCTGTCGTTTGGTAGTAGGAATATTGATTTGCTTTCGTAGCATTCTTTGAATATTTTTGGTATTGAATTTGGGTAGCCTCGTAGGAAATAATTCCTCGGAGTCGATTAGCATGCAATCCCAGTCATGATTCTCCTCTTCACGAACTCCCGTGGAATATAGCACATTCTTTGGCACAGTCCCATTTTTACGGGGAGGCAGATAAAGAGTGGAGAGTTCTTCAATTTTATGAACCTCGCGCGAAGTGATTTTCTTGAAATGTTGCAAGGGAACACGTGTGACTACGAGTACGCTGTCTGAAATTGACAGATTGTCTATTCTTCTAGAGAACACACTCTGCACTGAATTCATATAGATTGAGTCGTAGTCATAATCATCATTTGAAAATTCAATCTGCCTACTCCATTCATCCGTGGACTGGCATACTTTTCTAGATTTGGCAGGAGTAACATCATCTTCATCTGTGTCGCTCCCAAGATGAGGTACATTCTTCTTTTCTTTATGAATGGTTGGTGATTTGGGAAGAGTTGGCCCTGCCTTCTTTCTTCCTACACGCTTCTTCTCTTCTTCTTGCTTGGGTTTCTTTGCAGCCTTAGAATTTGATGCTCTAGCCTCAAGAGAACTTGACGACTTTTGCTTCTTTGGCATGAAGTACTTAGCATCTTCATAAACTGTTACTTCATGTACTGCAAAGGGCTGAATATCGCCAGAGATCCTGAATTCTTCTCCTTCTCTGAGATACTTCATGCACTGGTGTAATGTTGAAGGGACAACGCTGTATTCATGCAGCCAGGGGCGACCCAATAACGCCTTGAACGAAGTGTCCGCATCAATTACATGAAATTTGGCTTCCGTATGGAGTTCCCCAAATACAAGAGGAAGCATAAACGAACCAAGAGTTTTCTGCCCTTTCTCGTTGAAGCCATGCACCATCAGTTTATCTTGGCCAAGATGTTCCACATCGAGGCAGAGGGATCTCAGTGCCTTAAGGCTCATAAGATTTACGGAAGATCCGGGATCAATCAAAATCCGACCGATCATCATACCATCGCTCTCTGCCGTAACATACAGAGGGCGGTTGTGATCTGCCGTTCCAAGCATCATATCATCCTCAGCAAAGGTGATGAGGGGCTCATTTCGAGCTTGCAAAACCTCAGTCAAGTTGCGTTCAGCAAAATATGCCTCATATCTTTCGGGATCTCTGAGAGCTTGGATCAAAGTCTCTCGAAGGTCTTTAGACATCAAGAGGGCATCATATATGCTGAGTTGTGCTGGGATCTTCCTCAAGTGGGATAAGATATTGTAATCTATCCCCTTGGACAAAGTATTATTTTTCTTGGGATCTTCGAGGATAATATCTTCATTGATAACTATCTCTTTTCCCTTATCTTTATTAGGGATCCCTTTCTTTGGTGGAGGCGGCAGTACCTTGCCACTTCTCAACTGTACTTGGGCCACCTCATCTGATTCAGACTTATTTGATGAATCATTATCTTCAGAGTCAGCCATTGTTGTGTCTGGAGATTCACCTGAGGACTCGGAATCATCTCCCAGTTTCACTTGCTTCATTTGCGATGCTACGCTTGGATCTGAATCTTCATCATCTGGAAAACATAGATCTTCTGAACTGAATTCCATTGATGATACCATTAGGCAGAATTCAGGGGCCGCTTCTTCAGCGTATTTCTCCCTTTCTGCTATTTTTAATGTTGTTGAGATGACTCGGCATATCTCCGTAGGAAGAGATTCATCATCAGCTTCTTCTTCCTTTTCATCTATTTTAAGCTCTTTCATAAAATCACCGAGCTTAATAGGCCTCCTGACAGTCTGGTAATATTTATCCAAATTATCAATAGCCTTTTGAGTTTCAGTCTTCTTCGCCATAGACTTCTTCAACTTGGCTTTCTTCTTAGAAGACTTTGGCTTTGACTTTCCAGATTTTGATGAGCTGGGCTGGCCAGATTGCTGTTTAGAGGTGGATGCACTGGACGCAGGCAACCACTTTAGATTCAGTACCGGCTCAGTAGGAGACTTCCACTTGACACCTGGAACTCCTTCTAGCTGTTTCAACATTTTTGTTGTCTTCTTGGAGACCACAGTCTCCCATTGTTCACCTTGAATAGGTTCTTTCATTTTTTTTTAAGCGGGAGTACGGAAGAGGACGTGACTACCCGGGTGGATTCTTTTCTGGGACGAACTAACACATTATCTGATAATGTTAATTCTCCCATCTTGTACATCTTTTCCAGCCAATCTTTGAAGACATAACAATCTTCAATTGAATGGCTAACTACCCGATGATATGGGCAGTAGTTTGGGTCGCCACTATGTTTGGACTCTTCAGGTCTTTTGCATTCTGGCAACTCCAGACCATTCTTGAGTGCTTGTCGGAACAATTTGGCAACACTTTCCCTCTTGAACGAATATTCTTTATTCATTTTCTCCTTGAAGGAGGGGAACGTTCTATCACCAGTTCCTACAGTCTGCCTCTGGCGCTCTCCTCCACTAGGAAAGGCTCGAGGCTTGTCGTTTCCTCCAAGTACCAGTTTTGGCTGAGGATTTGAATTGTAAGACTGCTTTGGCTTTTCTTCGTATTGCATAGGCTGTTTTCCTTTATCCACATTATACACTACCCGTTTACCTTTATCAGGTCTGGGAGGAAATGCAGAGTAAACTTCGTTTCTCCTAGCATCAGGAGCCTTAGCCTTTTTGGGTCTGTCAGGGAGGCTTTCAGATTTTGATAAGTTCAACTTTTCAAATTTTGCCACCCTATCCAACAGATCTTGGAAGGTAGTGATTGAAGCCATGCATAAGAAGGGTTGCATTTTATCATCAATGTTCCCCATCAACAGTTGAACTGCATGTTCTTCTTCTAATTGCTGCTCGCACTTCATGCTGAGATTGCGCCAGCGTGTTATATACCTCGTCACTGATTCATCTTTCCTCCTTTTATCAAGGGCGAGATCAGCAATGGTGGTCTTCTCTGTTGCACTGGCGAATCTTTTCACGAACAAGGCCTCCAGCTCCGCAAAGGTCTTCAGTGAATCATTTGGCAGTTCGGCATACCATTCAAAAGCAGTTCCACTCAGGCTGCTCACGAATTGCCTGAATAACAAAGCATCATTACCTCTTGTATTTCCACAGGTTGCTTTGAACTGCGCCAGGTGTTGTCTGGGATTTTTATTTCCATCGAAGATATTGAACTTCGGTACAGAATATCCCTTTGGATATGGCACCTGATCGTACTCTGCTGGGTACGGGCGACCTTTTCCTACCAACTTCTCTGCCTGTTCAGCCGCTATAATGGCCTTGATCTTTTCACTGATTATGCCTTACAGCTGAGACGCAGTTACGGGTTCTGGGGCGCTCGCCACATTTTGGGGAGTGCGCTGGCGGGCAGGATCACCGTTCTTATCGCCACCTTCAGGTACACCTTTCACTCCTGAGGCTTGGGGCGCTTGAGGATTTTGAGGATTTACAGCTTGGTTGACAGGCTGAACCGGTGCAGGACCCACATAAGTGGTCTTCTGCATCATCTCCATCATAGCCGTCATCTGAGTCATCATCTCAGTCATTTTATCATTTAACTGAGAGATTTCTCTGTCTTTTGCTCTCATCTGCCGCCTCATTTGTCGTCGCATATCTGCGAGTGTAATATTTTCAGCAGCGAAGGGGTTTTCTCCGACCTCTTCTTCTTCCTCATCTCCTTCTTCTGAGGAGCGAGCACTTTGGCTGGCAATAGATCTAGCCCTGTGGCGACGTCGATAAGCACGTACGCGTGGCTGTGATTGTTGGTCTTCTTCATCACCATCATCTCCCTCTTCAACATCGGCGTGACTGACCATACGAACCACCTCAATTTCCATAGTATCTTCTTTACCATAGTCTTCTTCATCTTTTTGCACCTGAATTTCTGAGCGGCGGCGCCACTGAATTTCAGGTTCTTGACTTGGAATAAGTATTTCTTCAACCCGTGGACTACGATCGAAGTGAACTTCCTCTTTGGTTGAAGTTGGAGAATGACGGGATCTCCTGGAAGACTCTCCAGGATGTCGACCGTCGTTATAATTGTCGCCATTATGGGCCTTCTTTCGGACCCATTTCTGATGAATTTTGTTAGTAGGGGCTGATCTCCGGGAGACTGCTCCGGATATCACGTCTGATCTATCTTTTTCTTCAAAGATATTTTCTTTTCGAGGCTTCGGCCTCCAAACTTGCTTCCCTTTCCACCGGGACCTTTCGGTGGCGGATCCCCGAACATATGGTTCAGGTGTCACGCCCCGATGCTCACCGCGTGGAGTTTGTTTTCGGGAATCTCTTCTTTCAACTATCGCAGCAGATGATAGTCTATCTCTGGGAGGAGTTCTTCGGGCCTCAACAACCAGTGGCCTCTGGAACTTCTTTTTCATTAAGCCCTTCTCTTTGATTGTCTTCAAAACTCGGTGTACCCGGGCAGACAGACGTTCAGGCTCTCTTATCTTCTGAGGGGCTGGAACTTCAAGCTGACGCTCCCAAAAAGATTTCTTGAGCTCACCAGAAGAGCTATTTCTTTTAATCCACTTTAGGTTAGAAAACCTGTTCTGAGTGGGAATATTGACTTCTGATTCTTGTGCTGACAGATTGGAGGGATGGACTAGTACAGGTAACTGCTGAGCTCGCAGCTCTACATTTCTCTTCCTCCTATGCCTCCTAGTAAGCCTTTCTCCAGATGAAGAAGCTTCATTATCATTTCTCCCAGGTGCAACAGTCTCTCTGGGCAGGGCGGTGGTGTTTGCAGTCACCACAGAGATCTTTCTTCCAGTGACAACCCTTTTTGCAGTAAGGGCCTCAGGTTGGGATAGTCTTTCAAACACAGAAGTTCTTCCTTGAGCAGCACCTCTGACAGTAGTCCTTTCAGAGTGGGACCTTCCAGAAGGTTCTTCAGAGTTTACGCCGTACACAGGAACGGCTGCAGCCCTTGCAGTAGCTGCTGAGAACTCGAGTCCGCCAAAGTGGATGGTGGCTCTAGTATTGCCAGTTTCAATCACAGCATTAGCCAGTTGAATTTTGGCTCCTCATCCCAGCTGGACGGTCATTGGTGTGTCCTGCATTTCCATTCTACACAAATGAAATGCAGGGATTAGTGATCAGAATTAATACATCATCACCCCACATTTTCATAAAACAGGAATAACGCAGGACGAATGATAGCAGGAAAATTAGCATGGAATTGAAAACCCTGCTAAACGAATTTCAATTGATCTTATTTAAAAGATTCATTTTCGGGACCTTTCAGTGATGGATCTTTGGCATAAGAACCAAATGTCAAATCCTGATGTTCACCGTATAGAATTCAGTATAGATTAGCTGCTACTATAGCATTTATATGACTAGCCAAAGATGGAAAGAGAAACCATTCCCCAGCGGAGTCGCCAGAAATCTGTGGGCTCCGAAAATTCAGCCCCGGCCTCCGCATCGCTCGATTTCTTATTATTCGGCGAGGGAGTTTTAACGAACTAAGTTCCGGGGTAAATTTTGGAAGGCAGATGGGTTTGTAGATAAGACACTACCCAGAGATTTCGCCCTCATTTTGTGAGGACTTTATGATCTGAGTTCTGGTTTCCTATAGGCGCAAGCCCCTATAGTTAATTACCCCTCTCGATCACGAGAGAGAACTTTCGATTAAGGCTAGTCGTCGATCAGATACGTAGAATATACGTGTTATCTGGCATATAGTAGCAGCAAGGATTTGGATATTGAAAATTAGGTTTTGAATTTGAGAATTTGGAGAGTTTGATATTTAAAATAGAAATTGCACCACCTAGCACTTAAAGCGGATGGTGGGGGAATGGATGATGGACCCGATCAAGATCCCATGGTTCCATCGTCCCGGGCCATCGTGGTCCCTGGTCTACTTAGTCAGAGGAGGTAGTCGACCCAACCTGACAGAAGGATCCTTGTCGGCAGCCATGGGTTGCTTCGTCCAAGGGGACCTTGTAGACCGAGGTTGAATGTTTGTCTAAGGGGACAAATTTGAATCCACCTTAGCTTACAGAGGGCTTTGTGCCCTATCGATCATATCCTATTGATTCATATCTCAAGGATTTGATGTCAGTAAGGAGCGTATTGGCTCTGGCCATAACCGAGATATCGTGGTGCCATTTGGCGGCGAAACCACGCGGTTCAAAGGGCCCCGGGTCGTCATAACCGTTTATCCTGCGGTGGCCATTTGGCGGTCAACCGCCGGTTAGAGGACACGTACCACGTCCTTATTGACAGGAGATTGTTTGAGAATGGATCCTAGTGATATTTTCGACTAGGCATTTCGCTCTTTGTGAGCTAGAGTTTGTTTGAATTTGTCCGCCTCGGCAAACTGTTGCGGAGGGCGGATGGAATTTGCTTTAAGCGATTGATGGATTGATTTCAGATTTAAATATCTGGGAATTTGGGATTTGATTTTTGAATTTTTGGAATATGGATTTTGTGTGGACTTTTTGGGAGGGATTTGAGAATGCCTGAAATTAACCCCTCCGGTTGAGATCATCATTCAACACGGCCATCATCGGGGTGACCTCCAGGTCACTTGAAAAATATTTGGATTTTGTAGAAGTTTGAGGGCATTTTGAAATATTTTGTGGACCCCTCCGGTTGAAATAAGCAATCAACACGGCCATCATCGGGGTGTTTAAGGGTCATTTCCATTTGATTGAACCTTGTCGACCCTATCAACTTATCGATAGGGGATCGGGTTTCATAGGCTTTGTGCCTTTTGTTTAGTGAATTCTCTTGATTTTAGGCTTTGAAGGCCTAAAAAGAATGTATTTAGACAAATACACCGGTCGCTACAACCGTGTATTTTGTTAGGTAGTTCGAATCTTGTCGACTTCTATTGATCCTTATAGAAGGATCGGATTCGAATTTGAATTCACTTGTCAACCCGCGCAGCATCCCTAAGCGTCACGTGTGTACCAATAACACGCTCGCCGGGGCCCATGCGGGTTAAGATTGTATTTTCCCCTTTAGTGTACCTATGTGTATACAATTTATAGTGCACGTGCGGGGGTATTCTTGGAATAGACACCTTCTGTCTGCTTGTACGAATGTTGCAGATCCGGTGGCGAGACGTTGTATTTCATAGACGCCTTCTGTCTGCTTGTATCTGTGTTGCAGATCCGGTGGCGTAGAGTTGTAGGTTGTAGACGCCTTCTGTCTGCTTGTATCAGTGTTGCAGATCCGGTGGCGTTGAGTTGTGGATCGTAGACGCCTTCTGTTTGCTTGTATATGTGTTGCAGATCCGGTGGCGTTTGATTTTGATGTTGACTCCCCCTTTCTCAATCACCGGGGAAGGTTTTCTTTTGGACTTCGAAGTCCACTGATTGTCGCTTCACTTTGAGAAGACCTCTTTTCAAGATCTTTAGTGTAGTAGACTTTTTCGTACATCGGGTTGCTATTGTGCCCGAGATACTTGAAGATCTTGATCACCGTTGCTATAAGTGACATTCATACTTGTGCCCACAGTGGTTCGTCGTGACTACGATATATCCACTGTTGTTATCCACAAGTTGTTTGTAGCTATTTGTAGGGGACCGTTGTATCCACTACGAGCTTCTAGAAGATGTTTGCAGGAGATTCATTCTTTCTGCATCATATCCACCCTTTTACCAATCTCGGGTGGGCATTTTGATGTATTTGCTTGACCTCATAGGGATCGACATAGGGGTTGTACTTGTGTCCACAGTGGTTCGTTGTGTTTACGGCATACACACTGTTGTTATCCACAAGTATTCATTTGCTGGAGATCAGTCGTATCTGCTACGACCTCCTAGTAGTATTCGTAGGAGAACCCTTGCTTTTGTATTGAAACCACCTTTTTCACCAATCTCAGGTGGTTTGATTGTACTTGTTTGACTTCATGGAGATCGTCGTAGAATATACTTGTATTTGTGCCCACAGTGGTTCGTTGTGCTTACGACATACACACTGCTGTTATCCACAAGTATTCATTTGCTGGAGATCAGTCGTATCTGCTACGACCTCCTAGTAGTATTCGTAGGAGATTTCAACAGCATACGTGGGAGGGACACCCGTTGAAGCCACTACGAGTTCTTGGGAGTACTCGTAGGGGAGTCGTCGTCAATTTTGCCATTTCCACCTTTCACCAATCTCAGGTGGGTTTGATGATTGTACTTGTTTGTAGGAAGGCGGATCATTCATCATTGGTCTCCCGTATCGCCATCTCAATCAACAGGCGTTGTAGGGATTGTCGTAGGAGTTTCGTGCATCGAGGTCTTGTAATTTGAATTTCCTCATGCGTGATACAAACTTTGTTTTTGTATGTGTTTGGATCCGAATTTAGTTTCATTCAGACTTGAATTCATCAAGTTTATAAGTTCCCACTTGATGTCGTATAGCCTGAGTTCAAGTGCGAGTTCAACTGCTTTATTCGGATTCGAATCCAGTCCAAATCAAAGTCTTTGTTTGATGTTCTAGTCTTGTTCAAGTCCCCTGCAGTCCTTTGAATTCAATTGCATGTTCACATTTTGTTCAAAGTCTTATGGAGTCCTTGTAAGTTCATTTTCATGTTCAAATTGACTTGAACTTGGTTCAAATTTGATTTCACTTTTATTTTTTTATTCGGATTTGAACTTTAGAAATCATTTATGTTTTGGTTCTGGTCCACAAGTCCACAGTTCATGTTCATGTTCAAAGCTCACTGCTCTTTCTCATTTGGTCCAGCTCTTTTGTTCTTTTGAGTTCAAAACAGGTCCGAGTGTAGTAATATTTCACCCGAAATTTCGGCAGCCTCCCGGCGTCTCCCCCGTTTAGGGAAAAACTACGAGAAAACTGGGCCTTCCCACCACAACCAATAAAGGCGTGCATGGTAGGTGCCCTCTTTCGAGGACACCTCGGCCGTGATTTTTCTTCCCACCACGGCCAACAAAGGCGTGCATGGGGTCTTTGACGGTACCTGTTACAAGAAGAAGAGCAGTTGCTTTCCCCCCGCCCGGGGGTACTTATAAATCATTCCGGCCGCGCAAAGAAAAGGGAACACCAGGCTCGCCTGGCCTCGCCGTGTGCGTCGAACCGATTTTCCTCCTACCACGGCCACTAAAGGCGTGCTTAGGTGGTTTGCCGGTCCGACACGCATGTCGAGACAGGAAGGCGTGGGTCGCTCGCTTACCTCAACACAGGTGTCGTGCCGATTGCCCCTCCTACCACGCTCAACAAAGGCGTGCATAGGTAGACCGCCGACCCGACACGTTAGTCGAGATAAGAGAGCGGAGGTTGCTCGCTCACCTTATCGTAGGTGTCGCGCCAGTTGCCCTTCCCACCACGCTCAATAAAGGCGTGCATGGGTAGACCACTGACTCGCCACGCATGACGAGGTAAGAAAGCATGGGAGGCGACTGTCCGCCTCGTCGTAGGCGTCGGACCGGGGTCCCATCCCACCACGCGCAATAAAGGCGTGTATAGGCGGTTTTCCGGTTCATCGTACACGTCGAGGACAAAAGCCTGAGTTCAGAGGGTTATACCTTCGGGGCCGGTGGATCGGTGGACCGGCGGTGATGATGGCTCGGAGACCGAGGCGGGAGAAGGCAAGAGCATTTTTCTTATTATTAATTATAATTAATATTAATTACCGTAATAATTAATTAATTATAATATATAATTAATCATTAATTATCAATTAATTATATTTAGTAAATTAATTATAATTATAATTAAATAATGATTAATTATGATTAATTGAGATTAATCATAATTAACCAAATAATTATAATTTATAATTAATTAATAAATATTAATTAATGATAATTAATTAATGAATTATAATTATAATTAATAATTATAGATAATTAATAATTATTATAATTAATAAAAAAAAGGAAATCATTTTTTTTTTGGATTTACGGGATTTGGCCGAGAGGAGTGCGTGAACGGGAGAAAGTTACCTTCTCATCCGCGAGCTCCCGTTGAGGCTCCCGATCAAAATGTCAGGGCTTCCGATCCAACAGGGAGGAGACGTCGTAGAAGAGCGGGGTCGAACGGCGGTAGGGAAGGCTCTCGGCTAGGTATGTCTTCTTCTCTCTCTCTCTCTCTCTCTCTCTCTCTCTCTCTCTCTCTCTCTCTCTGTCGGAGGTCGGACGGTTGAGAGGATCGGAATAGAGGAGTTCGGCCAGAGAAGCGGGAGGCGAGATCGACTGGGTCGGAACTCTCGTGCGGAAGAGGGAGGAAGAGCTCGGAGTCGTGAAAGGATCGAAGAAGTGAGGAGCGGGGGAGAGAGCTAGAGCGCTCGTTCGCAGAGGCCTCCGGCCTCGTTCCCTTCGTCTCTTTTTAACGACACGCTCGAGTCGTGCTCGCGACGTGGGGAGAAGTGACGCGAGGTGTGGCCTCGTCGTGCGAAGAGCGACGACGTCGTGGGATGGCAGAGGGCAGGTATACGACACTCTCCTCTTTTTTTTTTTATTACAGGTCAACAATTGTACTAAGCATGGAAGCAGTGGAGGATTTACATCTAGAGAAGATTGATGCAAAGAAAACATTTCTTAATGGTTACCTTGATGAAGAGTTGTATATGATGCAACCTGAGAGATATATGGTCAGAAGTAATGAAGATATGGCGTGTAAGCTCATGAGGAGCTTATACAGGCTGAAGCATGTACCAAGACAGTGGTATAGAAGATTTGACAGGATTATATCAGATAATTAGTACACGAAGTGCCAGGCTAATCACGGTTGTTTTTTTTAATATTTTGATAATTATTATACTATTCTACTTTTGTATGTAGATGACATGCTCATTGCAAGTTCAGATATGAAGAAGATAAGATGGTTGAAAGAACTGTTATTAAAAAAATTTGAAATAAAAGATCTGGGTCCTCCAAAGAAAATTCTCGGTGCGAGAATCACTAGAGATAGAAGTGCAGGTATACTGAAGTTGCTCAAGCAGAGTATGTTGAAAAGGCGCTTCAACGATTCAACATGAGTGAGACAAAGTCAATTTGCACTCCCTTGGGTTGTCACTTTCAATTATCCAAGGAACAATCGCTGAAATCTAAAGTAGAGGAAAAATAGATGAAGAAGACTGCATATGCTTCAGCAGTTGGAAGTTTGATGTATGTTATGATCTGCACAAGATCTGATATAGCATATGCAATGGGAGTAGTCAGCAGATTTATGAGTAACCCAGACAAATTTTATTGGGAGGCAGTTAAGTGAATTCTCAAATACTTAAGAGGATTAGTTGACAAAGCTCTTTGCTTTGGTGGTGCAAGGATAGATCTACAGGGATATGTAGATTATGATCTGCTGGAAATCTTGATGGTACAAGAAGCACAACAGGTTATATCTTCATTTTGAGAAAACTACAGTCAATTATGTTTCCAAGTTATAGAAGATTGTTGCGCTCTAAACCACATAAGCGAAGTGCATTGCTATCACTGAGATTAGCAAGGAGATGATTTAATTGCAAAGTTTCTTGATAAAACTTAGCAAGGGGAAAAGGAATGGGAAGTTGCATAGTGATAACATTAGTGATATACATCTAGCCAAGAATGCTGCATTCCATGCTCGAACGAAGCACATCCAGCTTCGGTATCATTTCATTAGGTCGCTTCTGGAAGATGGTCAGTTGTCTTTGGAGAAGATACACACGACCGAGAATTCTGTAGACATGCTGACGAAGACGATATTGATAAATTGAAGCTGTGCGTAGCTTCAGTTGGTCTTCATGGAGGATGAGAGCAAGGGTTAGCCACACTACATGTACTATGATTGATGGTGTAGATCTGGAGAATGATTGATTGCAATCAGTTTCCAAGTGCGAGATTGTTATGTGTGGAATCTGATTGTTTTGATCAATCGGGTTATTCTATTACATCGGATCTCAAGTTTGTTGTGCTTGTTGTGGGGTGCGAAGGGGTTTAACCCTACATAATGTTTTTTCATACAACTCCCCGACGCTGCGTAACTGAGCGCTCGATGCTGAACAATAGAAATTGGAGCCCCGTAGCAATCTAGATATAGCGTCGTAGCAGATTAAAATAGAGGTTTGAACACTGTAACGCCCTAAACTGTCGTTGCAGTGCTGCGAGACGAACTGGGAAGTTTTCTTTTTTATTTTTCTGAAAGGTTGTGTCCCTTGAGTTATTTACTTGGTTTTCTCTTGTATTTTTAGTTCTGTAAGACATTGAAAAAGGTGCGTGAGAATAGAAGTAATGAGAGAGTGAAAGAGAAGAGATATTTGTACTTATTTCTTTCAATTTTCAAAGTGAATTTTTTGGTGTGGTGTGTCTCTGTAGTTTTTTCCCTATTTTGGATTTTTATACGTTAAATTTTGGTGTCCTTTATTTTTTCTCTACTTTTACTTTCTTGCTCGTTTCATCATTGTGGTGTTTACTCCTCATCCCCAACACTATGTTCAATAAAGCATGACACATTAACTTAATTCCTCTATAATTCGCACACTCTTATGCATCGCCTTTATTCTTAAAAATATAAACCAACACACTACTTCTCTACTCATCTGACATCTTTTTAGTCTTCAAAATAACATTGAAAATTTTTTAAGTCAAAAAATTCCTTCTTCTCCAAAGCATTTCTAAACCTATTAGAATATCATAAGGTCCAATTGGTTTTTCATACTTCAAGATCTTAAGAATTTGAATGTGCATGAAAAGTGAATGTTAGGTGGAAAAAAATAGCTAATGATATTAAAAATGTTGCAAATGTTTAACAGCTAAGACAAAATTCAACAAAAATGAATAAAAAATAAGAATTCATAATGCCAACCCCAAATACTTGGATAATGTTAACAAGGATGATGATGAATAACAACTTCACTATCCAACAGGTGTCATACGCTCACACGTATGCAACAAATAGTTTACAAAATAAATGACATAACAATTTTGAAATAAAATAAAGAAAAATAGAAAAAAAAACTACAAGCGTGAAGAAAAGCAATGAGAAAAAAAAAACAAATAATTACGAGAGAAAATATCTAAATTCTGACTGAACAAATCTCAAATTGGCTATAAGAAATTGCACCTGCCAGCATGAGTAGCAACCATGTCGGGCTGCAGCTCCTTAATGATCCCCAAACGAAGATTATATTCCCCTGCAGGACTAAGGCACTGTTGATATGGTAAGCTTTTATGATTATTAACAAAAATATATTAAAGGACGTGATTAAAAGAAATTTAGATTATTGAAAGTTAAGAATATCAAGTTGCATAATAACCCTATAGAAAGGAAAGAAAGAATCAAAGAAAAGATAATGGGAAGAATATAGGTTACTCACATCACCACTTGGGTCATCAAATTTAGCCTGGCGAAACAACTGATGAATTCGAACAATTTGTTGGGACGTCAAACTTTTGACAAACATCTTAGGACTAAAATCCGGGCCCATTTCCCCTGGAACATTAAATCGCACAGGAAAGTACATAAAGTATCAAAATGTTGGCAATGCATTCTGGAATTAAAAAAAAAAACTATACATAACTCAAAGGGAGGAGTATCAGGAAAATAAAAGTTATTTTCCCAGTTTTGATTTAGCAAAAATGAGAAAACATTACAAACTCTGAAATTATCTATAACTGCAGGATTTGCAGAGAATACCCTAATGTGATCAACTTATTCTTCAAGAGACCAAAATCATTGTCATCAACATTAGTCTAATCCCCATAATTCGAGGATGGTATTGAATCCTTCTTCACATTTTTTTCAAGTGTTGCATGTTGAATTAATTTTAGCTTATGGAAATCATTTCAGCATAACTAGCCGTTAACTTTTATGCAACCCTCTTAGACTTCCCATTTTGCATTTACATACCACCACCGAAGTCTACTTCTACTTCTAAAAGCTTCTCAGCAGTAGGTTCTAATACCGCACTTCTCTAATATAAATTCATATACACTCATATTTTTTTTTCACACAATCAACTAAGTAACTCTTTTAGATGAGAATTTCACTTTTAATATAACACAATAGAAAAAAAGGATTCATGTAGCCGACCCCACAGTGGGATAAAGACTTGTTGTTGTTGTTATTGTTGTTGTAATCAACTAAGTAACTCTCCGTTGCTCAACAAATAGATAAATTGTCCTTTCACCGTGATATTCTCTTAATATATAATACACAAAAGTAAATCCCCACTTAAAAAGAACTAGCAATAAATTGCACTAACACGTTATCCTGTGTGATTAAACATAGATAGATGAATATAGAGATGAATTGCAGTGATAGATCAATTTCAATCTGGTATAATGTTTTCTCTAAAGTTACAAGCTAAATGTTCTTACCACCTAGATATATAAAAGTGCTGTAGCATGATTGCAATATCACTTATAGAATGATTGCAGTTTTCTTATCGAAATAAAATGAATTATTTTTTTAATGAATATTTTATCATGACATTATTTTTTTCATTATTTTACAAATCCGTTAATCTAAGAGGGGAAAGATACGGAAAAGCAGAAGTGCTGGTTCAAATTTTAACCAAGGAGAGTAACAAACACCTAAAAAAAAAAAAAAAAACTTTCCCACCCTAACAAAGTTTACCTGCATAGTTTTTTACAGATTCGATAAGCTAAGAAGAGAGGTCACACCTCACAAGTTTTGCAACGTTTGCATATGAAGGAATGTCGAATGAGCTATCCAAGTGAAGTTAAGCCCATTTAAGTCATCCTTCTAAAATCCATCATTGGCTTGGGTTAGCCCAAGTTGATCATGGGCTTTGGTGTGCTGCCATTAAAGCCCATTTAAATAGAATGTTTATAGAAACTCGATTCAAAGACATACATAACATGCATGATAACTCTCCTTATAAATGCAATACACAGCCATTTCTTAAGCTTCTTTGTTTGTTTAGGATGAGAACAGTACAATAATTTCCTAGCCAATATTCAATCTGCTCTCCTAGTTTCATCCATACAATCCACAGCCATTTCTTAAGCTTCTTTATTTGTTTACGAAGGATAACAAACCAACAAAAATTAAGAGCCAGAAATTTTCATTTATATGATCAGTTTATCAGGTAGAGGATGTGATATGCAGTAATGATAATAGGACAATTGCGACTGTCATTTTAGGATAGAACTGTCATATATAATAATAACAATAGGATGATTTAACTTCCACGGTGGAAACAAGGTTTGATAAATACTTGTTAGATAAATTTGTAAAATATATTTCTTGATCTTTCAGGTATATAGCTTACCAATCAAACGTTCAGCATAAGACTTGCTAATGTTTACAAATTCATGTTGAAGAAACTGTAAAAGGTTTGGCTTGGATGTTTCAGAGATGAGACGCTTAATGAGAAGTAAGTCGACAGCAGATGGGTGGTGCTTTGTCTCAAGAGGGACGGGTGGCATGACATCAGTTCTCCGTGCAAATTTAATCGTCATGTTTTTGCTGAATAAATGAAAAAAGTTGACCAAAAATAAGCTGAAAATATTATAAAGATGGTTATAATCAAAATGATTTGTAAGGTGAAACTCACTCTGCAGCGTGAGAAAAATATTTAAATAGAAAGTCAGAATAAGGAGTAATTACGGCCATCTGACGCATATAATGTAATATCTTTGACTGCAGAAGTAAAATAAAATTATCAGCTGTAACAACAATAGTTTATTCAACTGATAGAATTCGCAAAAATATCAATTGTGATAAAATAAATGCTAAAGGCACTTTAAAGTTAAACATGAGGTGGCTTACTCGATAAGTTGTCCAGTTACCCTCGATGATAACTTGAATTTCAGCTCCATGCCAATGTTCCTTGTTTTCCCTTTTCTCATGCAAATGGATGTGAGGGATGTTTCTGAGTAGCAAGGGCAAGATTCATAAGTGTAAAAGAAATTTAAATTTCAGGCCTACTAGTAACAACTAGTTTGTGCAGCATTAATGCATTCAATCATGCTATACGGATAATGAAGCATACCGGTGAATATCAATATCTAGTCGACAAAAAGAAGTGTAATTCTGGCCTTTCATGGCGGATGAAATCTCAATAGGTAGTCCAGTGCTCATCTTGGACCAGATCAAAGCCTGTACCATATGAGTAACAATTCTGCTTGGTTTACATATCAAGAAATTCTAAAAAAAAGAAACTTAGAAGTTAAAACATAGAAACTGATAAGCAATTTTAAGGATTACAATTTCCTAGTAAAATAACAAGATTAGAAATGTAAAAGCAGAAAAGTTGACCAGAAAAGAAAGTGGCAGAAGCCAACAGAAAGAACTTAATGACAGAGATATCTAGAAAAATGAAGTCTCAACAATGTGGGATGAACTTCAGTCATGTAATATAACTAGAATGAGGAACAAGATTTCTTTGCAAATAAACTTAAACCCCATCCTTAATATCACAAAGGACTTAAAAGCACAATATTTATATTGTAATTGTTCAAGAATGTTCTGATACCTTATTCTAAACAATGCATTATATATAATGTTCCCTTGCCAATTTCAAAAAAAAAAAAGATGTTGGGCAAGCAGGTCAAGGCTTGACAAAGAACCAAGGTTAACAATGAACAGCGAGCCCTCGCCATACTCTCTGGTCCATATACTCTTCTATGTAGAACAACTTTGATAAATAAATAAAAAACACAGGCATGTACATTAAGAAAAAATAACCTGGCAAGGCTATGCAAATGAAAGTGAGCCCAATGAGGAAGAAGGATGCAGTTTCAGATGCATTCATTTTTTGACTACACATTCCATTATAAACAGCGATCGCTCGACCGTCTTCTAGGAATACCATACTAGAGGTGATATTAATTATAGATTTAATTGAGGAGAATGAACAAGATGAACAATTTTACAGCTTTGCAATTGATCTAATTCAGCAAAAAGGATAAAAGGAATGTCTTCAATAGCCTCAAAGAAAGAAGTTGTGGTTCCTTAAAAGAGAGTTTGAGAAGAGTAACCCAGCAAATTCCCTTTGAAATTTGAGGATGGTTAAAGAGGTCCCCTCTACTGTATGTTTTGATTTTTGATGTTGTCTTTTGGAACTTTGTGTTTTTCTTATATTACTTTCTGTGGAAACACTACTGCTATGAATATTTCATGTACTTATATAATGCTTTTTTCAAGTGCTAAAGAACAATTTTGTCAAAAATGCTTTCAGCTTTAATGCCGTATTTTCTAATGATCATGGTTTTGATGTTATGAACTCTAGTATTATTTGTCTTTGATTCATTTTCTATACAAAGATGGAAGATGATTACTAATCAAATTCTAAATCATCTTTCACCATAGAGTGCATGCCATTTTGAATATAGCAGCAGCCGTGAAAGTGTAAGAATTTACTACAATAATACAACAACAAAATCAAGCTTATATCCAACTAAGTGAGATTAGGTACATGAATCCCACTAAGTCTTTTTAGGTCTACCTCTACTTTTCTTAACATACAACAACATCAAGTCTTTATCCCACTAAATATGATTAGCTCATGAATCCTCTTATCCCACTACCTTTCATAACATAGGCCAGATTTAAGGCATTTAATCTCATAACCAGATCATTTACTACAATAATAATTAAAAAAAAAAATCAAAACATTATTTCTTCACAAACTGGTAAAAAGTGGAGAACTTATAGGCAAACCATCCAATCTATAATATGTTATGTGTGTCAAAAATTAATTTTATGGATCTTTTGCCTGAACTAGAGAGCAAGTATTGATTGACTGGAAGGAAAAAAAAATAACTAGCACAAAGATGCTTGCAAGTTGCAATCACAACTTATGTACTGGCACATAACTGTTCGAAACTTCAAATCTAGCATTGATTGAATATTTTAAAATTTAGGTTTGACCATATAAAGGCATTTCAAAGCTAGCCTTCAATCACTTATTCGAATGTCAAAAAAAGAAAAGATAACTCCAATTGATCTAACATTTAGGACACAAAAAGAGATTACTAGTGATTCTAGATATTTCTCATACTTCAATGTAATTAATTAGATAAATTTTATGTTCTTTCATGAATAATGTTTGAAGTTTTTAGCAACTTTATTTAAAAATGTGTTGGTGTTATTGTTGAAAAGCATGTTGATTTAAATATCCCCAAGGATAAATGGATTGTAAGCACCACGTTGTGGTTATCCAACATAGTATGTGATGGTTGTTTCAGACTATAATATGCACTTCACATTTTCTAAGAGTGGTTGGAAGGGTACTTTTCAACAGAGCTTAAGGGACAAAACTTTATAATTCCCTATGCCAACACATTAAATTATCAATTTTAAATGATATGCTTGCATTTAAGAGTTTGTTAATAATTTATTTTTCAATATATGTCATTCGTCATTGAGGAGGGTCATTAAGCAAGTGTTAAAAGTATGGAGCAGGCATTCAGTGTATGGAATAAGAAAAGGGTTATATTAAGGGACATGTCAAACTTTTCATTTTAGAAGCAACAATTCATAGTTATTGTTGCAATAATATTACATAATTTCATCACAAGACATTCTTCTCAACTGAACCCTCAATATCAGCAGCACAATGAGACTGAAACTTATAATCAACCAAAAGCATGGAACATGGTATTAGTCAGCAGCCTCAGCACAATGCTCAAACAGATGAAAGTGGCGTTGTTGGTTGATAACCTGGACTTAATACAACTTGTGAAAATGCAGTGCACAAGAAACTGGTTTTGGCAGTGCCATACAAGAGAGGAGGCAAATATTCTCCTAAATGAATTCATCAATCCATTGTTTTGTTTTTGTGAGCCTTAGTAGGGTGGACATCAAAGGACATAATCAGCAAGAGGCAAACCAAGTCCCTATGACATTATGTCATGTGCTTTTTGGAGGGGTTATATTGAGGAGAAATTATCTTAGAACTTCAAAAATGAAGTTCTTATGTATGCTAAACTTTTTTAAGCGCTACGGACAACTAACTTATTGATATAACTCTTCCTAGTTCTAGAAATTGATTACCCTAATTATTCATAACAACTTTATGTTAATGTTTGCGGGCATTTAATCTTTTGGACTTTCACAGCACATATATGATGCTACAACCAAACAAGTGAAATCAGCTTTGAGTAAAAAATAATAGCTCAATTGCAAGTCTACCAAAGAGGATCAACAGATTTAACAACACTAACTTTCACCACAACTTATCACCATACCTGTTAATGGTGAATGGCGCACCATGGCGCAAAGATCCCTTTGGAGCCATGGCGCATAGCGCACGGCACGGCGCGCACCATTTTGAACATGGCGCAAACTATATAAAAATTATAAAATAATAAGCATGAATATGAAATATTATTAAAAATGAAAGACAACCATAACATATATAAGTTCGACTAAGTAATATCAAAATATCTCATAATTCAAATATTACAATCTTTTTTTTAAAGATCAAATAAAAATTTAATCTACTCTTCTTGGGAATCATCGTCATCAGCAAATGTTAAAAAAGCTTTATTATCTTCATCAACATTGTCTCCTACTTCATAATCCTCTTCACACCCTCCTCATCCTCATTCTCAATAGCAATATCATGCCTAATTGAAGATTCCTTCTATTTTCCTTTAGATCTTTCCCGAATATCAAGGTTTTAAAAGGCGAAATCGGGAATCGAGGCGTTTTTTTCTAAGCGAGGCGAGGCGTAAGCCTCGAGGCGGATCGAGGCGTAAGCCTCAAAACGATTAAAATAAATTAATTTAAAATTTTAAATAATGACAAAAAATAACAAAAATAACAATTATTTGTACTACCAATAATAAAATAACATGAATACAAAAATAAACCAGTCTGCTGGGGGTCCAAGGGGGCGCTGCTCCCTGACGGGGTTCAAAAAATTATATTATAAGAGTAATTTTAAAATTCTGCTTGTTATATATGCTCAATACCGAGCGTACTGAGCATGTACCACTCAGTACCGAGCCAGTACCGCTCAATACCGAGCCAGTACCGCTCAGTACCGAGCATGTACCGCTCAGTACCGAGCATACCGCGTAATTTACATGTAATTTATATTAATTAGGCTAATTATGTTAAAATTTAATTAATAATACTAATTATTAAATTAAGTTAAAATAGATAATTAATTCATGCACTAATTATATTATTACTTATTTAATTAATTTGTTTAATTATTAATATTTTAAATTATATGAACTAAGTTAATCAATAATAAATTAGCTGCGTCTACGGTTTGCCTTTCATCTTCTCTTTTCGTCCTTGCTGTTCGGCTTCGTTGCTTCACAGGAGGTGTAGAGATTGCACGCGTCGCTTCTTTGGCTCCTTCGTGGCTGTTCGACTTTGCTCCTTCGACGACTTTCCCTTTCCTGTCGGATCGTAAGCTACAACATTTTGATCGGAAGAAACAACGGGAGCTCGCTGACTGTGAAGGTAACTTTCTCGCTTTCGAGGCGCTTCCTCGATGCGCCTCGACGCCTCACGCGGTGAGGCGTACGCCTCCATGGAAAAAGGTGTAAGCCTCGCCCGAACGTTCGAGGCTTAAGCCTCAGTTCGCCCGACCTCTGCCTCGATTCGAGGCGGGCCTCGAGGCTTCCGCCTCGAACGCCTTTTTAATCAATGCCGAATATTATAGCTTTTATCATAAACATCAGTAGCCTTAGCAACACTTGTCCAAGTTAAATCTTCCTCTCCATCAATAAAGTAATTTTCTTCATCAGACTCATCATCTAATTTTTCTATTAGTCATTCATTTGCATCATCTATCTCAGTCAAAGAAATAGGATCGATGACATCACGATGATTGAATCTTCGAATCAGTACTCTATTATATTTCACATAAACTAAATCCTTTAAGCGACCATGATCCAATTTGCTTCTTCGTTTGCTATGAAGCTGTAATTAAAATATTAATTTAATTACTATATTATAAACATATATAAAAAACCAACACATACATTGTAAAATACTTACATGTTCAAAAATACTCCAATTGCATTCGCATCCAGATGAACTACATGTTAGACTTATGACTTTGATAGCAAAGCTTTGTAAATTGGGAGCTCCTTGTCCATATGTCAACCACCAATCAGCTGGAAGAAATGAACTTTTTTTTCAATATTATATAGCAAATCAGTCTTAATTTTTTTGTAAATAATGATACCTGGAGATCGGATAGTTCTTTGTCATAGAGCTGGAGGAATTCCAAATAATCTTTCACCCCTAATGTATAAACTTAATTTGTTACTGATTTTATCTTTTTTAGCTACATCTTGAGATAATCTTCTAATACATTGGTAAAGACCATCAGCTATTTCCTTATCCTTGGCAATATCAGGGTTATTGAAGAAATATTCAGGGTCTAAAAAATGTCCTGCTGCATGTAGAGGCAGGTGTAATTGCACTTCCCATCTTCTATCAATTATTTTAAAATTTTGATCATAATTATCACTGTAACTTGCAGCAATTACCTCTTTTGCTCTATCAATTGCTTCATATATGTAAGTCATTTGGGGCTTCTTCTCTACATCAACTAATCTAAGAACCTTTAATAAAAGACCTGCTATTTGTAAGGCATACACTATAGTGTTCCAAAATGATTGCTGTAAGATTGTATGTTGAGATTGTTTTGCTTTAGCCTCTTTTGCATAAGAACCCAAGATAAATTCCTCACAAATAAACATTTTCTTCAAGTTCAGTTGTTGTTGATGAAAACGTTGTAAAGTTAAGAAAGCTGTTGCAAAACGAGTCTTAGCGGGTTTGACAAGTGCTCTTTGATTTGTGCACCTTCTCATGCTAGATCTTTTTTTAAAGATTGAACTGAATCTGATATTTTATGATCACCTAAAAACAAACAAATTTAGATAAAAGAAACATAATATTGTCCAAGAAACATAATATGCGGGCTGCCAGGGGTCCAAGGGGGCGCTCCCCCCTGGTGGGGTTCGACCTAGCTGTACCGAGCGTGTACCGAGCGTAATTTTGAAGTTTGTTTGTATGGAAAGATACCAAGCGGTACCGAGCATGTACCGAGCTGTACCGAGCAGTACCGAGCATGTATCTAGCGGTACCAAGCATGTACCGAGCGGTACCGAGCATTTACATAGTGGTACCGAGCGGTATCATGCATGTACCTAGCGGTACCGAGCGTGTACCTAGCGGTACCAAGCAAGTACATAGCGGTACTGAGCGGTATCCAGCATATACATAGCGGTACCGAGCATGTACCTAGCGGTACCGAGCATATCTGTTAAGTTGTAAATTATTGTAAGAAATAGCCGTGCAAAACAACAGAGCTGTGCGGAACAGAACTAGGTTGCAAATCGGAGTCGGCTAGTAAGATTTTTTATTGGAACAGACGAAGGAGGGGGCGGATTTGGCGAAAGCACTGCTTTGCGGGACGATTCGGGGGAAACAACGACTTCAACTTTGTGACAGACTCGGCTGCATTCGGCGGAAGCAGCGAATGCAGCAAACAGAAAACAGAAAACCTTCGACTTCGAACAGATTCAACAACTTTGACTTAGGGACTGCATGATGTGTTCGGCGGATGCAGCAAACAAAAAATCTTTCGTGAAATTAGGGCAATGAATAGTCGTTTTTCTTAAAATATAGATATATTTTTAAATATAAAAAATATTCATAAGTATACTGAATTTTAAAAACAATTTGGCGCGTTATTTTGCTTCGTGCGTAATGCATCATGGCTCACATGTAGCGCAAATAGCGCGCGCTATTTTAAATACATGCGCCTCGCCATGAACATGGCGACGTAGGTACGTCGCACCGTGCGCCATGGCGCGCGCTATTTTGCGCCATTGACAGCTATGCTTCTCACCTAAATTTTCAGACGACAACAGTCATACCAAATGAAGTTTTAAGTGAAGTCATTGTAGAAGTTCACAGTACTAAAGTTTTTACAGCATAACGTGTTGGACAAAAGAGCATAGAGATATAATTTAAGTGATGTATATGAATTTGCAAGGTTTCATACTCCAAATCATGCATCTTTAAAAGCATGATTTGCCAAATATCAAGATAAAAGGTACGAACAAGCTTTTTACAAACATGGACGCTCATTCATTGATACACCAAACCTAGATTGCATATATGAGGAATTGATAAATGGTGGAATAAAAAAAATAATAAAACCTTTCAGAAAACATTAAGTCGACGGTGACATTTAGCACATAAAAAGAGCTAGTTCTAACCCAATATAAGTTGTTATTTAACAAATGGTTACATTTACCATCATAAAGAAACTACTCCTAAGCCAATGTAATCTGCTATCCCATAAATATATTTCCTTGATAAAATTATCATACTCAAGCAAAAACTCAAAGAAGAAAATACAAATGGAATAAGCCAGAAGACATGCATTGTGAAGGATTCTAAGCTCTATGTATATTAGATCAGGCTACTTGATCATTTTGCAACATGCAAAGTTTGGTAAAAACAAAAACAAAAAAACAACTAATTGCCTAAGAGAGGTGTTTCAAAAGTTGATTTTAATTTTCCTAGCATGGTACCACTATAATATGAAAAAGAAAAGTTAAAATTAAGAAAATCGTACATTCATTCAAAAAGGGTAGGTCTAACCATCTTGGCACCAAGACCAAATTTCCCACGAGTTTGCTTCAAACCATATTTTGTACCAGATAAAACTGCAAATCCAAAGGTGGGGAGATACATTTATTAGCATTGCATTCATTTCCAGATTTTCAGATCTCTCTGCCTCATATGATTACTTTTTTAGGCAGTCATTTAACAACTAAATGGATGCTCAACATCTATTCAATGGGAATAACACCATACCTCTGCCAAACATATTTGGAATATCATCATGTGGCATTCCTCGTCCATTATCCTGGATCAAACAAGCAACATAGCTGATTCAGTATAACAGAAGGAACAAACATATGAGTACACATAAAAATAACTATAGTTGTGTTAGAGGGCCCTTGAATTTAGGTAGTATAGAATACAACACCTTGCAGATAACCTTGAAGAATGATGTTTCACCTCTACCTTTAGGTCCCTTGGTGTTAGTTGAAGGCTCCTTCGCCTTCTTTCCAAGGGAAGCATTCTTTGCCTGAATTTCTTGAAGTCGAGCTTCTTTGGCAAGACGTTTCTATCCAGCAGAAAGTTTTCAAATAGCAAAGAAAACTAAGTGATTATATTATAATCTCCAATGACAGCATCATCAAAGCACAGAATCACCATTAAACCAATATATAAAGTAGCAAATATGACATAAACGTGTGGGTTGTTCAATTCAATGTTATTGAGATGTCAACACTATTAAGATGTCAATGTTATTGTACGACACATGTTCTCTCTCAAATACTATGCATTTGGATTAGTTTTTATATTAAGATGTCTATATTAAGACACTCCAACATAAATATTCATATGTAATGACATTAATGAATCAAACAACTGAAACATTTAAAAAGATTGAAATATTTAAATAGGAAATGAATGCCATTTTTTAAATGTTATTTGAAGATGTAAGGAATAATACGGTTGAAATATTTAAATATGATGACATGGTATTATAGATATCACTGAACCAAACACCCTTAATTGTATATTATAATTTACATTTGAGTGCCATAAATCCCACATGGATCCAGTCATAGAGACACACCTCACGAACTTTGGCAGACTCGAAATCATCATACAGCTCTTCATCGACACGCTCCCGATCAACAAGACCAATCATGGTATTAAACTCCATTTTATTGATCTCTTCTCTGCATGACAAGCAAAACGCCAAGCTCACACTATCTGAAGATAGCACAGTAAGAACCAGCTAAATATGATGAATACGCTGGCCTTACACGGTAATCTCAATGGATGGGAGCTCGTTAATAGACTCGGCTGAATCCAATGAATTCTCAACAAGCTCGCGCACTGTTGTGTATAGCGATTTTCCAGGCTTCAAAAACCAAGAATTCTTCCATTTACAATCTTACTTACCACAAATCGAACATCGTAAAAATTGTTACATGACTCGCGAAGGAGCTGGGACATAATGGATACTAACATTGTCGAAACCAGCGATGTTCTTGTTTTCGGCGAAGAACTCCGCGGGAGATTCTAAAGCATTGCAAAAAAAAAAAAAAAAAGTCCAGTACGCAAAACATCAGCGAAAAGTAGATGGTACCCGGTAAAAAGACCAAAAGGAAATTGGCTAACTTACTCTGCTTCAGAACACTCTCCTTTGCCTTCTTGGGAGTTTTAAACTTTCCCTTCTTTGGTTCCTGAAAGATCTCACTGACTCCATTGTCACCCATGAGAATTCGATCAAGGTAGATCAAGACTGGTAGCTGAAAGTAGATCAGAGAATGTGAAAACCCTAAGGCGCCAACTCCAGCGAACCCTAAGGATCCCAAAATACGGTAAAGTTCAACAAATCGGATCTGGATTAGGGTTTTGGCCTAGGATTTTACAGTGTTTGAGATTTCTGCGGTTGTAGAGCTGGAGATAAAAAATAAAATTACGAGCGATTATTCTACTGCAATTAACGGTGTTCCAAATTACCTCTGCTACACTAACTCCCCTTGGCCTATTGGTCGGGAGCTTGGCCTTCCAACTAAAAGATTTAAGGTTCGAGTCAATGTATATGCGTTGTGTGTGTGAATTTGTCTTAAATAGTCTAAATGTCCCAAAAAAAAAATTACCTCTGCTATTATAGTACGACAATTTTATTTTATTTTTCAATATTATTATTTTAAGTGTTATAAGAGTCATAATTATTTCATTAAAAATGTGAATTAATAAACATTATAACAAATATATATTATTTTTAATATGATAAATATTTTTTTTAAATTCTTAATAAGCTACTTGTTAAATAATAAATATGGAGCAAAATGCTTAGTATTCAAAGGTGTATTTATACTATGAGCTTTTTAAATTTTATTCAAAGTAATTTTTTTAAAATAAATTAGCTTAAACGAGCTCCATACAAATGATTGTTGAGTAATTCATCCAACACGCTAATTTATTAAAATATAATACCAAATTAGTTACTCCTAGAGCTGGAAGTGAGTGAGCTTGAGTTAAAATTCTAATAAATAGCTCACGAGTTTTGCACGATGAGCTAATTAGTCAAGTTTGAGTCAATCCTTACTCGACTGTTTAGCTAGCGAGCTAATTCGTTAAAAAAAATTTCATTAAAAAATAAACTAGCATTTAGAATTTAAGAACAAAATTGTTAAAATATTTTAAAATTATATTTCATTTTCTTATATTTAGTATTTTTAATTATTTTTCTTCTAATTTCTTGTTCTTTTTTATCAATTCATTATAAGGGCTTGAATAATAATCATATTTTTTCTGTACACTTAGGAAATACATGGGGGGTTCGAGGGGGCAACGCCCACAGGGCTTGAATAATAATCATATTTTTTTCTGCTTATATGCTATGACGGGAGAACACATGCTTCTATAATCAACAATGTAAAATTTTTAGTGATATTTTTATTCATTTTAAAGCTTTCTCAACTTTTTCACATATGTATATTATAGAAACTATGTGAGAAATACATATTTTATTGTGTATTGTTCTGTATTAGTGATGTGTACTGTTGTGTGTTGTTGTGTATTGTTATTGTGTATCACTGTGTAACGCTATGTACAATGCACTATGTATTGCTAGTATTGATGTGTCTTCAAGCTTATATGAACCAAATAAAAACTTAGAATCCAACTGAATTCATATATAACAAGTAGTAAGCTTCATAAATAGATGACTCTCAAATTAGTTATCTTAAAGTTGTTCAATGATTATTAGGTTTTGATTAATCTTAAATGGATTAATATCATCACAATTATTGAACATCGGCACTTTCTCGTCTCAGGAATTCAGGGAAAGAGAGGCTTTATTGACAATCTTAACTCTTAAGTATTATTGAAGATATAAGTCAAAAAAGCAAGCGCCTTGATTTTTTTAAAATTTTTAATTTCTCACGTTAAAGTTCTTTAATTTTCTACGTTATTTTATAAATTCATTCCTTATAAAAAAAGGAACAATAGCGTATCTATTGCCTCAATCATATTGACACTGAGGGGTACACAATAGTGGTATAAAATGGTATATAGTAGTGGTACACAGCGGTACACAGTAGTGGCACACAGCGGTACATAGCACAATACAAAGTAGTATACAATAGATTATGAGCCTAAATGACATGAATAAAAAGACATGCAAAGTCCAAAATTGTGTTATGTTTCATGATGAATTCATTTGTTCAAGATTTTTATGTTTTATTATTTATCATTAAAGAAAGTCCAATTAATTGAACATATTTTTATGATTATTCCAAATTATAGAGCAATACACAACAACAGTACACAATGTATATCTAACTCAATTTAATTAAAACATCTTTTACTCAGTTTAATTAAAATGTCCAATAATACATGCTAAAATTTTAATATCACAACCAATATAACATCTTCACAGCGGTAAACAACGGTATACAATGAATTTTATTTAATAATGTGGTACTATATTATCGAAATAAATCACACAAAAAGAAAAACTAATCAGTCTTCATCTTCATCTTCATCAACTGCATGTTTAAGAATGCAGTATTATATTATCAAAATAAATCAAAGACAAAGAGAAAATTAAAGCATGATATACAAAATACAAACACTTTACTTTAACTTCAACTTCGACATATTCTCAAAGTGCACATAAAAAAAAACTATCATTCATTCAGCATGTAGTTCTTTCAACTTCAACTCTTCTTCTTCCTGAATGTTTGCATAATAGCGCCTTTCAGACTCCGCGTCTTGTGGTCATATCATCTGCTTGAAGAATGAACATCCTCCTCCAAACCAATATTCATCTTCATCGACTTTTTCTCGTTTTTTCCTTTCTCAGCAGCTATGAAAAGTTTATTAAACTAAAATAATAAAAATTATGAAACTTTGGCAGGTATTTCATTAAAAAAAAAAATAATGCCAATCCTATTTATTTTTTTTTTTTGGAAATTAAGGCCCAAGCCTCAAAGGCAGGTAAAACTAGTTACATGTGTAAAAAACCCAAAAACAATTGGAAGAGAGAAAAAAGAAAGCCCCATGGGCAACAAAAATGCCAAAAGGTGCCAAAAATTACACATGACAAAAGCTAGGAGGGAAAGAGAAACAGGCTCAGGGCTCAGGAAAACCCGATTGCAGACACCGAGGAGCACGTTACCCCCGGTTGCGGGAGCAGCCATCAAATGGATAAAGAGTTACAAGGATCCACCATCCAAGGGGTGGATGTAGTGCAATCAGTCATCATTGCCCCATAACAACAACAAAAAGAATGAGCGGCATAAATAACAGAAAAAAAAATAGAAGTATAAAGTCCCCAAGGACCATAAAGAACCACCACAGTACACCAAAAGCATCCTCCAAAAAACCAACCGGACAAGGCGTAAAGCACCACCCTATAGGAGATATAGAAGGTGAGACTCATGCTTCCATTTATAGATTTTTAAGAACACAACCTTCTTAATCTTAAAACAGATCGAGGTGCTGAAGGAGGCAGAATTAGTAAATCTCCTCTCATTCCTTTCTCTCCAAATGCAATATATAATGCAACAAATTATGATAGAGTATAACCTTTTTTGCAATATGAAAAGATTAGGATGATCATGAAACCCAATAAAAAACCTATAACAAGTTTGGCCTAACCAGTAGAGACTAAGTGCCTGGGATCAAGGATGTGAGAATGGAGTGGGTAAAATTGCACTAAAAAAGATAAATGATATCACTCTCAATATCGGTATGGCACAGGGAGCAAAATAAGTCCACCTGGATATTGCATTTATGTAGCGCAACGACCATTTTAAGGCCCCCCATCAATGCTAACCAATCAAAAACCGAAAATTTCAAAACATAGTTCTTATGCCAAATAGAGAAGGCCTGATTGTAATCAGGATAAGCCTTATAAAATTCCTTTGTAAAATCATAAAATTTGGCTTTAATCGTGGAGCCCAAAAATAAGCAGTCAGCATTTAATTCATGAATAGGGATCCTCTGAATGGCTTCAGAAATATGAAGCGGAAGAGAGGTCGGGAGAATCCAGCTGCCCCCAAAAATGAAAATTTTTAACTCTCATATTGCTATCACAGACTTGGGAAAGGTGAGCGGTAGAGGAAAACTCAAGCATGCTGGTCCCATTAAACCATTTATTTGAGATAAACAAGAAGGGAGCGAAAGGGGTAATTTTGAAGTTGAAACAAGACTTGGCTAAAGCAACACTGTTACAGATACTTTTCCAGAAGCTGGAAGCATAAGAGGGGGCCTGCTTCCAAGGGGAGGTATACTTGAATAGTAGCCAGGTAGCAAGAGGTGAATTAGAATTGTAAATCCTGAGGATAAGAGCACAGTTATACCCGAATTGAAGAGCAAGGATGGACTGAATACCCATATCACCCAGTTGCTTAGGTTTGCAAACCTTGTCCCATGCAATCATATGTAATTTCTTATATGAGACCATATGTAATTTCTTAGAGGCAGCAACATCTCAAAAAAATATAAACATAGAAGCTATCTTCTTAAAATATTTAATGATAGCTTTAGGTAATATATAGCCCCTTATCCAATAAGCTATGAAGTTAAGAATGGTGAATTTAAGGAATTGAAGGCGGCCAACAAAAAGAGAGGAGGTTGGCATTCCAGCCCGAGAGCTTCCTAGTAATAGTTTCCATAAGCGGAAGATAGTCAGCAACTTTGAGTCACTTAAAGGATATTGGAATCATAAGGTAAGAATTTTGCTCCCTTGAATTTTGGAGAGAGGGGTATCTATATATCTCCACAACATAACGAGTGTTATTAGGTAACATGATGGATCTCTTGTCATAGTTAACATGTAAGTCGGAAGCAGCAGCAAAGGTTTGAAGGAGTTGTTTAAGAGTGGAGCAATTTGAAATAGTAGGAATCCTAAAAACAAGTAAATCATCAGCGTAGAGGAGGTGGATGACATTGTGGTTGCCAAAAGAGAATCCAACAAAAGGCCATTCATCAATTAAGGATGAAAAGGCATCCATAACGATACATAAAAGGTACGAGCTAAGAGGGAAGCCCTGGCGTAGCCCAGTAGAGGAGGGGAAGAAACCCTCGAGCACCACATTAATCACAATCGAGTAGTTAACATTAGATATACAAGCCTTGATCCAATGAATAAATTGCCTTGGGAAACCTTTCTGCTCCAATCTGGCCAGGAGAAATTCTCTAAAAATCGTGTCAAAAGTTTTACGGATATCCAGTTTAGCACAAAAAACTTTTTATAGTCACCTTTACGGGCAGAAGAGAGAAGCTCATGGGCTAGGATAATGTTGTCAGTATATATTCTAGATTTAATGAACCCCACTTGGTTGTCCTTCACAATAAGAGGCATAACAGGTTTTAATCGAGAAGCAATATCCTTGGATATAATTTTATAGATCACATTGCAAAGAGAAATCGATCTGAAATGCGATATGGAAGAGGCATTCTTAATTTTAGAGATGAGAGGCAGTGCAGTGGCTTTAACACCATCAGAAAGGTACCCCTTCAGAAAGAAAGACCTAACAGCCTTGCAGACCGAAGGTCCAAGAATGTGTCATCCCGACTTGTAGAAATGGAAGTTGAAGTCATCAGGATCGGGAGAGGAAGTTGCAGCGCCATAAAAAAATACAATTTTTATCTCATCATCTGTGATAGAAGCAGTTAGAGAAGCAAAAAGGGACAAGGGAATAATATTACCAGGGGGAAAGATGCCCATATTAAAACAAGCCAGAGGGGGCAGGTTGAACAGGTCTTTGAAATGTTGAATTATAACATTAATAACATTCGATCTCAAATTGTGAGAGAAAGTACTTAAGTTGAGAGCAGTATTCATATAGCCCATCCTGCAACGAATTTTAACATAAAGGAATTTGAGGTCGTCTTCACCATGAGAGAGCCAGGAAGCCTTGACCCTTTGAATAACCCAACTGGCCTGAAGGGAAGTAAAATATGAGATCTGTTGATTGATGAGCTTGAGAGAGTGATTAAGGGATGAGTTGAGGGGATCAGCCAAAATTTGAAGCAAATAGTCAGTTTGCTTAGAGTGCAGCTCAGTCAAATGATCTTGAACAAGATTGGAGTTCGCCCAGGGTTCATCTTTGATGTTCCTTTTCATGATCTTGAGTTTGGAACAAAAACTAGTTAAAGGATTACCAATGTTGCAGGTAGAGAAGACATCTAGAACAAGCTTCCAATAACTTTCAAGAGAGGACCAATAGTTTTAAAAAAGAAATCTGTCATGGATGGAGGGGTGTCAGCCGATTGAAGGATTAAAGGGTAGTGGTCAGAACAAGAGGGAGCTTGCACAGAGTAGCAAGCATTGGGAAAGGTAGAAAGCCACTCATCATTCATAAGAACTCGGTCCAATTTTATGTGAATAGGGTTGTCTTGTCTTTGGTTGAACCAAGTAAAAAAACTACCAACAGAGTGCATCTCAGATCATTTAGCATAAAAAATCATTGAGTTTAGATCCCAAAATATATTATGAGCAATAAGAGAGCCACCAATTTTCTCATATGCAAATCTGTAATAGTTGAGGTCTCTCATAAGAATCCAGGGAGAATGCGGAGCCAACTCGCAATTCCTAACCAGATCCCAGAGGTGAGATCTATCATTTATTAGAAGCATAAATAATAGATAGGAGAAAGGAGCTATTTCCAATCATCTTAGTAGAGAAAAAGAAAGGGGTGAAACTAATTTTTGATGGGTTCCACTTGATCCAAACACGACCATAATTGGAAAGGTCAAAATTGTGGCAGGAGTCTTCAGTGGGAAAGATATTGTGGTTGGCAGCAAAAAAGGGTCTTGGAGAGAAGAGGAGTGAATCTTATTCTCAAAAATGCAAAGCATATCAAGCTTAAATGAATTAACTAAACATTTGCAACAAAAAATCTTGTGTGAATTGTTGAAAACTCTAATATTCCAGCAAACTATAGATGACACTGTCATAACTATCTATGAGGATGAGGGGGTTTTCTGGGCTGCTTCCCCTTAGCAGATTTGGTAACATGAGTATGTTTAAATGGTTCAGAGGTAGTTTCAACAGTCATGGAAGATAGAGCATCCTCTGCTGAAGGGTCAGGTTCAACATCAGAGTGTTGTAGAGCATCAAATTTGTTAGGAGAGAGAATATTTGAGGAGACAGGAATACCTGGTAGGGGGTGGAGTTGGAGGAAGCAGCATCCTCAGTAGGGGAATTTATGTTAGAAATCAGGGGAGTAGGGGGGGGGGGGGTTGACTGAGTGATTAGGCATGTTTAAAGGGGTGTTATTAGTTGAAGCAGGAGATTTTCGAACAAGGGGAGAAGTTTGCCCATGCAAAGTGGGGTTGCAAATGGGAGTGTGGATGTTAGGGGTAGGGGGGAGGATGAAAAGGAGTATTATGGGTGTTGGGGTGAGGGGAGGCAGAGGGGTTGCGTCTTTGGGGGGGGGGGGGGGGGGGGGGGGGGGGGTTCTTCCTGATCAGGTGCCAAAACAGGCTTAGAAGGGTAGGAAGCAGAAAAACGAGTTAAAGAATTGCAATGATCGCAAGGTGTAGGTTTCCACTTATACTGAACTTTCAGGCTGAAAACATAACCGTCCAGGGAGAGGGATTTCCTCCAAGTAAGTGGCATTTGCAGATACTTGAATTCAAACTCAAGCGAAGGTGAGTCAGGTCCTTTGGGCGATAAGAGTGTCCACAGCAAGAGGGATCCCAATCTTGCTAGTAATCATAGAGATCTCTTCAGAATTCCAACATACCAATGACAAATCATGGATTTTGACTCAAATTGGAATTGAGGAAAAGTTTTCACATTTTGGGTGGAACTTTGGGGACCATTTTTGAGCAGGAAAGGTTTCCTCAGAAAAAACCAAACACTCTTGGACCATGCCATTTCATAGTCCTCCATCGTGGTGAAACGAAGCAGAAAAAACCATCACTAAGCGATGAAGGTTGGAACAAACCTTTCAAGGTCCAGGTTTTACGAATGGCTCCCAAGAGAGCTTCATAGAACGAACGACGTCCGATGGAGTAGCCAACCAAGCATATTGGAGTAGAGGGGTGGAAAATCCATGAATGAAAGACCATCCATGGAAGAAGGGGGAAGGGAGGAGGCGGAGAGGGGGTCCTTTGTCAGGGCCGGAGGAGAGGGTCGAGAGAAACATGCAGGAAGCAAAACTAGGGGAAAAACAAAACCCTAGTAGAGCCAAAACCCTAGAGTTCAGAATTGATCCCAACCTTCACATTCTATTATTATTATTTTTTAATTTCAAATATGGGGAGATCGTTGGAAAGGGGGTCCGAGTCAACAATAATATTTTTCCAATTACGAAGAGGAACAATGGAGGAGCGCCCATCAATATTGGAGGAGAGAGGTGAAAAATTCATGGATGAGAGACCCCCATGAAAGAAGGGGGAAGGGAGGAGGCGGAAAGAGGGGTTCCTCCGGCAGGGCCGGAGGAGAGGGGCGGGAGAAATAGGCGGGAAGCAAAACTAGGGGAAAAATAAAATCCTAATAGAGCCAAAACCCTAGAGTTCAGAATCGATCCTACCCTTCACATTTTTAAATTTCAATAGAAAATCTTTGGGCCAAGTCAGACATGTTGGCCAAAAAAAAAAAAAAAAAAAAAAAAAATCCACCGTGTAGCCATTTTATTGTATTCTGATTGTCCGGCTCACAAAATAATTTCTTCTGTACGCTTCTCCTGCGGAACAGTCGAACTGGTGAACCCAAACTTCTCTTCCCTACCGTTTTAAGGATAATGCACCATCACTCATCATTTCGACTCTCTTTCTCGTCTTCTTCAAGCACCAGCTCCTCTCTCTTGAAAACACTAATTACCTCTTTATCGTATACAAATGGCGGCAATCTCTACTCTTTCATCCACCACTCTCTTCCAGCACCCAAGCAACAGTATCAGAATCACCAAAGTCGCTTCTTTGCTCCCCAAAGAAGATTCTTCGCCATATTCTCTGGCTCAAAGTTATCGCTCCATGTTCTCCTACAGAAGTATACGAAAATTTACGGCGATATTTGCTGTAACAGCTGAAGCACCCTCTGCCACTTCAAGGGATCAAGCGGCGAAGCGTAGACTCTATGTGGGTAATATTCCTAGGAATGTTAATAATGAGGAGCTGGCTAATATTTTTGAAGAGCACGGTTCGGTTGAGAAGGCTGAGGTATGTGTTCTCGTTATTTACTTTTTTGTGAAATTTTGAAATATTGTGATGAATGATTTGGTTGTAGAAGGGGAAGAGGGGAGGGAAATTGATGGAAATGATTAATCATTCAATGCAAGTCGTTCCGTTAGTAAAACGATTTAAGACCAAATGCATTCCTGAAAACAGTTTTGAATTTTGGCCTTTTTCCTAAAAATAGTGGATGATCTTATGATTGAAAATATTTATATTTTCTTCCCTTTAAACTCATGGTGACATAGAAATGTAAACTTGAATTTGAAAATATTATTGACCAGAAATGTAGTAGTCAATGATTTTGTTGCTTGGAGACTGAATGCTACAAGAGGAATGCAATTGATCCAGGAAAGAATAAGTAGTTTGAATTTGATGCAAATAGTTGACAACAAATTTTGTGTTAGGGCATCTCCAAAGGTATCAACAGAGAGTATCATTCAAGAACAATAATAAAATGTCGATGAAGAGGTTGGTGTAGTGAGGATAAAAGACACCGACACAATTGGTGTTGGAGAATGGAGGAGATCCTTTTTAGATTGCCTCTAGCAATGTGAGAGGTGAGTAGTTGTCAGATCTAAAAGCATGAAAACAGTGAATGCCATAGAAGAATGAGAGCCTTTGAAAGAGACTAATGAAGCAGTCAGTGCTATTTGAGACATAGTTTTCAAGGGAATTGGTGGAAATGTCATAAACAGCTGGGATGTGAGAGAGGGATCAAAATTCTCTGATATCATGTTGGAAGGGAGATAGAGCTGGAAATGATTACATCTTCATTGAATTTTCATTCTAGTACAACCATATATGTTCTTATAAATAGACACCAGAAGAGAAAAAAAAAAAAGAGGCAAAGAATAACATCCTCTAATGACAAAACATTATATTAGATTCCTAGTATAAGTTGTAGGCTAGGTGATAGTTCAAATGTAGTAAAAAATTACAACTTGGTATGAAGCACTAAGATTTCATGCATAAAAGGAAGATAATTATGAAAGTTACGGGCAGTATCATTTGAGTCAAAATTGTTGAAATGAAAACAGAGACCCTGGTAACAAGAAATAGAAAGAAAAAGTATAATATTGTTTTCAATCATAACTTTTATTCCCTCATTGCAAGGTTCATTTTTTAACGGCAACTATAGTAGAGCAAGTACATGAATGAAAACCTTAAGTTGTCTTCATCTTGGCTGCAATTAAGTATTACAATTATATCTTGAATTAGTTGTATGTGATAGACTTTGTTTTGCATTGAGGGATGTGATTTGCTGGATTATTTTCATTATGTGGTTGACTAGTGGGGTTGCTTGTGCAGTAGAAGTGGGTGCATTTGAGCTAAAGTCATATTAGTGTCCCTTTCCCTCAAGTTGTTGGCCGAATAAATGATCAACTTTTCACAAAGAAACACAGATCTACTTGGGTAGAGCTTTAGTGAAGGTGTCGATAACCTCATCATGAGCTACGATGCAGCGACACTTTTCCTCAAATAGGTGTGCAGTGTCCGACACATATCCGATATGACACGCGTCCGACACGTGTTGGATGTGCCGAAAATATGTCCGATTTAAAAAAATATTAAATACAAATCGGACACGAGTGTCCGACACATGTATCTTAAATATTTTATGATTTTTTTTAAACGCTTATCTTAAATACAAATTTGATGCTCGATGCTAGCAATTTATGCACCCACAATTTGGCATCTCATTTTTGTCCAACGACTTCTCAACATCGACGACCAATGCCCTCTCAACATCGATGATAAATGCCCTCTTAACATTGACGCCCAATATTTATTGCATAACATCAATGCCTAACTCTCGACAACATTATCATCACCTCTCTGATGACTGATAAACGATATCATCGCCCGACTCTCGACATCCTAATATTAATCATTTTAAGCTCAAATTCTAGTTAAATGACTTATTATTTCTAAATTATTTTTAAAATTATACTTATTTAATTTTTATACACTATTTTAAAAATATAAAACTATAATGTCATGTCCAACCAGTGTCCATGTCCTATATTTTCAATAAATCACGTGTCCCGTGTCTGTGTCGCCGTGTCCGTGTTTATGAATCATAGATCACGAGAAAAGGTGTGATTAACTATGATCATTTTTTAAAGGATGCATTAGTAGATGAAATGTTGATCTAGCAAAAAAAGGTTGTTGATTATGGCCATAGTTGAAATATTATCAGAATATAGTGGTATTAGAGTGTTGGTGGGGAATTAAAATTCTTGAAGAAGACAATGAAGCCATATCAAATTGGTGGCAATAGTAGCAAGGGCATGGTATTCAACTTTCATAGAGGATTGAGCAATAGTTGATTGCTTTTAACACATCAGGTAATGAAACTACAACCCAGATAAGTACAATGGCCTGTGGTAGAATTTTATCTTTTGTTTCAGCATCCCAATTAGAGTCTGAGTATGCATGAAGATGTAGATCAGCTTTTTTATGGGAGAGTCCGTAATGAAAATTACCCTTGATATATCATAGAATGCATTTGATATATTGGAAATGACATTTGAGTGGAAGACCTTGTTAGTAGCAAAAGATATATTAAGTCTTGTTTTGGTGAGATATTGAAGCAATTCAGCAAGATTTTGATATAGAACAAGACCCAAAAATGATTCATTGGAAGTTGCATTTGACTGAAATTTTAAAGTTAAAGGATTTGAAACCGGATTACAATCACTCAGACCAATTTATTTTGAGAATTTCCCTTATGTATTTGAATTGATTAAAGATAATTCTTGAAGCCATTGCGACAACTTGAATTTCAAGAAAATGGGAAATAGACCCCATGTTTTTCATATTAAAGTGATGATGAATTTTACGAAGTAGGGTTAAAATTTTATCTTGTTCATTCCCGGTTAGATGAAATGTTGTCAAAATAAATAAACAAATAAAGTCAAAACTTTTTTAGGGTCATATAGTAGAAAAGGGGAATTGATAGAACTATTACTGAATCCTTGATGATGCTGGGAAGAGTGGCATACTATTGCCTTGGAGTTTATTTGAGACAATGCTTTCTTTAATAGACAAACATGCTTAGGATATTACCGATCTTTGAATCCTTGAAGTTGAGTTGCATATACAATTTCACCAATTTTTCCATTAAATATCTAATTACAAACTTTCCAATTGAATCAAATAACCACCATTATAAATAAGCTAATGTTAGGAAACTTTGCAACTTGGGTGAAAGTTTAATGATATTCATAACATAACAACTTCCCACACCTGCAGTTAGCAAATGGGGCCAAAATCCTTCCCACAACCACACAAGGTAGATTTGGCCAGAATATAATATATAAGATCCTTATATTATTTTAGAGAGTGCACTTGTAACATTTTAGAGTTCAAAACTTCTCCAATGTCATGCCATAAGTTATGTAATTTGAATGTAACAACAATGTCAACAAATAATTATAACTTTAGACATGAGCATGATGATTTATGAGCTACTAGAATTATTAAAGTAAGATAATATTGCATGTTTAGAACTTTCCATACTTGACATTTTCTTTTTAAATTATAATTAAAAAAAAAAAATAGACAGAGCGACATTTTAAGGGGCTGTTTGGCAGCATGATTTAGGCCTGATTTGAGCGAAATCCAGCCAAATGACCTAAAATGCAAAACCAAATGTCACGGCAAACGAAATCCGTTGCAAATAGAAAATCATGCCGATTCGCTCTAAATCCCTGATTTTTGAAATCCTATATTTTGTCGGATTTACAAAATCCATGGCGCTAGAGGAAGAGTCCGCTCGGTAAATCCTGCTCTATAGCCAAACAGTCACATGAGATTTAAGATGATTTATCATGAATGTTACTAAACAGTTTTCAGGATTTAACTCATTTAAGCCCCTTAGGATTTCCGAAACCAGGATTTAGAGGATTTACGAAAGCCTACTTAAATAAAGTCCGGGTGCTACCAAATAGTCCCTAAGACTTTCAGAGAATGACCATTACTCATAAAAACAACTCATTTATTCAACATATAAAAAAATCATCATAGAGAAAACTAAAAAGTAAAATTTTAACTTTTTATAGTAAAAAATTTTGAATTAAAGTTGAGTACAATACACAAAAGTTACGTAGTAAAAAGATTGTATAACCCAAGAAAATGCATTTTTTTTCTATATTTTATTATACAATCATTGGAAGTGAAATCAAAAATAGGTGTTTACAAATCTATATCATGTTCAACGATTTCCTTAACTGGTCCGACGGATGAAACTCGAGCTATGGCCCTCGAATCCCTCTCATGTCTTTCTCTCTTCTCTTCTTTAGATTTTCTCTCTTCTCCGACAGCTTAGGGAAAATAAGGGATAAATGGATTAGGATATTATATATATATAAACATCATTTTTGATCTAGTATCACGATGCCCACTTTCTTGGCATCACAATGGTCTCATAGAATATTCCAGATGCTCTAAGATTCTTCAAACCTGAGAGCTAAGCGCTGCGACGGCACCACCAACATCATGGTGCTCTCCAAATTTCTTCTCACAAATAGAGAGGACAATACCGCGGTGTCGGGTATTTTTGCCCATATAGTTCTCTCTTCCCCATTTCACTTTTTACACTTGTTTAAGATCAATTAAATATACTACAACTTAACATCAATAATTAAATTAGGATAGGTGGAGATTCGCACCAAATTACTTAGATTAATTGGATCCTAGAACGACGAGTATCACATTCTCCTCGCATTACAGAATTGTTGCCCTTGACATCTACATATAAGTCAGTACACACTCAAATAGGCCAGGATACAACTGCCTCATTTTAGTTTTTTTTTCTCACAAGTTGCTTCTCACTATAACTTGTGCTTCCATTGAACTTTAACTATAGAAATCAGACTGGTGGATGATTCGTCCAAATCTTGTCTTCTTGCTGGATGATTTTGTGATAAGGATACTGACAAGGGTGTTAATTGCTTAAGTGGAAGAGATTGTGAATCCCCTTAAGTAAAAAGAAGTTTAACTCTTAAACATCGAGATGCCTTTTGATGTAATAAAAAGAATTTCATTAAGAAACTCTAAAGTTAAGCATGCTAATGTGAGAATAATCTTGGGATGAATGAGCTTCTAAGAAGTTGCACCAACATGACAAAATCATGAGGCCATTAGGCCAAAGAAGACAATAACTCGATAGTCAAGGGTTTGAGCTGCTATAGCTAGTCCTATCAATGCATTCACTAGTAAGTTCAAGTCATGGTTTCCTTGCTTCCTCCCCATGTTGTTGGGATTGATGCCTTCTCTAGCGTGCTCATGCAATTTCCTCACTTTTCTGTCATTTATAATTTCGGGTAGGTGTAGAGTGGGAGAGGATGAGAGGGAGATGCATGGGATGAGAGAGGGAGCCGCATGTGGTATTATCTCTTTTTTTTTTTAAGAGGTGCCAAACATGACATGACTTCTTGTAATGATAGGGAAATGCATGAGTACGGGATTCCTAGGTTTTTAGGTTATAATGTGAGATTTGCATAATTTTGACAAAAAAATTATTTTATTTAAAAGATAATGCGGGTATCGACTCTTTCCTGCAAATCCTCATCACTCGGTAGAGTTGATTTTGAGTTGCTGACTCGCATGCGTGAAATATTAGAAATGATCTTTCTTTATTAGATTTAAATGAGAATTTGACTCTTAAGTCTTAACATGACACAATGGAGAAAAATGGGTATTTTATTTGTCCTTTTTTGGTATTTTCGACGCTCGAATGTGTTAGTGCAGTTCATTTTGTAAAACGGGTGATGGTTAGATGATCTTGCTTGCGGTATAAGTATTATGATTTAATATTGTGCGACGTCATGTTTGTTGTTCTCCGTTTTTGTTGTATTCATTTAGATCAATTGTGGGATTGATATGAAGGTCGACATGAAACTAGAACAATGGTAAATGGTAAGAGACGAAGATAATTGTGAAGAGGGAGAGAAATAGTTGGATATTGAGGACAACAATGAGAAGAGTTGGATTCATTGAATTGAATATGTCTGGATATGATAACTTTTTCAGACATGGGGTTATGACATTTTTAACCTTTATAAGGAAAGGCGTACCTGATAAATATGCACAAACTGATTTTGGAGCAAATATATATAGGGAACATGGGCGGAACCATGAAGTGCCCGCCGGAGAGGGGGGGGGGGGGAACCATGAATTGCCTAAAGTAATATGGAAAGAGATTACTATAATAAAGAGTAAAAAGATCATAAAATAATTGAAAATTTACTTATTATATGAATTTTTAGTAAATTTATCTCTTTCCATCTTTTTTTTACTCTTTATTATAGTAATCTTTAGGCAATCCCCCCCCCCCCCCCCCAAAAAAAAAAAATTATAATATTTAGTCGATTTCCCCTAGTATAATTATACACATTGTATAGAGGAGTTATTACAAGGGATTTTAGGTAATTGTCCCCCTAAAAGTTTTAAAATACTATGGTCTTTAGGCATGTGGGCTCCGAAAATTCGGCCTCGGCCTCCACTCGCTTTTCTTATTCGGCGAGGGAGTTTTAACGAACTAAGTTCCAAGGTAAATTTTGGAAGGCAGATGGGTTTGTAGATAAGACACTACCCAGAGATTTCACCCTCATTTTGCGAGGACTTTATGATCTGAGTTCTGATTTCCTATAGGCGCAAGCCCCTATAGTTAATTACCCCTCCTGATAACGAGAGAGAACTTTCGATTAAGGCTAGTCGTCAATCAGATATGTATAAAATACATGATATCTGGCATATAGTAGCAGCATTGGGTTATTGGTATTGATGATTGGAAGTTTGGAATTTGAAGGGTTTGGATATTGGGAATTGAAGAATTGGGTTTTTGGATTTGGAATTTGGTTTGGAAGATTTGATATTTAAATAGAAATTGCACCATCCTACACTTAAAGCAGATGGTGGGGGGATGGATGATGGGCCCGATCAAGATCCCATGGTTCCGTCGTCCCGGGCCATCGTGGTCCCTGGTCTACTTAGTCAGAGGAGGTAGTCGACCCAACCTGACAGAAGGTTCCTTGTCAGCAGCCATGGGTTCCTTCGTCCAAGGGAACCTTGTAGACCTGGGTTAGATATTTGCCTAAGGGGACAAATTTAAATCCACCTTAGCTAACAGAGGGCTTTGTACCCTATCAATCATATCCTATTGATTCATATCTCAAGGATTTGATGCCAATAAGGAACGTATTGGCTCTGGCCATAACCGGTATATCGTGGTGCCATTTGGCGGCAAAACCACTCGGTTCAGAGGGCCCCGGGTCGTCGTAACCGTTTATCCCGCGGTGCCATTTGGCGGCTAACCGCCGGTTGGAGGACACGTACCACGTCCTTACTGGCAGGAGATTGTTTTGAGAATGAATCATAGTGATATTTTCGACTAGGCATTTTGCTCTTTGTGAGCTGAAGTAAATCTTGATTTGTCCACCCCGGCAAACGGTTGCGAAGGGTGGATGGATTTTGCTTTAAGTGTTGATGGATAAATTTCAATTTTTAAATATCTGGATATTTGAGATGGAATTTGGAATAGTTTTTGGATTTTAGACTTTTGGGAGACATTTGGAAATATTTGGGAACCCCTCCGGTTGAGATCTGCATTCAACACGGCCATCATCGGGGTGTACTTAAGGTCATTTCCACTTTAATTGATTGAACATTGTCGACTTTGTCTGGCTGTCGACAGAGGATCGGGTTCCTCGTAGACTTTGTGCCTTTTGTTTGTGAATTTTCTTGATTGTAGGCCTTGAAGGCCTAATATGAATATATAAGATAAATATTCCGGTCGACTTCGTGACCTTATATTCATCCAATGGGTTGAACCCTGTCTACTCCTATTTATCCACTAAGGAGGATCTGGTTTCATAGGCTTTATGCCTTTTGTTTAGTGAATTCTTTTGACTGTAGGCCTTGAAGGCCTAATATGAATGTATTGAAACAAATACACTGGTCACCACAACCGTGTATTCGTTTAAAGGTTCGAACCCTGTCGACTTCTATTGGTCCGTATAGAAGGATCAGGTTCGAACTAGAATTCACTTATCGACCCGCGCAGCATCCCTAGGCGTCACGTGTGTACCAATAACACGCTCGCCGGGGCCCAAGCTGGTTTGTACTTTCCCCTCTAGTGTACCTATGTGTATACAATTTATAGTGCACGTGCAGGGGTACTTTAAAACATTTTGTAAACGCCTTCTGCCCGCTTGCATGGATATTGCGGGTCCGGTGGTGTAGCATTTATAGACTATGGACGCCTTCTGTCTGCTTTCATAGATGTTGCAGATTCGGTGGCGTTGCATTGTAGGTTGTAGACGCCTTCTGTCTGCTTTCATAGATGTTGCAAATCCGGTGGCGTTGCGTTGTAGTTGTAGACGCCTTCTGTCTGCTTATACGAATGTTGCATATCCGGTGGCGTTCTAGTCTTGATATTGACTCCCCCCCTTTCTCAATCACCGGGGAAGGAATTCTTTTGGACTTCGAAGTCCACTGATTGTCGCTTTGCTTTGAGAAGATCTCCTTTCAAGATCTTTAGTGTAGTAGAGTTTTTCGTATATCGTGTTGCTATTATACTCGAAATACTTGAAGATCTTGATCACCGTTGTCGTAGGTGATATTCGTACCTGTGTCCACAGTGGTTCGTTATGCTTACGATGTACACACTGTTGTTATCCAAAAGTGGTTCGTGCTTATTTGGAAGGACCTGTGGTATTTGCTACGATCTCCTAGAGATGTTCGTAGGAGAGCCATTGTCACCTTCAATCATATCCACATTTCACCAATCTCAGGAGGTTTGATGATTGTACTTGTTCGTAGGAAGGGGTCCTTGATTGCCGATCTCCAATATTGCCTTCTCAATCAATAGGCACTTATTTGTATTTGAGATCATATTAGCACATACGACAGTCGTATATGAACTTTGCAACTTACTACTGTCGTTTTCCAATATAGTTCATTTGACCTCGTAGGAATCATCGTAGGAGATGTACTTGTGTCCACAGTGGTTCGTTGTACATACGACATACACACTGTTGTTACCCACAAGTATTCATTTGCTGGAGATCAGTTGTATCCGCTACGACCTCCTAGTAGTATTCGTAGGAGAGCCCTTGTTTTTGCATTGAAACCATCTTTCACCAATCTCAGGTGGGTTTGTTGGGTTGCGTAGGAAGGCGGATCATTCATCATTAGTCTCCCGTATCGCCATCTCAATCAACAGGCGTTTGTAGGGATTGTTGTAGAAGTTCATGCATTGAGGTCTTGTAACGTGCTTTGTGTCACTTTTGACCGTACGAGTGCTCTTGTAATTTGAATTTCCTCGTGTATGATCCTAGTTTTGTTCTTTGCATATGTTTGAGTCCGGGTTAAGTCTCATTCAAACTTGAATTCATCAAGTTCACAAGTCCCCACTTGATGTCGTATAGCCTGAGTTCAAGTGCGAGTTCAACTGCTTTGTTCGGACCAGATGCAAGACTGAGTCCCTTCGTGTTCTTGAAGGTTCAAGCTTTTGTTCAAGTCCCCTACAATCCAACTCAATTACTCACTTGAGTTCAATCAAGTTCAAATATAGGTCCCCTGCAGTCCAAGTCTTGTTCAAATAATTGTTCAGAGTCTTTACAGGTACAATTTCATATTTAGATTGACTTGAATTTGATTTCAACTTTGATTTTATCTCATTTGAGTTTCGATCTTTAAAAGTCATTTGAATTTTGTTTAGGTCCTCTGCACATATTCAATCAAGTTCGACGGTCCACAAGTCTACTGTTCATGTTCATGTTCCAAAAAGTTCACTGCTCTTTCTCATTTGGTCCAATTTTTTGTTCTTTTTAGTTCAAAACAGGTCCAAGTGTAGTAATATTTCACCCAAAATTTCGGTAGCCTCCCGGCGTCTCCCCCGTTTAGGGGAAAACTATGAGAAAACCGGGCCTTCCCACCACGCGCAATAAAGGCGTGCATGGTAGGTGCCCTCTTTCGAGGACACATCGGCCGTGATTTTTCTTCCCACCACGCTAAGAAAAGCGTGCATGGGGTCTTTGACGGTACCTGTTACAAGAAAAGAGCAGTTGCTTTCCCCCCCGCCCGGGGTACTTATAAATTATTCCGGCCGTGCAAAGAAAAGGGTACACCAGGCTCACCTGACCTTGCCGTGTGCGTCCAACCGGTTTCCCTCCTACCACGCTCACTAAAGGCGTGCTTAGGTGGTTTGCCGGTCCGACACGCATGTCGGGACAGGAGGGCGAGGGTCGCTCGCTTATCTCAACATAGGTGTCATGCCAGTTTCCCCTCCTACCACGCTCAATAAAGGCGTGTATAGGTAGACCGCCGGCCCGACACTTTAGTCGAGATAAGAGGGCGAGGGTCGCTCGTTTACCTTACCGTAGGTGTCGCGCCAGTTGCCCTTCCCACCACGCAAGAAAAGCGTGCATAGGTGGACCACTGACTTGCCACACATGATGAGGTAAGAGAGCGGGAGGGGAGGCGACTGTCCGCCTCGTCGTAGGCGTCGGACCGGGGTCCCATCCCACCACGCGCAATAAAGGCGTGTATAGGCGGTTTTCCGGTCCGTCGTACACGTCGAGGACGGAAGCCTGAGTTTAGGGGGTTATACCTTTGGGGCCGGTGGACCGGCGGTGGTCGGTGAAGGCTCGGATGTCGAGGCGGGAAGGTGCACATGCTTTCTTTATTAATTATAATTAATATTAATTAATTAAAATTAATTAATAAACTATTTTAATTAATTATTTATAATTAATTATAACTAATTAAGATAATTAATTAAATTTTATTAAAATCAATTAAAAATCATTAATTGCAAATTAATTATAATTAATGAAATATTAATTAATTTTAATAAATCATAATTAATTAATAATTAATTTTATAATTAATTAAAATAATTAATGAATTAATTGGAATTAATTAAAATAATTATAATTAAATATAATAATAATAATAACACAAAAAAGAGAAAAGCCTCCCTCCCCAATCTCTCGGCTCGGCGGATTACGGGATTTGGCCGAAAAAGACCGCGAATGGGAGAAAGTTACCTTCACTGCCGAGCGAGTTCCCTTTCTTGCGCCCGATCAAAATGTCGTAACCTCCGATCGGACAGGGAGGAAAGCCGTCAGAGGAGGTTCGTTGGGGAAGCAAAGTCGAACGGCAGAGAAGGAGTCGAAGAAGCAACCGGAAGGGAGAAAGTTATCTTCACAGCCGAGCGAGTTCTCGAGTTGCTTCCGCTCAAATTGTCGTAACTTCCGATCCTGACAGGAAGGGAAAGTCGTCGATCGAGTGAAGCCGAATAGCACAGAGGGAGGGAGGATCGGGAGAGAAATCGCGTCGGAGGCCTTCGGCCTCGTTGCTTTCGGGGTTTTAACGACTCGAATGAGTCGTGCCAGCGATCGTGGGGAGAAATGACGCGAGATCGTGCCGAACGACGTGCGATGTGCGGGGAACGGTGACGACGTGCGATGGCAGAGTAGGTAAGATGTGATCTTTTTTTTTTTTGTTACGGGAAGGGTCAACAAGGCAATTGCCCTCAGCATAATTAAACGCATTATGTAGATGTGTTATTGTTAGGGAATGATGAACCAAATACAAAGAGAAATAGTAAAGGAAATTCAAAAATATCCTTAAAACCAAAATTTGTTTCGGGGGCGCTGCCCCCGGAAACCCCCACAAGGGCAACCCCGCTACCTGACCGTGCAGGTCAAACCCCGTCATAGGGCTCTGCCCCTTGGACCCCTGACACATTGTGTAGAGGTATTACCTAATTTTTGTTTAAAAATAATAATTATTATATAAGACATTGATGATATTTTTAAAATGTATTATTTATTCAAGTACAAATAATTATTAGTCGCTAAAATGATATATATATGAAAAAAAAAATATCTACACTTTTACTTATAAGTTTGCCCCCTGAAAATTAAGGCCGGTTCCGCCCCTGCTGGGGAATGAGGTTAGTGTCAAGGGTAGCACTTATAAGCAACGACTCTTAGATGAGAGTATTGTCTTCGTTTATTGTTGAAAAGTTGCTATGAAGAAGTTAGATTGGTTGTCTTTGAGGATAATTAATTTATGAGGTATACAACTCTAAGAATTGTAGCAAGCCAAGGGTGACGAGAGCTTAGTTTCAAGAAGTAAAGTGTGGACAATTTCAATGATGTTTGTGTTTGACTGATTGTGAGAAGAGGTTTTGGAATATGTTATTTTATATTATCCTCCGTCATCAGAAGTTCAGAACACAAAATTTTGATTGATGTTTGGAATTGTTTTTCAAATATGTTTTTGAGAGGAATAAACTTTTAAGAAGTTACTGATTTGTTCTTTATTGAAAAATCTCAACAGCATAATGATAAATCATCAATAAAAGAAACAAAATATTCATATTCTTGATAAGAAATAATTGGAGAAAGTCTCCATGTATCAGAATGCAAAACTTTAAGAGATTTGTAACTAGCAGTAGTGAACTTACAGAAGGGAAGTCTATGACTTTTTCCTCGGCTGCATGACTTGGAGAATAATCAAAATATGGGGAATACATAAAATGGTTATTGTTTTGCTAGCAAAGAAAGTTTGAATTTGTTTGGATGACCAAGATGATGATGCCGCAACATACACGAAGAGTATTCAGTGAGCAGAGCAAGTGATTGCAATGGTGATTAGTTGGATTGGTGGTATGAAATCAGGCATAGGCCTTTACAATATGGTCCTTGGAGGGTGTGATTGATCTTCAGGTCCTTCATATGATAGTCAAAGGCATCAAAGAAGATGGAGCAACTGTTGTCAGTAGTTAACTTATGAACAAAAGAAGATTGTGATAGAGAGTAGGAGCATGGAAAGTTTAGAAAGAAATATCTTATATATGGGAGTGGAAAGAATGCCTGGCGTTGCATTCAAAACCAACAGGGCCTAGCCATTTTCAATGAGCACTCATTCAGGTTGCATATATGGCGTAAACTATAAAAGCTAAGTTGAATCAGATGTGATATAGGTATTGGTGATGGGGACATTAGATCATCATGGAGAGTTTATCAGAGACGCGGCCGATGATCTACGACCACGATCGAGTCTTTATATTTTTGAGTCGTTGATGTATTTTATTTTTCATGTAGCTTATTATTTGCTTATGTGGCATTTAGAGTCGTCGTATTTTTATTTAGTTGCTTATGTGTTTTCTTTCCCGTAGTACCCCTCTTATGGGAGTTGTCGTATGTAAGCCCAAAGGGCGTTTGTGTATTTTATTTCGAGTCATGTTGTAGGAGGCTTTTTAAAGCCCAACTTTATTCTATTATGGTTAATGAATGATTATTAAGAATTTTTCCTGCACTTGTGTTTGAGAGCATTTGAGAGTTCTTGGAGAGCTTTGGAGAAATCCCTTGGAGAGGGAGATTGGCGCATCACCCACCAACCTTGGAGACGGCCGGGTTCGTGGTTTTCTTCTCTATCTTTGTCATCGTCTCCTCGTCGAGCTTCCAAACCCTCCCACCCATTTCTCCTCCACTGCACGGCCAAAGCATCCTCACCGTCCCCTCCACCCCTCCAACCCCCACATTCCAAGCTTGCTTGAGCCCATTGCCGCCGGCCTAAGGCTTTAGCCGCCGGCCCTCCTCCACTTGGTTTCTTTATTGGGTTTCCTAATTTGGGTTTGGAATTAATTGAAATAAATTTGAAATTCAAATTCACCTAAATTTGAATTCAAAATATTTTCTAAATGAGTTATTCTATTTTAGGAAAGAAATTGATTTAAATCCAATTTCAAAATTTGAATTCATGAGGATTTAAATTAATTCTTTCTTAAATCTAGTTCCTAAATTTGGAATCCATTTTATTCTCACAATTAATCCCCTCCAGCCTTCTATTCCTAGTCACGGCTTGGCCTCTCCCCAATGTTCTCTTCATTTTAGTTTACCAAAATCTGTGAATTTCCATCAGATTTTCAGTAGAAATCTGAAACTGTTTTTCAGATTTTATGAGAAGGATGTGGGGGCTTGCCTCCTCTCTCTTATCAAGGGAAACCTCTTCCTCTTGGTGACTATTTAAGACACGCATCTTTTGCTTTGATGGAAGCCATGGACAAAGACGTTGAAGGCATTGCATGACGGATCTCCCATTCTTTTGGCAAAGGTTTCTTTCTCACTTATATCTTATTTCTTTGAAATCTGAATTCTCAATTGGTTTGATTGTATTCATGAAAGCTCCTCCAAGTGCTCTTGCTAAGCTTAGTCATTCGTAGGAATTGAGCGTACCTTCTATGCATCCTACATCTTGTTGTTAGATTAGGGATTAACTTGAAGCTTACTATTTTGCGTTGTGCGATTTTCTTAATTATTATTGAAAGCTTCAAAGCTCAGAGCATGTAATCTCACTTAAGCAAAGCATTACCTTAGTTGTTTTGAATATTCGTTGAGAATTGCTAGTAATTGATTTCTAGATTTGTTCTAATCTAAGAATTGTGCAATGTCTAGATGAATTCATAATCATCCCATCTAAGTAGTCCTGCATCAATTGGCTTCGGAGTTGAATTACCAATTGGTATTAAAAGGTTGGGATGCAGGAAGAAAAGGTTGTGGAGAGGAGGTAGTATGTGTGAAATTAAGATTAGCTTTATGCTATAATTGAACAACAGAATGTCTGCCTTTGCCACATATTTGGCATTTGATTTCAGCAGTATGAGAATCTCCTCCATGGAAAAATAAGTAGAATGAGCGCCTCAAGAGAATGAGGCATGTTGGTTGCAACCTCGACCACAAAAAGTGTTGAAGCAAGATTTTCCTCTATCATGAGTGACATCTAGAAAAATACTAGACCCATCAGGTGGAGTGGCATTAGAGAGATTGTGCTTACGTCCTGTATCATTAGCAAGATTGATTTATTTACTGTAAAGTAGAGATGAAAGATAAAATCGAGGTTGATAGGTGTGAGTTTGGTGCGAATGACAGTTTTGAATACTTGATAATTTAATGGTAGATCATGTTGTAAATATAATATAATGTCTTTTATATCAACTGAGCTTCCAACAACAACAAAGTCTTTAATACAAATATCTTTTGAGTCAATACTTGATTCTCTGTAGAAATACTATGGAGTTCATTTTTTAGTTGGATAAACGGGGATTTAGTAGTAGATTACAGGTGTTTCTTGGCAGTAGAGCAAATCTCAACACATAAGTTGAGCGTCAAGACATAAGGAAGAATAGAAAGTGTAATGGTGGAGAACAAGGATGTAGTTAGATTTTGATCAGCCATTATCCAGTTGTTGTAATTATAATTTTTAGAAACTTGTCCATAAGGATAAGAAATTTGTTTGGGTGTGCAAGGAGTAGAGCCATCGTATAGCCATCAAAACTATTTGCCTTAGAGCTTTGGAATTTGAGAGAAACATGTAGGATAATTTTTTGGTGAGAATCTGGGTATGAACAATATTTTTGATGTTAGACATTGAGTTGGAGGGTAGGGTGATGTGGGATGGGGTGGGGGTATAGATATCTTGCACATTTTGAGAATAGTGGTGTCTTCAAGACTAGGAATTCATAGGCTAAGTAGGAGAGTTGTCCATAAAAAAATAGCAGTGTCGCCATCAAGAGGAGCAGAGGTCAACCCTGCAACAAGAAGAATGGATTTGATCAAACAAACATTGATAAAATTTGACAAGTGAGTATAGCGAATGAAAACAATACTGTGAAGATGTTGATATTGGCAAAAGCTCTGATACCATGTTGAAATATTTAGGAAGCAGATAAGCTGGTAACTAGAAACATAAAGAAGAAGGTGAACATTGATCACAATCCGAACTCATATTACTTCGTTGTATTGTTCATTTTTAACAGCAACTACTGTAGAGCAAGTATGTACACGAAAACCTTAAGCTGTCTACATCTTGGTTACAGCTAACTAATGTCAATTCTGTCCTGATCATTTGTATTTGGCAGAGTTTATTTTGCATCAGGGGCTGTGATTTGCTGGACTATTTTCATTGTGTGGTGGAGATGTTTGCGCGGAGGATTCTGCATTTGAGTTAAAGTCATATTATTATCAGTAATAGTGTATTGTAATCTCTCTTCACATCCATTGTAGGTTATGTATGATAAATACTCTGGAAGGAGCCGACGCTTTGCATTTGTCACCATGACTTCAATTGATGATGCTAATGCTGCTATTGAGAAGCTAAATGAAAAAGTAACTTGCATTTCTTTTTCTTAACTTCTCTTCAAATATTTATTCAGGTTCTATCCTTGTTTCACAATGAAATTATGCTTGCTGAGTTTTTGTAGGAAATTGGAGGTCGGAAGATCAAAGTTAATGTTACAGAAAAACCTTTGAACTCCATTGATCGCTCTCAACTCCAAACTGATGAATCTAAGTTCATTGATAGCCCCTATAAAGTTTATGTAGGCAACCTTGCTAAGACGGTGACAACTGAGTTGCTTGCAAAGTTCTTCTCAGAGAAAGGAAAGGTTCTTAGTGCAAAAGTTTCCCGGGTGCCAGGAACATCAAAATCAAGTGGCTTCGGATTTGTTTCATTCTCTTCAGAAGAAGATGTGGACGCTGCCATTTCCTCATATAACAACGCTGTAAGAACATTTACTTTGTTGGAGTTTCCATTTCGTCTAGTTTTTATGCTGAGGAACCATTACGATTTCCAAGGAGAAGCCATCCATACATGTTTTTTCTTGCCTTGTTTTTCTTTTCAGGTGATTTTGGGTCCGTTAGGGGCAGTTGCAGTTTTTTATAAATATAACTAGTTGTTAAGCTTTTTATGAGAAAATTATTTTTTGAAGTTGTTGTGAATATTATAAATATATATATTTTTAATAACTCAAACATTAAATTTTGTTATAGCCTACAGCATATTCATTTCTTAAATCAGCTTCCCATCATAAAAATTTCTAAAAAATAGATTCAAAGTAATAGCTAAATGAATGTGTGACAACATTTTGAAATGCAAAACAAAGAGAAAACTGCCCCAATAGACTTAGAATCTCTTGAAACTATTTTTCTTTTACTTGTAATTTGCACACTACATTTGATTTACTTTTTCCTTTTATTCCATACTTTTGAAAAATTATAGTATGCCATATTTAATACACAAGCATTATCATGTGTAACACTAGTCATTTTTTGTTTTTTAATTGCTTCTTTCAGCTGTTTGAAGGGCAACAGATTCGTGTTAACAGAGCATAAATGATGCCGATCAAGTACTCGGTATACAGGAAGAATATTGTCATTTGTATATCAGGTTAGTTTCTCCATCTGGAAAATTCCCAGGTAAATATTCTATTGTATATCAGGTATGACTTGTGACTTGTAACAGCCTTTGTATTTTTGAATGATGAGTTTCAGCATTAAAAACTCTTCCCAATTTTCTCTCTCTCTCTTGATTGTGTTTGTTGCTCATCTTTTGTCAATACAAACATTAACTCGACAAATACATTTAAAATCTCTGACGTTCACAACACATCTTTTATCTGCAATCAACTAAATGATCCTTTAGTTTCTTTTCTCTCTGGAAAGAGGGGCCAAACAGAATTTTTTTTCTCTTGCATGTTGTGTAGCAATTGTGCCTTCAGCTCATAGAACATAATCGCTATAATGCGTGTAAATCTTAACTCCTATTGATTTGTGTCAAATACAATGATGTTTCATTATTCTATCCTGCACATAAGTATTTGTTAACTACGATTCTAACGTTGTGATATTTTTTTTCTTGAATATGTGAATTCAAGATTCTGAACCATGTCACATAACATATTCTGGTTAGAATTCTTGAAAAGAGGATTCAAAGCAGTCTAGGGAATATTGCAGCAAATTTATATATGTGAATATTGTGATCTACATATACAAATTACATGTGAAATAATTTCATTGATTTTTGTGACAATTTGAATCATTCATGAAACATGCGAAAAATATAAGGATGAGCGAATGACATATAGAATCTTTTTAAAAATTTTAGTTGCACCCAATATTTTGAAAATTCGAATAAGATAATGAATTGGAATAACGAAAGATTTAAGGTTCAAATGTTCAATCGGATGACGGTAAATATTAAAATTATTTAAGTTTTTTTTATTTGATCCAAATATGAAAGTTAGGCTTTGTTTGGGATAGCTTCAGACCACTATTTTTTCTTCTTTTAAGATATTTTTTAACTAAAAGTGGCTTTATAGAGCTGTAAGAAAACCATCCTAAACAAAGCCTTAATGTTATAGAGTAATTTTTATATCGAGCACTTAGTCTTATTTCTTTACTCTTCACATAAGTGTGTGGAAGTTAATTAATTTTTTTATAATTTAGAGATTGAAGTTCTTTTTATGATATTTGTGCAGTGATTCAAATTGTTATGTCTACAAGTAAATAACTTAATATATTTGGGAATTTGAGCAATTATGGTTTAGGAATTTGTGTTTATAAATTTTTATAGTTTTATTTAGTTAGAGTAATTATATCTGACCATTTGGTTAAAAAAAATGGTAATAAATTGATCAAGATATGAACCAAACCATTATATGAAATGGTAGCTAATTCAACAATCTGTTCTATTTGTTGAATCTGATTTTGAGCAAATATGGCTTTGAATGTTGTTTGAATTGGACTTGGGCTTTGTTTGGGACAGCTTGGGCTTCGTTTGGGACGACTTTCTTACTTCTTCTTAAAGCAGTTTTTTAGTACAAATATTTAATATTTTGTACTAGAAAGTTGCTTTAAGAAGCAATAAGAACGCCGTCTCAAATGAAGCCTTAGGATCAATTCTGATGGACGAGTCGACTTGGTTCACTTTTTAATACCTTAGTTTTACCCGCTTCTTTTATCAATCAAAATTATCTAATACATGAAGGATATCATCAACAATCATATATTTGGCCACAAAAATCTCCACATTTTGTAATTACAATTATCATGTCGTATGATCAAATTTTCATTTTTATAAATGTTCATAGATTTTTTCTTAATTGGGTACTCCTATATCTTAAAATTGATGAATTTTTTATCTCATTTAATTTGGGTATTCCTACACCTTGAAATTTGTTTAACCATATTTCCCTTTGATGATAGGGTGAGAGTTTATTCAGAGACATTATGGGTACAAACTCTCGTAATTAATTAACTGTTCCATAGTATTATATAATGCTGATCCACATCAAATTTCTAAACACTAATAAAATTACTATGGTAGGAGCTTTTATCTTAATCCATTGATAAATTAATTGGCATGTACAAGGTTAAAGATAAGTTGTTAGTTTGTGAGACATGAAATTGCAATGAGTGAATGTTTGGGATTAAGTGCATCCCTTCTTTAGAACTCTTCAACGTCTTTTCGAAGAGTATGACATAAGTAGTTTTGACGTCAAATTTCGGCCTCGTTTGAGACGGTTTTCTAACTACTTCTTAAACTAGTTTTTATGACAAAATACTTAATTTTTGTACTAAAAAGCTGCTTTAAAAAGCAGTAAAAAAGCCGCCACAAACGAAACCTTAGTGCCAATCATTTTTCCTCTTGAGTGATTTTGTCATTCAATGATGTGAATCTCCTTTAAAATTCTCGTACTCTCCCATTCTCGCTCTCATGAGGGATTAGCGACATAAAATGAACCTCGAAAAAGTTAGCCATCAACAAACATTTAGATGATAAGCCACTTTGATCTCGAACCTTATAGGGTCCTTGACTAGATGATAAGCCACTTTGATCCTGAACCTTATAAGATTCTCGACTATATGTAGAAGTCTATACATCGATAGGCATTCAATGAATGGATCAACCTAGTTTGCTTTGACTTGAACTTGCATTACTTTTGGTTGTTCAATGTTTGGATGGATAAGTTCCATGGAAAGTTACCAATTAGTGTTGCTGCATTTGGATAACAAGCCAGCAAATTGATTATACTTTTGTGTTTCGCTAAACATTCAAGTGAATACTTTATTCAAATGCTGCAACACTAATGAAATAATCTTCCTTTACACTAATCTTCTATTTGGAGTTATTTTGGCCTATATTTTGGATCACCCAGACTGAATTATTTTGTATTTCCACCATCGATTAGCTCCTTAACCAAGCCTCAATGATGGCGACAATCTTCTAAGTTATTTCTATGGTCATTTATAGAAGAAGCAATACTTGGAGGGGTCAAGATCATTTGTTATGGCACTCATTGGCAAAGGTTGATGAAAATACTACTTATTGCATATGACACCGTCAATCTCTACCAAGAAAATGAGAAATTATTTTGTGCGAAGACCGAACATAGAATATTGTCCGGAGACCAATCAGAATGTGTCACGTCAGCAGTACTGAGCAGTACCGAGCTACGGTACCGAGCGAAGGGGTGACGTGGCGTATTCTGGTTAGTCTTCGGATGACGTTCAACATCTGCACAGAATAATTAATCCAAGAAAACAAAGAGGGAGAAAAAAAAATTCTCATATTTTCTCAAAAAAGGAGACGGAAAATTTTTAGGTATATTTTCTAGAGAAAACAAACATGTATATTTCTCAAATTTATGTAATATGAGATAGGCAAACTTAAAATTTTTTCTTCAGTTTTCTGTTAATCTATATATGAAATAATGATTTTTAGCCGTTTAATTTATAAATAAAGACACGTTTAATGTCATGTATGTAAATCTGAGATGATTTGCTACATGTATGTAAACAAAATTTTTTTTTTTTAAAACGGGGGTATTTATCTGTTGTCACTCCCATAGAAGAGGCAATTGACGGAGTAACTAATCTCTCGGCGGGCCTAACGGTAATCAGCCCCACAGGTGCCGAACCGCCCACTGATTTTCTCTCCATTTAAGGAGTTGTGTCGCATGAGAGGGGAATCGAGTATGGACTGGGGTGTTCCTAACCATGCTTGCCCACAAACCCAGCTAAGCCCGGTGAGGTTGAATGTGAACACTCACCCAACTTTTTTTCTTACATGAGGTTACAAAAAATGTGATTTTGATGCATAAAAAAATTTGCTGTGGCAAATATATAAATAATGATAATTAGGTGTGTGTGTGTGTTTTTATATATAAATTATAGTGATAGATATGTAATTTTTATTTTAAAGTTTTGTATATACAAATATGTTACTTTATAAATATAATTGTAATTCAATTTAATTATTTTATATCTCTTCTACCTATTAAAAATAATATTAATATTTACAAAATATATTATGAAATATTATAAATAGTAAAAAGGAAAAAAAGGAAAATATTCATTTATTTATCTGATGAAATAATATATGATAAATAATAATAAAGCGAAACTCCCAACAAGAAGTTTTGGTTGAACTGTCTTCCTTCTCTCCCTCCTACTAAAATTGATTACACAGCTGAAGTCACTAACGTACAAAGAAATCCCAACAGTTCAATCCACTTGCAAAGCCTAACCTCTCTCAAGCACACCATATGAATGAACGCCTCTTTAAGTGCCCTCAACCTCACTCCCATGTCATCAAAATTACAAGAAACATTGCATTTGAACCTATTCAGCCTTTTATATGTTGATTCCGGACGCAATTAAAATAGGTCATGCTGCATGTACACAGTATACAAATTGTATACAACTATGCACAAATTTTACATAAGTTGTGTAAAGACGACGCGGCCTATTCTGATTGAAGTCCGGACACAAGTTGCATTTGGATTCCGCACGTAATAATTTCTAGTCTTTATGAGGAGAAATTATTCGGTGCAAAGACCAGATGCAGCTCTACGTCCTGAGACAAATCAGGTGCAACCACGTTAGCAGTACCGAGCCACGATAACGAGCATACCGAGCTACAATACCTAGTGAAGAGATGACATGACACATTCTGATTGGTCTCAAGACGACGTTCGGCGTCCACACAGAATAATTAATCCTTTATGAGACCTCTTGAATTTATTTGTGTCAAAAAGCAAGAGTACTGATGTAGAAGAAAAGAAAGTTTATATGATGCTATTTTCTTTAACTGAACAGAAGGTAAAGCAAACTGATACTGGCATAGGATTCCAGACAAGCTCTCTGTCTTTTTTTTTTACAGTGTGCTGAATTCTCTTTGGAAGCAAAAGTGGTAAGACTGACCATAATGCAGCAATAATGAGCCATATTATTCCTTCTAATCTAAGTTAAAATAATTGCAATTGAATTATAGTAGTTGTTTCAGCTTTTGTTATAACATTTTAGCTACAGTTTCCCCAAAATGCCCATAAATTATATGAATATGACATATTTACCACAAAATAAGATAAATATATTCATATTCATAACAAAATCTTAAGCCCTTAATTCACAAGAGATAACACGTATTTGAATTAAAAACGATGGCAATCATGTGAATTCAATGAAAATCAAATGGCAAATGTATGACCAGCATTGTTTATAAAGCTGTGTCCTCTAATGCTTCTGAGGTGCTCCCTTCGGCTTCATGGCTCAACAACCTTACCTCACATCTCATTCCTATAATTCCTCATTAAAAGCTTCATGCCAATCCCTCAAGATCAAAACTCATGTAGAAGCCTACATTCTAAGACATGTGTGCCGCATCGTCCGAGCTTTATCAAGTGCGAAATCCTTCCTTTTGGATCTATTGAGCTTAACAACTTTGACCACCAACAAGAACTCGAGCAACTATATCACGAAGATGAATAAGAGGAAGAAGATAAAAAGGTGCTAAAGTCTATCACCATGTTGTGTAATTGGTCTTCCTCGCATGTAATTCCGATGCCCGAGCTTGCGGCGAGCTTCAGAGGTCTTAATGCCATAAGCCAAACATACTATGATTCAACATGGAACTCGGTTGTTATCATCGATGACAATGATGATGGATTAGAGCGACAGCTCTCTGGCTACCTCCAATGGCTTGAAGAAAATGAATTAGGCGGCAACCGCGGTGATGATACAAGTGAAATTGATCGACTTGCTGAGAAGTTCATCGCAAGCTGCCATGAGAAGTTCAGGTTGGAGAAGCAAGAGTCTTATAGGAGGTACAAGAAATGCTTGCAAGAAGCATGTGAATTGGTTCTTGTTGTTTGTTTATTTTGGTGGTTTGGTTAGGTTTAGGAAGAGTTGGTGAACAATTCAGAATTCAGTTTTGATTGGATTCTGCATCAATAG